>CM022393.1:142203188-142313408 GCA_011833715.1 Carcinoscorpius rotundicauda
ATTTTTAAAAGCGTTACTAGTTTAAAAACATACTTCACTAAGAACATTCAACTGTCAATAATTTATACCACAATGCTTTTCTGTATTGTCCTAGCCCAGCATGGCCAGGTGGTTGAGGTGCTCGACTCGTATTCGGAGGGTTGCGGGTTTAAATCTCCGCCTCACATGCTCACTCTTTCAGTTGTGGAAGTGTTATAATGTGCTGGTAAATCTCACTGTTTGTTGTTAAAAATAATTCAAGAGTTGATTGTGGGTGGTGATGAGTAGCTGCCTTCCCTGTAGTCTTACACTGTTAAGTTAGGATGAGCTGGCGCAGAAAGTCGTCGTGTAACTTTGCACGAAACTCAAAACAAACCACACTGTCTAAGTATGAAGTCGCTATGGCAAATGATTTTAAATGCTACTTAAACACTTGTTGCAAATCAACTTTAACAAAGCTCCAGGGTAATTAAGTTTTAAGAGTCATGATGCGTATTACACAAAGTTACGAAAACTACAACAAAAATAAACGATCTCGGTGCATTTTAAGTTCTCGGACCCGAAATATCTCAAACTTTCCATCAAGCATTTTTGTTTACAAGTTTATAAAAACAACAATCTACTTGTTTTTTATGGATTTTGAAAATGGAATGTTATAATATTTCTCGACAATGTCATTTTTTAAATTTATTAAGTTAGTTGACAAATTATATTACTGTATAATGAAATCATTCTCAGAATATAATATTTTGAGTCTCTCAATGTATATCCAAGTAAAAAATTATAAACCATTGACAAGAAGAGTTTCATAATGGCAGCATTTGTTGCCTGAGAACTTAATGAAATTGGACGAATAAAAAAAGGAATGTTAATAAGAAAAAATAGAATCATTAACAAATTTAGAAAAAACTTCAAAATGACAAGATAAGGTAAATCATGCTCCAGAAGTAAGTAAATGGAATTTGAAATTAATTTTAAGTATTTTTAACGCACAGTGTAAGATAATTTAATTTTTTTTTAACCATAGAATTACTGAATTTTAATCACATTTTGAAAACGGCAGGAACTTATTGCTTCCGTTACATGAACTTTCATCAAATATCTTGTTGTCTTTGTTGTTAGTAAGTACAAGTGACACAAAGTGGTATCTGTGTTCTGTCTGCGTTTCTAGTGTTGTAAAAACGTAGACATACCGATGAGAAAAACCAACAAAAATTCGACATTCACTTTCTATTTAGATTATAATTTAGATATAATAATAAGATATAGGTAGTGGTATTGGCAATTAGCTACAAAAATATTGTACATTGGGCCCGGCATGGCCGAGCTCGTAAGGCGTACGACTCCTAATCTAAGGGTAGGGGGTTCGCGCCCGCATTGCGCTAAACATGCTTGCCCTCCTAGCCGTGGGGGCGTTATAACGTAACGGTCAATCCCACTATTCGTTGGTACAAGAGAAGCCCAATAGTTCGATGTGGGTGATGATGACTAGATGTCTTCCCTTTAGTCTCACATTGCTAACTTAATTTTTCGTCATATTACACTGTTGTTCATTGGAAAGCGGGAGAGATTATAATTAAAAACTCAAGAGATAAGCTAAAAACCTATTGAAGATGTAGATTAAATCACTAAAATTGTTCATTGTTAACACCACAACACTCTCCGTTTGACTTGCTTGTTTGGGTTAGTCCTTAACATTTTCTTCATATCGATAATTAATTAAGAATTCCAGTATTTATTCTGTATCTTAACAAAGTTTTTTTATTTTTCTATGTCCGAAGTCTTTGAGTAACATGACATGGACGAGGTTTAAAGGTCAGTGTAGCACGTGTTGCCACTTGTTTGGTTCTTTAGTTTTGATAAGACCTCATCTTTCATTGTAGATCTTAGCCGAGCTCGTTCATTTTATTTCTAATTGAGAATTTTCCACCAATTATATTATAAATGGAGAATGTCATCATTTATTGTACTGTGTAAAGAATGACATAACATCTAACTGGGGACAAATCCATATATTTGCTGCGCATTTTTACATTGGCATTTTGTCCATTGCTTAATGAATTTATGGAAATACGCAGTTTGGCATATTACCATTCGCACTCTTCAAGTATTTCGAGGTTCGAGTTTATGTTAAGCCACAAAAGCTGCCTTGTGGTATATGTATTTTTGATCCTTCTATAAGTTAAGTGTAGCAGCCAGTGTTACACAGTGCAAACTCTTGATTAATTCTGTTTCCAACGAAACTGCAAATATACAAACCTTCACATTTTAACTTCACCACGACATGTGAGATGTCGATTTCCAATCCATCGATCTGGAGGTTTTGATTCGAGCGTCTTTGCCATTACGGCATTTCAAGCCTAGAAAGAATGTGTTGAGAAAGTAATACAAAAATCTGTTACATTTAAGTTTAAAGGCCTTTGTTGAATCAGAAATCGTATTTATCGGCACAACTCGAATATAACTTTTATATTTTGAAATTTGAATGATTTTTAAATGCAACACACTTGAAGTATAAGTTTCAATCCAGAAGGACCATTGATAAGTCAACAAAGAGAAAAGTATAATCGGGAAAACGAGAAACAATGATAAAAGTTAATTTGAATGTATAATTGATATTTCTAAACGTTTAAGGAAAAAACAACCTTTTTGAGGTAAGAAAACCGCTTGTTAGGAGCAGAATAAATTCACCTACAGTTGAAAATAGAGCGAGAGAAATTATTTATTTTAAACAATCTGCTCCGAGTGTGCTCTATTTGTTGTTGTCTCATTTAGATTCTTCGAGAGATCGTACTTTAACCGTAGAAGCTCATGTTTTAAACCAGCCTGTGAAATAAAGTGAAGATTTAACAGATAGAATAGAAACATTAAACAATTTTATTAAAAATGGAAAATACAGTCGCTATGAAAAAATAATGAAAAACACCAGCAACCGTTTGTAAAATTCAAAAACCAAAGCAGAATAGAGAGTTTCACATCAATTTCCACGCTTTATAACTGGAGAGTGTCTACTTTATGTTGGTGATTGATTTAATAAATATTAAGATATTCAGTCTGAGAAAATGTGATGGGTTTTAAGGTCTAATACATCTCTAACGAGTGTTATCGTGGTTACAGATTCGTTGTGAAGATAAACAGTTTTAACTACTGTCTATTGTTCTTTTGAGCAATTCAGAAATTTCTGAAAAGATTCATTCAAAAATCTTTCTCTTTTAATGAAAATATATTTTAATATACAAGCAACAATAGAAGATATAATAACGTTTATTACATCTGATAATTTATATGCAGAAATTTTCCAAACTCACAAATAACATTAAGTTCTCTATTCTGTCCAGAACTGAACACTTTGTCGATATTCCACGAGGCGCAAGTTAACTTTATTCACACGCAGCTACACTATTCTTTTCGCCAATGCAAGCCAGTTATATTCTTCATACGTGAGATTTTTAGCGATAAAATTTTCCTTATTTCATTGATGTTTCTTGGGTTCAAAATCTACAAACGTTCGTGGTTAAATATCTGTAGTTTTCAGACTAGTGAGCGTTTGTCACACTTGTAGTTTAAGACTGATATAAACTGACTCTCGCAGTACAACTACATTATATGCAACCAAGAAATCTGCAAAAATGGCTCGTTTGGGTTAAAAAAATTACGAAGAAAAACCAAACAGCATTTAAAAAACAAAATATTACGTGAAATTCTCAAAAAAGGCTATAAATACAGAACAGCCAAGAAGTGTAAGGAAAATAATATACTCTTCAAAAAAAACGCAAAAGGGATATTTTTGTTATTTAAAAAAAAAATTATGTAATAGCGTTACAAGCTCAGAGTATGTGATGTTACACGTGTTAAGGTACTGACTGTCAGACCAAAATAACAATAAAAGTTGTGCACTTTGAAAACGGAGGAAAACGTCGGATTTTTCGTCAAAACGCATTCGTGTCCAATAAATTTGTTTGAGAGATCTGCATGTTTTGCAAGCTCAACATTTGCAAAATACCGATAAAAGTGACGGGTTCTCGGTTTCCATAGCTCAGTGTTAAGCCACAGACACGCAATACAGTTACGCCAAGACTGACTGAAGCACAACGCAACAACGTCATTGGTCATGGAAGCAGGCGAATCTCGATCAAATGTTGCCAAGCTGTGAATGTCCACCCAAACACCATCACAAGGCTATGGAATCGTCACCAACAACATGGATCAACTTGTAACCGTCCACGATCTAACAGACCTCGTGTGACCACGCCCGCTCAAGATCGTTACATGCGGTTACGTCACCTTCGGGACAGGGCCACAACTACGACGTTTACTGCCTCAACCATACCAGGGCTGCGTAGAATTTCCGATCAGTCCGTACGCAACCGTCGACGAGATTCATAGGCCCCATGTGCCACCCATCACGGTGAACGTCAACGACGTTTTTCAACATGACAACGCCCGTCCTCACACAGCCCAACTCACCACTGTCTTTGTGAGACACCACAACATCAACGTTCCTCCATGGCCCTCCAGATCACTAGATTTAAACCCCATCGAACGTCTTTGGGACGAGTTGGACCGACGTCTGCGAAAGTGACAACCTCAAATGCAGACTCCACCTCAGCTTGCAACAGCTTTGCAGGCTGAGTGGACAGCCATTCCACAGGATGTGATTCGTAATCTCATCACTTCCATAGGCAGGAGATGCCAAGCAGTTATGGATGCTCATGAAAGCATACTCGTTATTGACGTTGAGTGACGTTCAACTTCAACTAGTGAGCGTGTACTTCGTCTTTGCAGATTTTGGATGTTCAGCAGTGAATGTGCAAAGTTTCATACATGTCACACAGAACTACCCGGAATAAACTTGTTGACAATTTGTCTCATATTTAGTCTTTTGCGTTTCTTTTTTTGAAGAGTATATTCTTATGTCTATTGAGACAACAATACTGATTAATAAATTATAAAACTTTATATTATTTCATTTTATCCCTCTAAATTGTGTCTGGATTGGAAATTGTACGCACATCGAAAATAAAAATAAAATTATCCCGTATAAAATTGAAGAAATATCATAAAGAGTTGTCGTTTCATCAGTTCCAAAGCAAAGTTCAAATTTTGCAAGAAAAATATGTTATAATTCACACTTGCTGAAGCATTATTATCATTTGTAAAATGTATTATGCATAAATTATGATAAAAGAAATCAACAGTTAAGAAACATTCAAATTTTTAATCAGTCTAAAAACACAGAAATTAATTATTTCATTAAAGCTTACAATACATTTTATTTTAAACCAAACCCGGATGCAGTTACGACTTCTTTAAACTACTGGCGAACTAAATACATCCGACTGGCCAAAGGGGATTTCTCTTTGGCACCCAGCGTGTGCCTGTTGAGAAAGGAGACACTGCCTGAGCCATTCAGGTGGTAGTCTTTGAAGTGGCTCTGACCCATCCTTCTGGCCTCAGTTTGGTTAGGCTCCTGAGGGGGCTTTGGCCACTCGGGAGGCCTTTGTGGGGTGTCCCTCGTCTCTGTGGAGGCTTAAGCTTTAGAGTCTGGTAGTGAGGTGGTTGGAGGTGGCTTTGGCGTCCACACTCTTGCTGCAAAAGTATGTGTCGAGGATGAATCATCAAAGGAGGTCTCATTCCCCTCTGTTCTTCCTGGTCAGCCATGGGAGATTGTGCCTCTTAGCGGCCAAGGCTTTACCCTCTGCTGGGAATTCTGAAGAATTCCTGCCCAGATCTCAGGTGTTGCGGGTCTTATAGCCCACTCCTCATTGACCGTTGCAGACCGCAACCCCACATTTGACCTGTTACCGTCATCTGGCTCGTTCGATTGTTTCGTCGACTTTTCCAGTCCCCTGAGGGGCTGGGAAAGAAAGTGAGGAAGAGTGGAAGCACTGCAGCCCTGTAACTTTACCAGACATTTGTTGAGATATCCCGGTTGTGCAGTGGTCGTTGTCGGATGCTGGCGGCAGCAGCTTTAAATTCTAGGTGGGGTCGGGTGGCCTGAAAAGTTTGCTTGCATTTTTGCCAGTCCATACAGACGAAGCAGCAGCGTCACTGCCCCTCCCCCTTGACAGAATAATGCATCACGTTGAACATCCGGGGAATGTATAACATTGCGAAGTAAGTCAACGCATTTTTCCTCTTCATCCGTTTTGCAGTTGATGATATCTTTCTGTAGGATACTCACCTTGTCTATCAGGTGGAGCACTTTTCATTTTCTTCACGCTGCGTAACTTTGTAATCCTGAGAGGCAAGTAATGTGTATTGATGTTGCTCTTTATTAACATATATTGTCCATTGTCCCTTTCGCTTTATGCGTTGGTGATTGAGTGCCTGATCCCTTATCTGTATCACTCTGTCTCCGTATGTGGCCTTTTGTAACCGGGGGTATGATTTTCACGTATGTTTCTCATGCAGACGATGTGAGCCTCTTCCTTGAAAATATCACATCGTTAGGTTCAGTATTGGCCGTAATCCATCGATACTCTTGGGCCAGTGCTACCAATCTTAATTTTCCCAAATCTCGTGCGCGAAGGTTTGGCAAATAAGCCTCTTCTGCCAACTCCCCATTTTGTCTTGATTGGACCCCTTCACCGATGACTTGCTTCGGAGTTCGTTTTCTCACGGGCCCTGGGGCTACTTGGAAAAGGGTGCTTCAGCATGTTAGATCGACAGTGCACTATTACCGCAACTGCTCTGTTAACCTGTTTGACAGGACAGAGGTGGTGAGGAGGAGGAGGATACTCCCCTTGGTCTGGTAACTGAATGCTTTTCTCCTCTGGATGACTACACTGCATGAGCCATCGAACATCATGTCTTTGCCTTCCTGTGGAGTGGTAAGCCTAAGTCAATGTCTCGGTTTTCCTTGACGCTGTCGCCTTGTAGGTGATGTCTGTAGCACAAGAGTTGGTGATGACCAGCTACCTTTCTTCCAGTCTTGAACTGCTCAATTTTACACATCTCAATAAAGGACAGATTGCTCCGAGAGCCCTTGAGATTTGCGCGAAATTCAAATCAAACCAAACAAATATGCAGTGTTCAGTACATAATGTATTTTGTGTTTCGTGTTTTTGTATGTAAACTACAATATTTATTACTGTATAAAATCGTTCTAAAATATTTTTACAAATAGAAGCTCTTTCATGCTCATCCATTTGCGACTGTCACTCCAGCCGAACATTTGTATGTTCCAACGTAACTGTGACATCAAATGCGAAGTGTTCACTTCATATCAAGTTTAAATTCCTTAAAGAACAAGTGAATAAAATGACTATTTTACTTGCCTCACGTAATCTATACGCAGATATTCAGCTATTTATTTAATATAATATAAAATTATATACCACTGAAAAAAAGATATTCACAGTAACGAAATATGTCGCACCAAAATTGAATAAAATTAAGTCCGACGAAAAATGCTGATTGAAGAAACAATAATTAAAGAATTATTATTAAACGATATAAGTTTAACACATAAAATGCAAATGGCTCGCATAAGTAGATAATGTATCGATAAATTGGTAATTTCAGCTAAAATCTGCCAAAAATGAACTTTGCATTTGAACAGGATCCAATGTAAAATCCAAACTATAAGTAAGATTTCAAACACAATTTAGTACACGTGACTTTACTGTTAACTCCAAAGTTATTAACTTATTTGTGTTATGTAAATGTCGTGTAAATATTTTGTAAACGACAACATGTCGTGTTGTGTTTGGATTTTCATTTCTATTATCTATGTTTCCATATTTATATTATTGTTTCGAAGTTTAAACTAATAAATTATGTTGTTATTCATTTAGGGTAACAGTTAGAATTTTCTAGAATTAAGTAGACCAATAATATGTATGTAAATGAAATGTTGGCGGCTTCGTGTCTAGATGTTGAGTCTCGTCCAAGAACGGACATGTGTGGATTGCTCTGGAGTTCTATGGAAGTTTTGCGATTGTTCGAGTAGTAGGCCTACTGGTATAAAAGGACGGTGACGCGAGAAAAGAGAGAAGAGTCAGACATTAGTTTTATTCAAGAGAAGAGTCACTAGAAAAGAAGAGTCAATCATTCGTTTGAGAAAGATTAAGTGTTTGCTGTGATTATTCAACTTGGATTTGTGACTGAAGCTAGATCTACGGAAGCTGTGATTTTACTTCGTCAATCTCTACGATTCATACGAATTAGTGGTTATACTGAAAGTCAACACGTGTGGAACTATTTACGGGAGATCGGAAAAATTGTAGGCGACAAATTTGTGACGTTCATCGGAGGCATCGTGAAAAGAACTTCGTCGAATTTATTGAACTGTGAATTGTTTCTGATCTTATTCATTTAAGCTTCGGAATTTTTTCGTGGGACCGAATTCACACCCTAGACTGGAATTTGAGACTTTCATTCTAGATCATTATATTAGATACAGGCCAGTACCGTTTTGTGTTGCAATTAATTTTGAAGGTTTAAACTTAATATCTGTCATTGTTATTATATAATTTATGTTATATCTGTTATATTTGTTAATAGTTTAGTGTAATAAATTATACAAGCTGTTATCTGTGTTTTTCTGTTGCGTCTAGTCTACAGTCAACATACATAAAAAACGTGACAATTTGTTTGTTTGTTTTTTTGGAATTTCGCACAAAGCTACTCGAAGGCTATCTGTGCTAGCCTAATTTAACAGTGTAAGACTGGAGGGAAGGCAGTTAGTCATCATTACCCACCGCCAATTCTTGGGCTACTCTTTTACCAACGAATAGTGGCATTGACCGTAACATAATAACGCCCTCACGGCTGGGAGAGCGAGCATGTTTGGCGCGATTCGGGCGCGAACCCGCGACCCTGAGATTACAAAGCGCACGCCTTAACGCGCTAGGCTTTTCTATGACTTTTTGTTTCACTGTTACAAGACCCTTCGATGTATATGAGCCACAAAACATTGAAAAGTAAAGTATTATTTTGAATACTATTGACCTTAATAAAAACTGTTGTAGTTCATTAAGTATATTACAGAAATGAGTAATTTTATACGATGATTGGTCGGTTCTTTACAATGTTTCATGTAGAAGTCAAAACATGCTTCTTGTTATGAAGAAAGTTGAACTCAACTCCAGTCTACCATATACAAACAAATCTTTAATTTGAGAAAAAGAAGTAAATCCGAAGAATATCGAATTCCTTCAGAAGCCAATTTAGTAAGTAAAGTTTTTCATAAAAATATAAAATTGTTTTGCAAAAAAATATTCAATATTCAATCTGCATCTTAACGAATTAACAAAGATAGTAATATATATCTCCATCTTTGAAAACTTATAATAAAATTAATTGAAAAAAGAAAGGTAACATGAACAGTTTATGTAATGGTTGATATAGTTCTGAATAATGAAATAAGTATCTAACATACAGGATATAAATGATACACACACCATCAGATTTTACATAAATTATTTAGTACAACCGCTACAAAACAATATTTAAAAACACTACCAACAATTTGTAAAACAGAGAACCTCAAAAGAATATAAAGTTTTAAATCAGTTTTCCCACTTTGTAACTTGGGGGTCCACCACGTAGAAGACAAATATTACAAATAACAAGTTTCTTTTTTCTGGATATTCTTTACCCAAAAGGAAAAATTTTCTTGATTAAATCTGAAAACAGTATTCTCATATAATGATTGAAATGGATGATGAACAAAGTGGTCCATTAGAGGTGTAACACTTAGTGTCAAACAAACTTTACTACATATCTTTCTAGCATTAGGAAAAATTAAGAGTCGTATTTGAGGAACAAATGTGATCAAAAATATTTACTTCTGTTTAGTCTAAGGTCGGCCCGGCATGGCCAAGTGGGTTAAGGCGTTCGCTTCGTAATCTGAGGGTCGCGTGTTTGAGCATCAAACATACTTGCCTTTTCAGCTGTGGGGGCGTTATATAGTGATAGTTAATCTCACTATTCGATGGTAAAAGAGTAGCCCAAGAGTTGGTGGCAGGTGGTGATGACTAACTGCTTTTCCTAATTCTTAATCTTGCTTTTTTAGCTGAATTGGGGACGACTGTCGCAAATATCTTTCGTGTAGTTTTGCACGAAAGTCCAAACAAAATAAATAATTCAAACTAGTTTGGCTTTTTTCTGTCGGTGTTCTTAATAAGCTGTTAAGGACATCTTTTCTGTTGACTGTTATTGAAGATCGTATTCATTTTACATATATTTATTTAGCTACATTTTGGTTCATTTACTGAAAATATTGAACAATTTATTTTGGAAAATGTTGAAATTTTAAGAAATGATACAAACCTAAAACATCATACATCTTACACCATATTTTAACCAACCTAGATGTAAAAAATAAGTATATAAACATCACACTCGACAGATGCAGGTTCATGAAGAAAACAGCAGCTGCAGATTATCGTTGTGTACGTAACTGTCGTCTTTTGATTGCTCACAGTACGATTGAAAACTTAGGACAACAAAAAATTTCAGTGGTTAAGTAGAAATGGGAATTTCCTTTTTTTATTGACACAAATATGATACCTTGATCAGTACGTCCATTATTTTGTGATGGAAATGATCTGTGATCTCACAAGTACTATGTCTTATATGAAAAAAATATATGTTTGTTACTTTATGTTATTGTTGATTTTTAACAATGACAATTTTGCTTGAAAATCTTTGTGTGTAAACAATAACTTCACTCAACACTAATCCATAAGTCTACATTCATCTTTTATGATTAGTGTTGTAAACTGTGCAGATTGTGTATTTACTTTGCAAATTTAATTACAGATTTGGTAATTCTAAGAATTTTCTTTTGCTTTTGGAGGGCCTGGCATGGCCGAGTGCGTTAAGGCGTGCACTCGCAATCCGAGGGTCGCGGGTTCGTGCCCGCGTCGCGCTAAACATGCTCGCCCTCCCAGCCGTGGGGGTGTATAATGTTATTGTTAATCCCACTATTCGTTGGTAAAAGAGTAGCCCAAGAGTTGGCGGTGGGTGGTGATGACTAGCTGCCTTCCCTCTAGTCTTACACTGCAAATTAGGGACGGCTAGCACAGATAGCCCTCGAGTAGCTTTGTGCGAAATTCCAAAACAAACAAAACTTCTCTTTTGCGTGTAGGAAAGTGTGAAAAAACCTGTGTAAATTTTATGATTTATTACATTTTGGAACATTTCCATTTTGCTTTATTTTATTGGTATAAATGATTTGTTTTGTCATGGACATAAAATAATTGCTTTGATCATTGGTTTCTCAGACACAAAGCGTTTCAATTTATTTTGTAAAGGGTTTACTTTTTGCCTTTATGTGTACATCTACACTCACTTTAAAATTACAGTGTATATATTTTGAATTTTGTATTTTTTTTTCAAAGCTTTAAAGGAGTAAAAATATTAATAGTTTAATAATGTAGTTAATTCATTCCTAACGGGTTTTATTTTTTATGTGATAATTATATGTAAACTCTTGAATGTCCATTTCTAAAAGTTGTTGTTGTTTTAAATTAAGCACAAAGCTACACAATGGGCTATCTGTGCTCTGCCGACCACGGGTATCGAAACCCGGATTTTAGCGTGTGAGTCCGCAGACTACCGCTGACCCACGGGGGGCATTTCTAAAAGAGGCAGATTATTTTGTTTAAAGCGTCTACTTTTGTTATTAATCAAATTGTAAATTTAGATTTCATACGAAAAATATATTTATGATATGTTCATCATTGAAAGGTTTATTTTTGAATTATGTAGTAATTTTAACACGTGTTCAAGAGCTTCTTTGTCACTTCTTAATTAAGTAATGTTTTAATATTACTACTATTTACTTAACTACTTTTCAAAATTATTTATTCACTTTATTCAGGAATTTATTCAAAATTATTTATTTATTGTGTCTAAAATTTTTAGACACAAAGAAGTGCTCCAAAAATGTTCCAATAGTTTTATTATTGTTAATTTTGTATCTCTGTTGTTCCCGTAGCGCCCCCAGTGCCTCACCGGTATGTCTGCGTACTTGCACGCTAAAATCCGGGTTTCGATACCCGTGGTGGGCAGAGCACAGATAGCCCATTGTGTAGCTTTGTGCTTAATTCAAAACAACAACAACGTTCCCGTAGCAAATAATATTTAGTTTGTTCATTGATAATTTGTATAATTTCGTACATTGGGAAGAAATACATCATTGCCAGCAATGTCCTTCAGTACAAAATTGTATTATACCCAGAAGCTATTCTTTTTGTTTGATATATGATGATCACCAGACCCGTGATAAAGTGTACTTCTTCAGGGCGAAACTGGTATTTACTGTTAAGAAAGAAGGATTTGTTTGTTTTGGAATTTCACTGTATAAGCCAGAAATTTTACTTTGTCTCGTGCGATTTCGCTTTTGTTTGTTTGTTTTGGAATTTCACACAAAGCTACTCGAGGGCTATCTGTGCTAGCCGTCCCTATTTTAACAGTGTAAGACTAGAGGGAAGGCAGCTAGTCATCACCACCCACCTCCAGCTCTTGTGCTACTTTTACCAACGAATAGTGGGAATAATCGTCACATTATAACGCCCCCCCATGGATGGAATGGGGACCATATTTGGCGCGACGCGGGCACGAACCCGCGACCCTCGGAATGCGAGTCGCACGCCTTATGCGCTTGGCCATGCCAGCCAACGTAAGAAGGAACAACTTTAATCCGAACACAAAACGTCTTTGCTACAGAGGTAAGCGAAATTCCAAAACAAACAAACACACAAAGGCTATTGAAGTGGATATTTAAAAGGAAGTACATCTGCAGAAAAGAAAGCTGCACACTATAACAACTACGATTATTGTTATTAGTTTCAATCAAGTGTTGATTCTGTTGATTCTTTTACATAAAGTATCAGTCGATCAGTTTGATATATATTTACTCCAAGATTACCCTGTACCAAGCTTAAGTTATACATCAGATCTGTGATATTCAAAAACATATGGAATGAAAAGCTGATGTTACAAACACACACAATTTTAATACAGATTTTCAGTTTGCTTTTGTGAATAGAATTTCAGTCATTGCTAACGTCTAAATTTCCAAATCTTTTTTTTGAAAATTTGCATGTGATATGTTTTGTATGTTTTATGATTCTGATTAATTTACACTTTTTATTGTCACAACATTGACTATAAGTTTGGTGAAATCATAAGGTTTCTCAGTTTATGCTAAATATCTAAGGAATCTAACGAGTTGACCAAATAGTCTTGGACACATAAGCAGTTTAATTTATAATTTACATAAGAACATACAATGTTTTTGATAAAGGAATATAGATCTTCAAGGAAATTTTCTTTGAAAATATCAGATTACATATCGAAGTGAAAAGTAATAACCAAATGTTCTTCGATGACTCAACGGTAAATTTGAGGGTTTATAACGCTAAAAATTGATACTTAGTTCTTGAGGTGAGTTAAAAAAGACATAAATTATTGTGTAGTTACTGTTTTATAAATAGCTTTCCTGTATAAGTAAATATAGTTTGAAGTACATCACTTATTATTTACTCAACAGGGGTCGTTTGATGAGCCTCATTATTATCCTATAATGCTTTTTTTAATAATACTGATCATCTATTTCAGAGCATTAAAAAACAATATACATTCGAAAACGATGGTACTTAAAGGTTAAGAAAAATATTAAATTAAAATATAAAACATGTATTGAAATTGTGTTCAAATACTTCAATAATGAAACATCTGAATCCTCTGTAATAATGAACATTTATTTACTTTTAAATAATTCTTGGACTTTTATGACAAATCTCAAATTTTGTTGTTGTATAATGTTTAACAAAGACACCTAAATGACATGAAAATTATGTTTATTATTCCTTGCAAATTAATTTACTAAACTATGGTTTTTACTCTTCGAAAGCTGTTAAAAAATACGTGGACTGACGTCATAAAACAAAATGTACGTTATTTAGAAGTAACAATTCTGATACCCCTTCAAAGTACTCTCTTCCCCAACGCACACACTTATCCCAACGGTGTTTCCACTTTTGAAACAGTCCTGGTACGCTTCTTTTGTAATGTCCTCCAGCTCCTTCGTCGCATTTGCCTTAATCTCGGGAATCGTCTCGAATCTTCTTCCTTTCAGGGGTCTTTTGAGTTTGGGGAGCAAAAAAAATCGCAAGGAGCAAGTTCAGGTGAGTAGGGTAAGGAAGAACAGTGATCGAGTGTTTGGCTAAAAACTCACGAGTTCTGAGACACAAATTTCGCAGCAACGCGGTGCATCTTGAATTTTCGGTCAAAATCTCGTAACAAGATCCAATTGATATCCCACACTCTTCAGCAAGCTCCCTGACAGTCAGACGTCGATTTGCCCGCACCAGGGTGTTGATTTTGTCGACGTGTGGGTCGTCAGTGACGTGGAAGAACGTCCAGAACGTTTATCATTTTCAATGGACTGTCGACCATTCTTAAAACGTTCATGCCACTTGAAACATGCTGTACGTTTCATAGCAACATCACCATAAGCCGTGTTAAGCATAGCAAAAGTTTTAGTTGCAGATTTTCCAAGTTTAACACAAAATTTCACAGCAAGTCGTTGCTCCTTCAAGTCACTCATTCTGAAATCCGCCAAACAAAAAAATCGTACTTCACTTAAAACCGCTTAGCTAATACAAAATGAAAATATCTGAATCGGGAAATGGTGTCTTAATCAGCTGATCTGTGCAAACCTAACAACACCAAGCGGATTTCCTTGGAACCAACTGGAGCCGCGCAATTCAAACATTTTGCGAATATTTTGAACAGACCTCGAACATTTCAAACAAATCTTAGCTAATTAAATAAAGCGAAACAAATCAAAAGAAATGTCATTTTGAAAAAAAGTGTTTAATACCCTCATTTATTTCATCACTTCTATGAAGAAAGCTGAGTCGAAGCTTCTATTCTACTTCTAAGGTGCCCAAAACACATTTTGTTTAAAGCTTTGAAAAAATTTTCAGGACTTTCAGAATACCATTGAAGACATGCTTTTATTATTACCGCTAACATAATAAACAATGCACCTAACACACTCAGCAAAGTTATATCTTACCAGTTATCGTAACTTGAAAAAAAAAAAAAACAATTTCCAAAGAATACACTAAGACAACACAATTAGCCGTTTCGACACTTAATGCGCTAATATAAAATACTATAAGCTGAAACTAAGTATTGTAATTGCTAATATAATCAAATGTACAGTTCCACATTCTAGAAGTGTAGTCTCCTTAACTATAAGCTGGTAACTGTACAATATTACATTCTGGATAAGAGGGTAATTGAAAATTATTACAGCATAGTGCAAACTTGTCATCCAACGCACTATTATATGACTCAGCGACACAAAAAACCCATAACCAACAGCTAAGAAGGATCCACGAATTCGAAATTGCGCATCCACGTTGCTATCCCATCCTTAAAATATAAATGAAGGACGAGTAACCAGAATAATCCCGACAATGGATAACGTTATGGCAATGAGATCAATCAAATGCAATTTTTCACGCAGTATTAAAAAACCGAGAAGTGCAGTAAAATCAAATCTTTTTGTAAGCACTGTAGCATCGATTAATGTGTAGAAAGCCTAAAGATTTGTACAGAAATAAGATAGATAGAGTTCCAATAATTTCTCTGCTGAAAATGATCATACCTTGGCCAAACTTTCTCGGAAAAAAATTATGATCGCCACGTATAACAGCTGGTATGCGAAAAATAGAATTGCATATTCCACGATCAATCAATAGTACTTCTTTGGAGTTGTCTGAAACCAGTTTAACCATTACACATTAAACACAATGGGTTAAGCAACTGAGTGAAGCTAGAATAATTCCAATATCAGGAAACTGTATTTTCTGAAACAGAGAAACAAATGGATTTGACATTTCAAATGAATTGTTTCAACTTGGTTCTGTATGTGATACAGTTTTCAATATTTTTCTTTATCTGCACTTTGTTAAGCTCAATTCACCTTGTCTAAACAATCTAGAATTTGGAAGAGAAAATACAACTGTTAGTTTTTTAAGGAAAAAAGAATTCTGATGATAATTTATGAAACCTGAAAAGTTTCATTTTTCAATAAGAACAAAGTTCATAATTTACATTCACATGAACTGTGTCTATTTCCATCAGTGTTATTTTTGCAGATGATGTACTTTTTAATAAAGAGAACAGGAAATAAGAGAGTGACCTGGAATCATAATTTTAAGTCACTTGTCCCTAAATTAACAACTTGTTAACATGTTTCTATAATTGATGAAGTGAATGCATGAAAACACATTTAGCAATTTTAATTCACTTGTAATACCCAGCATAAAAATCTTCCAAACAGAAATTATTCAAGAATATTTGTACGAGAGAAGCTATATTTGAATAACTTAATACTTACCTCTTATATGAACTGCTATAAATTGAGGAGAAACACGCTTTTCTATAAATTCACAAAGCGACAATTATAATGATTAAGAAGCATTCAGAGCTTTGTATCAGTCTTTGCATTGTGAGCACTCCTGAAGAAATGAAGGTACTTCTTTCCATAGCACTTAGTTTATTCAGAACGGAAAATAAATTGAGAAATGTATAAATAGGTAGAATATATGAACATATTAAAGCTATAAACTCGATTTCTAACTTTTCTAAGTTAAACTGAATTGAGTTTAATAGTTTATTTTGAATGTATACACATATGGTTGAAGATATTTTGGAATTAAAATATACTAATGAGTAAGTAATATAAAGAGATCCTATAAATTAAGGTAAATCTAAAGTTTGAAATTTTGATATTTACTGACATGTAATATGCCGGTAAAACCTAAAGATAATAGATAATACGTGACCTCATGATTGTTTGGATTACATTAATCCATGGATATTTTAGTTACTTTTTCGTTTTGTTGCATACAAGATAAATTCTCAAAACGATACCAAGGGAAGTAAACCATTACGTTGTGGAACGATAAAAAACATTGAATGCGTAATATCTTTGATGTTGTTATATTCTTATAGTCCTAATTGCACATTAAAAGTTGCTCACCCAAGTTACTAAAAATATGAAATAGGAATTTTCTCTTTAAATAAAGTCTGCAGTCCTTCAAACAATGATACTCTCGCCTTCTCTCGGGCAAACCTTGCGCAAATATTGTGACAGGTTATTTTATTTCAGAAGGTAAAGCGATTGTCGATTGAGAGTAAAATATGGATATACGAATATCTGACGTTCAGAGTATAAATTGTGCAATTCCATTCTTGTATGGTGCTGCCATCTATTATTTTAGTTTGAAGGATTAAAACCGGCTATATCATTATAAGACCTCTGAGGTAATGTCATTAAATTATATTCACCAGTTTCTTAAACTGTTTTAGAATATTTAGCAAAGTTATTCTCTAAGTGGATTGAAATAAGTATATGAATCTTTTTTATTTCTTATGTAACTTCATATAATAAATAAATAAAATGTCAAACTTGACCGAAAATTTCTTATAGATTTCTAGCACCATGCAATTAAGTTACTTTTTGAACACAGGACCATCAAATTTGTACAGAAAATTTTAATCTATTATTGAATAAAATTGTTTTTAGGTCCATAACTTTTATCGTTACTATGTTTATAATAGCATATGAAATGAAGGAAAATATGAGAAAACTGTAAGTAATCCCATCTGTTACTTTTTTTATGTTTTATGTTTTTCGTAGACTAAACGCAACAGAAAGACACAGATAACAGCTTGTATAATTTATTACAATAAGCTATTATATATATGACAGACTATAACATAAATTATATTATAAAAATGACAGATATTAAGTTCAAACCTTCAAAATTAATTACAACACAAAATGGTACTGGCCTGTATCTAATATAATGATCTAGAACGAAAGTCCAAAAGTACAGATTAGAGATCCACAATTCTATTCTAGGGTGATTATTTGGTCCCACGAAGAAATTTCGAAGTTTGAATGGAGAATGACGAAGTTCTTTTTTACGGTGCTTCTTGATGAACGTCTCAAAACTTGCCGCCTTCCAATTTTCTTAGTCTCCCCTAAATAGTCCGTACGTGACGACTCTCAGCATAACCAGTAATTCGAATGAATCGCTAAGATTGACGAGACAAAATCATAGCTTCTGTAGATATAGCTCTGGTCACAAATCCAGTTGAGTAAACTCACAGCAAACACTTAAACTTTCTCAAACGAATGACTGACTCTCTTTTCTTCGAATAAAAACTAATGACTCTTCTTCTTTCTCGCGTCTCCGTCTGTTTATATATTAGTAGGCCTCTTCTCGAATAATCGCGTAACTTCTACAGAACTCCAGAGCAATCCGCGCATGTCCGTTCTTGCACGAGACTCAACGTCTAGGCACTAGGCCGCCATACATTTCCATTTATAGTCATACATTTGATCTACCTAATTCTAGAAATTTATAAATGTTATTTTAAATCAATAACAACATATTTTATTGTTTTGAACTTCGAAACAATAATATAAATATGGAAATATAAATAATAGAAATGAAAATTTAAACACAACACGACATGTTGTCGTTTACAAAACATTTACATGACATTTACATAACACCATCCCTGTCATTATTGCTGATGTCTCATACATATTTTATGTGTGTGAGACAGATATTCGTGTGAACATTATTCTAACCAAAACCTTTCATTTTTTTAATATAACTGGCATTGAACACATTAAAACACCATCAGTGTTATTGATCTAAGGAAGGATATGGTGCTGATATTTTACAGACACTGAGATTTAAAGTCGCTGACTGGTAAACCCTTGGTCATAAGACTTAAAATGTTTGTTTTATGGCAGAGTCATAAATAATATCCAATCGTTGTACTATAGAATACATAGCTTTACATATTGTGTTCTCAGTTTTGTTTTTAACTAACTTACCATTGAAGAACATGAAGTATGTTTCCAAATTACCTGAAAATAGCCCGTTTTTTTCAACTTTTTTCAACGTATTGAGAACTCATTTAATTCATGTATTTCGTTTCAAGGATATTTTTTTTAACATTTAGTCACTGAAATAATGAACTCTTTATCTTGGATAATACTGATATATTAGAAATAAATAAAACTTGTAAATACTCTATATATCACATGCATTTGAAATAATACAGATGGCAGATAATGTATATAAATATTTCTGCTAAGTCTGTACTCTACACATGAATACTAGTAACAGCTTATCGTAGTGCTTTCTTTGTTATCTTATTTTTCCTTTTGGCTACTCGCACTACTTTTCGGAAAAAAAATTAACCCCAAGGAAAAGTAATTTCCTGAAAATTTTATGTTTTACGAGCTAATGAAGATTTTTGTGTCCGGCATTAAGTATGAAAGTAAATGTCATTTGCTTACTCTGTAAGATGGATTATTTTTAGAAGAATCAAGGTAATTTCCGATGAATGGAAAATTAATGAATCATATGTTTAGTCGATATTACGAGTATTTTTTTTTTACATGTGGGTGAAAATAAAGAATAAAATGTGTTAAGAACATATACTCAGATGAAATTTATTACTTTATCTGCAGTGACAGAAAGTAAAAATTAATTGTGAATATAAGTGAGCATCAGTGTTGCAGAAAAGTAAACATTACTTAATACCGTTAAAGCTGATTTTAGATAGTACTCGTGAATTCAGTGAGACCATGATGAAAAATAAGTTCATTTTAAGAGCTGGAGGTAATGTTCTTTGTGGCAAAGAAAAACTTTAACTAAAGTCAAACAATTTTACGCTCAAATAATTCATTGATGATGCACATGAATTCTGTGTGATGATAAATATTTATTTGTTTGAAAATAATTATTGGCATTTATGAATGATCACAAATATTTATTATTATATAATATTAATCAGAAACTCTCAATTGACAAAATTATAATTATCATTTTATTTGTAAGGTAATAAATTAAACTAAAGTCATTATACTTTCTGTTTTTAACGTTTTATTTAATCAGATAAAGAAAGTTAATGAGAAGTAGGCATCGTTCGATTCGTTATTTTTAATACCTTTATATATATATATAGTATATATATACATAATTATTCGTGTATGGATCAATTTCCTCGATGCCACTGTTTCAACTTCTAAAGAATACTAAGTCTGCTTTGTTCCAAAATTGAAAAACATTTTGCACTTTTAGAATCTTTGAATACACGCTTTTTCTGTTTCTGCTGACGTACTAAACAATGAAACTAGCATATTCAAGAATTTTACATCTTCACCTGTTATGGTGACCAGAGAGATGAAAAAAATTATTTTCAGGGAAGTTACAAAATCTATGCAACTAGCTTTTTTGACAAACAAGACGTTAAAATGGCATTCGAACTTGAAGATTTTATAAAACGAATTTAATCAGAATCCCTCTTTCGAATTAATCAGTGAATTAAAAAAATCTGAATTGCTTGATGTTGGGTAAACATTTTAATTTGGAAGTGAAGCAAGCAATGAAGAAAGCAGATATTAAACGAATTATTGTTGAACATTTGGTCAGCCAAAAAGTATTACCTCAAAAAGTTGCACAAACATATGCCTGTCGCTCATTTTGACCCAAATTTCGAATAATAAAAATGGAAATGGAAATGAAATTTCGTTTAGAAATTGAAAGCAAACGTCTTGAGGCAGAACAAGAAAACAAACACCTTGATGCCGAAATACAAATAGAACGCATTAAAGCTCATAAAGAAATCAGTATGAGAAAGTCACAGACAGAAGATAAGGTTGTACAAATGCGGTGGATAATTTTGATGCTTCCAAACAAATTCGTTTAGTACCTACATTCAATGAAAAAGGTGAAGATAAATATTTTCAGCAATTTGAAAAATTGGCCCCTTAAGCTAAAATGGCCAACCGAATATTGGACAGTATTACTTCAGAGTGTTCTCAAGGGTAAAGCGTAGGAAGTATTTTCCAAACTCACGGCCCCCCGAGCAAGAGTTATGATTACGACCACGTCAAAATGCGTTTTGAATGCTTATGAATTGGTGCCAGATGCATATAGACAAAAATTTCGTGGTTACAAAAGTTTGACAGCCAAATTTATGTCGAATTTGCCTCGTGAAAAGAAACTCTGTTCGACAGGTGGTTGTGATTCCAAAGAAATTAAAGATGATCATACAAAACTCAGAGGAACTCATGTTAGTTGAAGAGTTTAAAGATGTATTCCTGTAGAGCATAAAACTTATATTGATGAACAAAAAGCTTCCAAAATTCATGCTGCTGCTGTCTTGGCAGACGAGTATGCTTTGACTCACAAAGATTTTTCATACAAAAGCAAAACAAATCACACAGCAAAGAAACCAATGACTCATTCAAGTATTATGCAAATATCGACAGAGACAAAAAAGAGCAAACTTCTAATTCTCAAACGAAGACTACATCTTATTCTCAAAGCTCGTCCTCTACCCAAAAAGTGTCATCTCATCCCCAAACATGTACTTATTGTAAGAAACCTGGCCATCTGATTTTTGAGGTGCTATAAGGTAAAAAACAAGCCATCACCCCATAGTTTCATTTCGCCCTCGTTGGATACATTCATGGTTCCCAATGATTTTGACCCTGTCCAGTCCCACTGTGGATTTCTAAGCACCAATATTCTTGATGTACCTGAAAATCATGTTGAGGACAAATTTAAGCCTTTCATGACTGAAGGTTTTGTTTCTTTGTTAGCGATTCACGTCTAAACCAATTAAAATCCTGCGGGATACTGGAGCTTTTCAGAGTTTGATTTTGGAAAGTGTACTTCCGTTTTCTGAAAAGTCATCCGTTGGGGCCAATGTGCTCATTTCTGGTGTAGAAGGTGGCGTCGTTTCTGTTCCTCTCATAGATTAGATTTACATTCGGATTTTATTTCGTAAATCTTTACGATTCATCTGAATTACTGCTTGTGCTGAGAGGCGGCGAATTTATTGAACTGTGAACTGTTTCTGAACTTCTTCATTTAGCTTCGAATTCTCTTCGTGGGAACAAATTTACACCCTAGACTGGGATTTGAGACTTTCATTTTAGATCATTATATTAGATACAGGCCAGTACCATTTTGTATTGTGATTAATTTTGAAGTTTGAAACTAGTATTATTTTGTTTTGTATTAATTTCGAATGTTGTCACTTTCTCATATAATTTATGTTATATCTGTTATATTGTTAATAGTTTAGTGTAATAAATTATACAAGCTGTTTATCTGCGTTTTTCTGTTGCGTTTAGTTTACGAAGAACATATAAACATTAAAAAATATGTAACAGTCAGAAATTTAGAGGGAAAGTTGGCAGCCAGAAATACATGTTCGACCTAAGAGAAAGTAGGCATAAACTTTCATGATTTGATGTGACTGATTGTTAGATGTCTTTATCGTAAAATATTGTCACTTTGGTGACCCTTGTACTGTTTTCAGCAAAATTGAATATTTGATCACATTACTATTAGTTTTTTGTAATCTCGAATGATTAAAACAAATGTTTAATTTAAATTAAAAATGAAATTGTTTCATTACTCCTCATTTTAGATATTGATATGTTAAAAAACAAATTGTTAGATTGAAGTTGAATCTTATTGCAAAAATATTTGCTAAAGACTTACATTTTAATTTTGAAAGGTTTATTCTTCAGAGATTTAAACGTAAGTTAAGGGTACAAATTGACCTAAAATGCTTCATTATGTACGCAATTATTTTATGTTTTAAAATAAACAAGAAAAAAAGGTAAAGTTAGCAACGAATTACAGTTTATGTTTATGGCTGTAATCAGTGTAAGAAAACAAGATTTCTTTAAATTTAAATTTAAATCCCGCACGTGTATTTCGTAATTTTACTAATTTCTATATAAGATTCGGGCAGAATAATTGCAAAGTAAATCTAAATTTAATTAAAGTATAGTGTTGAGTTTCAGTTTAGAAAATAACTGACTGTACATATTATGTAAAATGCTGTACATATTATTAGTGATGACGTGAAAACTCTCTTGTGGAGAAAAATAAATGAAAAACGTCTGGTTTGGGTTGAGAAAATTTTTATGTTTCATTTTTCTTCACTTAAAATATCTATTCAATGTGATGACCCAGATTTACTTGTGGGAATCCAAAGCTCTCCAGTAATGGAAAACATTAGATCTATTCATGTTGATACACAATCCGATTAATTTTTTGTTCTCATACAAAGTAGTGAAGGCTGTAACCTACAGTTAACATCTACTCATCGCTTTGTTTATCTTCAGTGTACGAAGGTGCATCGACATCCACATGAAAAAATATCAAACGTCCAATAAAGAAAAACAAAAGTAACTAAATCGTAACCAATGAACCAATGAGTTTATTTTGTGGACCACTTGTTTACGTTAAATCTATACAGAATCAGATTACATCCCATCTAAAGAAATCTATATGATTACAGAATGTAGAATATGTAAAAATCATAAGAATGCTTAACCACTATAGTACAGTGGCAAATAATTCAACGCCACGATAATACTTTTCACTTGCTAAGTTGTTTTGTAAACATTTTCCTTCTGTTTTTTAGTTTGAAACACAAGTAACTAACATGTTACGTCAGTGTGTCATCGACCCGCGTGAAATATTCACTAGCCTCAATAGCATTATTAAATATAAGTGTGATAGTTTATTAAAAACTATTAATGACATCATTATTTTTAAAACTAATTTCAAACTTCAATTAAGACTTCAGACTTTCTCAGAGTTATAGAAAGTCGAATACCGACTCTAAGATTATTTTATAAGATCAAGAAGAAATTGCCCGCTGCGATGAGATTATTGAAATTAACCCCAGAGAGCCTTTATAACACGCCTTATATAACATGCAACAATAACAAAGAGAATAGTCCTATCTCAAACTATTTGATTGTTTATTTTAAACATCTTTAGACAACAATTGTGAATTTATGCGTGTATGGGCATACAAATAAGAAACATTTAATTACTTTCTGAGCGTATTTTTGTTTATATAATAAAATGTATTTTTTTTAAATAATATCTATGTGTCAATGTTTTTCTACATATTACCATTTAAGTAACACATAACATACGTAATGTAATAAATCGAAGACTCGTCCGAAGAAAATATAGAGTAACAGATACCATGAAAAGGATATCTGATAAAACGTTTGCAAGATTCGACAAAATGACAGTGAGTATATCACAAGTACAACACTGAAGATTTGTGAGAGAATCATCTGCATAATGTTTATAGTATTGTAAACTCAAAAAATGACAGTGAAAAATAAATCTTAAGACAGTATCTGAAAACAACGTCTCATTTCAGTCTGAAAAGATCTCACATCATCTGGAACATAATGGAAATATTTAGAAGTTACAGAAATATTAATCACGTTAAACCTTATAAAATTTTTTACTTCTTCTTACATTTATTATTTATTTTTAAGAATGATATAATTCTTTAATATTTTTCAGTAAAAAATTGTATGATATCTAATGACAACAACATCTCGCTTGAGATATCAGTGATTTAAAACATTACGCACACAATGTAATTATCCTAGCATGACAAGGTGGTTCGAATCCCGGTCACCCTGAACATATTCTCTTTTTAAGCCGAGGAGGGTGTTATAATGTGAGGTCAATTGCACAATTTGTTGGTAAAGAGTAGCCCAAATGTTGGGTGTAGGTGGAGATAATAAGCTGCCTTTCCTCTAGTATAGATAAATTAGGGACGGCAAAAAAGATAGCCATTGTGTAGATGTGGGCAACATTTAAAGACTTAGAAAATTACTGATACATGCATTGTAGTCTATTATCGTAATTTTTAAATATATTATTTTATAAAATAATATAATATTATTTGATATAACACTCATTGACTTTTCCTATAGTTATAAAACATTGAAAAATTAAATACTTTAAATGTTTGAAATTATACCGATAGAATATCCAATGAAAATAAATATTCCTTTTCGACATTGTTGCTTATGTTAAATGTTTCGAAAGATACTACCAAAAATCCTATTTGCCCTGATACTAGCTGAAATACACTGGTTGGATGACTTCAGTGATTTCTCGATCAGAACACTAATATCACTTTCTTCAACAAAATTTTAATGTTTATCATATCAAAAGGAAACAAAAATTTAATTTGGGAAAGCTAAATGCATCAAGTTCTGGTATGTTTCAGGAACAAAGGAGATTTAAAGGACGATGAAAATTTTATAGTAACAACAAAAGAGGAGATTTAAACGTACGGAATCTTTATAGGAAGGAAAAACACTGACTGTAGTTAAATCTGAAAGTGAAAAATCTGTAAAGTTAAGCTAACTTCATCATTTATTATGCACCTTAACAAACATTTAAAGTCATTTTAAGCACTTTATCATCAACAATAAATTTGTTAATGGTCTGAGAACATTTCAGAATATATGGTTCTGAACGTTTCTCGTTGACTCTACCCATGGTTACACTGCCCCTGCTAAGCAACTGGAACATGTTTAATAATATCTGGTACAGCACATTGTTGATCGTCTTTTTGTATTATCATGCTGACAGCAGCTATAAAAAATAGGGATCGACAAAGACCCAGGTTTCTACATATTTAATATTTTTGTAATGGGAAGGTAAAAATCAACATGTCGCTAACGTTCAAAGAAATATGATAAAAAAAAACTTTAACTATTTTTATCACATTCTTTATAATAAACTGTAAATTGCAAGATAGTTAATAAATCAGATGTTGAAAAATCTGATCTGCAGTTGGATAAGATTATAAGAAAATATTTTCAAAAATGTGACATTTTTTTCTTATGTGTTCCTTTTCAACTAATTTGTATTCCACTCCTTTAACTTCTACATCATCTAGTCTTCTTTGTTTATTGAGTCATAAAATATCAATTCAAAACCACCTGCCACGCCCACCTCTAACATCTCTTTTATAAATTGCAAGTAATTTTTTCGAGGTTTGATAATATGTCGTTTTAACCATAATAATGGGAAAGTTCCAATATCTCGAATTACGTATATGTACATTTACATTTCCACATTTCTACACTTGTAATTTGAAAGTTTATTTCATGTTGATCAGGTCGTGTAACAAAAGTACTTTCATTATTAAAAAGTAGGCTTCGATAAACGTATGCACAAAATGTTTTTATTTTCATGTATAATCTTTATTAATTGTTATAGAAGTAACCAAAATTTGAAAAAGAAGATCAATTTAAACCGTTTAGGTAAAAGTTAGATGAGACGAGATAAAGAAAGATATAACAATAACAAAATTATTTTCAAGGTATACTCGGTAGGATATCGTGCATTAGATTGTTAATAACGGTCAGAAATTTTCTGTCTGATTTGGAACTTTTTTGAGAGGTTTATTAGTTCGACCTGATTTTAACGGATATTAAATTATTTACAGACCAACATATACTTTAACGATCCTTATACTATTTAGGATAAACCATTGTAATTGTCTGTCACAATCTGCAATCATTTCGGTTTATTCACTATTTTTATAGTGGTTACAATGTCGGTCAAATCAACGGAGTTGTGTAAGTTTAAAATCGCGGAAATTACGAATCAAGTCTAAAGATTTCTTGGAGAATAAAACGATGATGTGTAATAACTTTTTTAAATACAGTTGTTAGTTTGTACTCGATACATGCAACGTTCTGACACCAAATATGCTGCTGTTGTTTTGAATTAAGCACAAAGCTACACAATAAGCTATCTGTGCTCTGCCCCCCTCGGGTATCGAAACCCGGATTTTAGCATGTAAGTCCGCAGACATACCGCTGAGCCAAACTTTTCATAAAAGTGATCCACAGAAAATCTTAACTTTCCTTTTTTAATAAATACTTTCATGGTTTCATTGTGATTAGAAGTTCGGGTAAACTACATTAACTTCTTCGCGTATAACTAAAATTTTCACAGTGTTTTAATAACATATCTTGGAATATTTTATCGTAACCAAAAGAACAGTGAGTACAACTATAAATGATCTGCTCAGATGTCTATGCAACTGTGCATAAACTTTCTAGTGATAATTTAACTTACTCATAAATATTTCAATTTTATACAACTGAGATATGATTTTTTCAACTGTATTAAATTGGAAAAACTGTAGTGTAAAGAAAACTGTTTCAAATTGTATTTTGTGAAATCTCAGGAAAAATGTATTTATATTTTTGCGCATGGTATGTATCTCAGTTTTATTTCATATATCTTGCATTAATATTCACTACATGCTGAGCATAGTATTGTTAATGTTGAAACTACCTCTTCCAATTACTTATGAAACCACAGGCCCAAAATATTTTAAAATAATGTAATCGATATCAATTATTAAGTTAACCTTGAATACATCCATTCCTGATATTCTGATCTAACACTTATATGTTTTAATGACTTTTTATTTTCTTTTATTTATACTTAAAAGAGATATTTATGTTATATAGGCTTCATTACGTTAAGTACATGTACATATAAGTCTTTATGGGTTTCATGTTTGAAACAATTCAATGAATTTTATATAATTATAACATTTTAGAATCCTCCCTTTTACCTTTTGTTTCGTATTTTTTAATGTTTTATGTTCTTCGTAGATTAAACGCAACAGAAAAACACAGATAACAACTTGTATATTTTATTACACTAACCTATTAACAAATATAACAGATATAACATAAATTATGTAATAACAGTGACAGATATTAAGTTACAACATTCGAAATTAATTACAAAACAAAATAATATTAGTTTCAAACTTCAAAATAAATCACAATACAAACGGTACTGGCCTGTATCTTATGTAATGATCTAAAATTAAAGTCTCAAATTCCAGTCTAGGGTGTGAATTTGGTCCCACGAAGAAATTCCGAAACAGTTCACAGTTCAATAAAATCGCCGTCTCTCAGCTCAAGCAGTAATTCAGATGTATCGTAGAGATTGACGAAATAAAATCACAACTTCCGTAGATCTAACTTCAATCACAAATCCAAGCTGAATATTCACAGCAAACACTTAATCTTTCTCAAATAACTAACTCTCTTCTTTCTCTTCGAATAATAACTGATGTTTGAATCTCTCTCACTTGTTCTTCGAATAAAACTAATGACTGAATCTATCTTCTTTTTTCGAATAAAAACTGATGACTGAAACACTCACTCTTTTCTTCGAATAAAACTAATGACTGAATCTATCTTCTTTTTCGAATAAAAACTGATGACTGAATGTCTCTCGCGTCACCGTCTTTTATACCGATAGGCCTATTTCTCGAACAATCTCGCAATTTCCATACAACTCTAGAGCAATCCGCGCGTGTCCGTTCTTGCACGAGACTACACGTCTAGACACAAAGTCACCAGCACTCATTTACAAACATATGATTGGTCTACTTAATTCAAGAAATTTCTAAAATGTTACCCTAAATGAATAACAAAATATTAGTTCAAACTTCGAAACAATAATATCAATATGGAAAAATGAATAATAGAAAATGAAAATTCAAACACAACACGACATGTTGTCGTTAACAAAATATTTACACATATACATAACACCTTTGTTGTGATAACTGCATCAGAAATTATTAATAGAGACACCCACAGATAGATTAAACCAAGATTTTGTAATTCTACTGCTTTGATTTTGACAATGATTACTGTATTGATAGTTTTTCTTTATGGATATTTTTTTCAAAATAAAATAGAAAGAAATTGAAGCAAAGTGAATAACAACTTAAAATGGGTTAATTTTTTAGAATTTTATCGTAATTTGGATAATAGCTTTTATTTTAGTAGTGGTGTACAAAAATATTTTTCATAATGTTCATCAACTTAATCTTTCCAAATTAAAATCATTAGTTAAGATAATAGTAAATTTTGATTATCGAAACGATCATGCAAAAATATTGCTTGTAAATATCATAAAATATCGATTAAATATCAATGATTGATCAAGTTTTTTTTAAAAAAAACTAAAGTTCAAACCACAATATTTGTGAATTAAAACCATGCATAAAATATTTAAGGAGATGCAGATTTCTAAAATTATTTGTTAATCTTTATAAAACAGTATTTTTCCTTGTTGAAATTTCAATACGAAGTTTCAAATTTCCGTTACTGTATGGATATAAAAGTTTTATAATTTATCCAGATTTAGATAAAGTTAATTACTTTCCTTGTGAGTGTGAAAATAGTTTATTTATTAATACTTTTCATAAACATATCGTCACCGCTAACTTCAAATTTATCAAAAAATAAAATAGTGCGTGAAATATTCAAAAAGGGGTATAAATACAGAACTGTCAAGACGTGTAAGAAAAATAATATTCTAAAATCTATTGAAATAACAATACTGATTAATATAACTTAAACTTCACTATATTACATCTCATCTGTCTAAATTGTTCTTGGATTGGATATTGTACGTACATCAAAAATAAAAATAAAATTATCCCATATAACAACAGGCCCACAATATTGTAGAATAATGTAATCGATATAAGTTATTACAGTTAACCTTGCATACATCCATTCTCGATATTCTGATCAAAGACTAAAATGTTTCAATGACTTTTTATTTTATTTTATTTTATTTTATTTAAAAAGCTATTTATGTTACATAGGCCTCATTACGTCAAGTTTCGACGCAAGTGAAGAACAATGGTATGTTTATTACCATTTCAAATTACTATATATATATATATATGTCTAAGGATTTACAACTCTAAAATCAAGTATTCGATTCACTTTGATGGACTCAAAAGATAGCCAGATGTGGTTTGGGTATAAAAAACACACACCATCTCTAATGTGAAATACTTGTAATTATTGGATTACCTTTGGATGCTATATCTAATTAATGTTGGTATTTACACCTGAGAGGTTTTAATCTCTACAAATTTGAATTTGTAGCAATTATATACAAGCAATATATGGATGAGTCGACATTTACAAAATAAAGATTTCTCATGTAGGATTAATATTCTTAATTAACTTCTATATCTCCGTCCAAAAACAAATAAAACACAACTTCCTCGCCACTCAGCGAACGACAAATCTTTCCACACAAATGGATGAGATTGTAATAACTTCAGAGCGACACTCTCCATCAAGTTCACAAAACTAAAGTGTATTGTGGGAAAGATTTTCTTAAAATCTGAGATGTGTTATCATGATAAAATTAATTCAGTGGCCCATAAAATCTCACAATGCCCTTTTAGTCACGTTGCCATCTTTGTTTATTAAGTAGCCCAAGTAATAATCACAAAATGTACTGCTTGTAATTTTCTGTAAAACATCATGTGGCTGCTCTAATCGCAGTGGATATAAAATCCTTTCAGCTAAAGTTTTGAATTTCTTTGTGAAACCTATTTTATCTGTTCAATCAATCTCAGTTTCTGCTTACTATGTAACGAGTTCTAATTTTGGAATGTACTTAATTCGTTTGTATTTATCTTCAAATATCAGATTTATATGGTATTATTTATGTTGACTCAGTCAATAATCGTATTTTTCACAGATTAATTAAGTTATGTCCTGCTTCATATTGCACCTGGGATTATCTTGCAATTTAGGTTAAATGTAATGTTGTATATCAGTGTTCGTGTTATTATTGGCAAACTCTATGAATCATGTGTATTCTAAACGGATCATTCGTGGTTTAAGTTAAAATTAAATAAACTTTGAAGAAAACAGTGTCTTGTGTGGGAGAATGCTACGAGTTTTCATGGAAATCAGTCCTTGTTTCATCATATCCATCATTATTGATATACATTTTAGGCTGATTTTTGCTATCCAAATTCTTGTTGTTGTTTTTACAACATTCCTTCTTCTACAAGCAGCAGTCACCATTGATAAATTATTTTATCTCATTCCTCTTTCACATTCAACTGTATTCAGTTATTTTGAATATTTTTAAGTGAGAGAAAAGACAGGATACAACGATTCCACGTGTATTTATCTTTACTGAGAGAAACACAGTCAATAAAATTCAATGGAGTGTAATGGAATTCTTTAAGATTTATGAGAGAACTGTGTCTGTAGCTCCTATATTGTATTTTACAATTTTTACAATTAGTGCTAGAACAGTAATACTCTTTCATATACACCAAAAATATAATGCAATTAATTATGGGGAGCTTGTCTTACCAAAGCGACTTTTGAACATTCCTATGATATCAAAATGTTTACTTCCTCATGGTTTCATCTTTTCATCAGTAGGAAAGATCAATTTATTTTTATATTTAGCATGCTTAACCTTATAGAATGATTTGTTACAAAAGAATGGATGTGAAACCATAACTATATAAGTAAATATGATGACGAAATATTGCAACTTATGATGATACCAGGAGTGTAAAAGGGATTATCGATAAAACCGGAAGTAAAACACTAAATAATTTTATGTATTATTTCAGTTGAATCTATATTAATTAATGTGTATCAACACTAGAATGTATTCAGTGATTGGGACATATCGAAGCTCATCTGACTTTTACCTAAAAAGTTTATATTGTTCTTTTTACATTGTGGTTATTTCTTCAACAATTAATAAAGATTACACATGAAAATGAAGACATTTAGTGCTTGTGTTTATTGAAGCCTACATTTTAATAATGATAGTACTTTTGTTACTGGACCTGGTGAACGTGAAATAAACTTTCAAACTACAAGTGTAGTTCTGAGAAGGTTAAATGTGTCGGAACCTGGGTTATTGTTGATACCTCTTCTTTCTTACTGCTGCCAACATTAGAGGACAACAATATGCTGTACTATATATTACTAAACATGTTCCAGTTGTCCATATAAATGACGTTAAACGTTTGTTGAGATCCGTGCTAACAGATGTGGTTTGCTGAACCTTTACAGATTTTTCAATTTTAGAATTAACATCAGTTAGGGTTTCTCTTTTTGATAAAGTTTCCTTTTTTGCTGTTACCATGAACTTTTCATCGTCCTGTAAAGCTCTCTTCTTCCTGAAACATACCAGAGCTTCATGCATTTAGTTCTCATAAGTTAAGTTTTTACTACAATTAAAAATGATAGATATGAAAATGTTGTTGAAAAAGGGTTTATGTTACACTAATTATGCAGTAAATTCAATGCATGTTAAAGGGATTGTCTGTCTTTTTGATAAAATAATGTTTACTATCAGTTTTATTTATTAATTATTTTTCGAAATAATTTATTCATACAGAATTTTTTAAATTTTTACTTAGTCTATTGCGATGAAAAGAAGTGCTCCAAACTGTTCCAATAGTTTTATTATTGTTAATTTTGTATCTCTGTTGTTCCCATAGCAAATAACATTTAGTTTGCTCATTGATAATTTAGTATAAGTTCGTACATTGGGAAGAAATACATCATTGCCAGCAATGTTCTTCAGTACATAATTGTATGACACTCAGAATCTCTTCCTTTTGTGTGATATATGATGATCACCTGACCCGTGATAAAATATACCTCTTCAAGACAAAAGTGGTATTTACTCTTATGTAAAAAGGATCACTTTTCATTCGAATACATAAACTCTTATTTTGCTTATGAAGTCGATATTTAAATGGAAATACATTTGCAGAAAAGAAAGCTATACACTATAACAATTATCATTATTGTGCATTAATTTCAATCAATAGTCTATTCTATTCATACTTTGAAATCAAGTAACAGTCCATCAGCTAGATTTATATTTCTTCTGAGATAATCCTGATCTAAACTTAAGTTATAAATCAGATCTGTTTGATATCCAAAACTTGTTTCAATGATGAAGTAATATCATTCACACACATACAATTTTACTACAGAATTGCTAACGTCTATACAACAAAATCGTTTTTTAAATTGTTACATATGATGGCTTTTGAATGTTTTATTATGCTGATTGATTCACATTTTTCATTGTTACAACATTCACTTAAGCTTGGTGAAATCATAAAGAAATCTCAAGAGTTAACCAACGTTTTTAGTACACAGAAGGAATTTAATGTATAGTTTACAGAGGAACGTACAATGTTTTTGACAAAGCAACATAGATATTAAAGGAAATTACATTGAAAATATCGGATTAAATATTGAAATGAAAAGTAATAAAATGCACTCATCGATGATTCAATGGTAAATCTCAGGGTTTACAACGCTACAAATTGGAATTTTGTTCTTAAGTGAATTAAAAGTAGATAAAGCATTGTGTAGCAACTGATTTTAAATAGTTTTCCTGTATAATTAAATACATTTTGAAGTACATCACTTATTATTCACTAAACTAGGTTGTTTTAAGAACGTCATTATTATCTTTTAATGTTGTTTTTCAATAATACTAGTTATCCATTTAAGATATACAATATACATTTGAAAGCAATGACAGTTAAAGGTGGAGAAAAATATTAAATTATAATATAAACCATACACTCAAATTGTGTTGAATTTGTTGAATAATAAAACATCTGAATGCTCTGCTAAAATAAACTTTTATTTATTTGGAAATGCTTTTGGAACATCTGTGAAATTTCTTGTTATATGATGTTGAAAAAAACACCTAAATGACATAAAACTTAATTATGTTTACAATTCTTTTCAACTTGACTTATTAAACTACGGTTTCTACTCTAATTTTTTTACAAATCCTAGTTAATGAAATAAAGCAAAAATTAATTGTAAGTAAGCGTTATTTTAACAAAGCAGTTTTTAATTTCCTTATTTATCTTATGATTCTTATTGAGGATGCTGAGTCGAAGCTACTATTCTACTTTAAAGACACCCAAAACACATTTTGTTTAAAGCTTTGAAACAAAATTTAAGAACTTTCAGAGTACCATGTAAGACACGCTTTTATTATAACCGCTAATTTAATGAACAGTGCACCTAACACACTCAACAAAGTTATATTCTCACCAGTTATCGTAACCTGAAATATAAAAGGAAAAACAATTTTCAGAGAATACACCATCACCACGCAATTAGCCTTTTCGACAGAGAGAGTATAAACACGAAAATACTGGGAGATGAAAATAAGTATTGCAATTGCTAATATAATCTGAGGAACAGTTCCACATTCTGGAAGTGTAGTCTCGTTAACTATAAACTGGAAACTCTACAATATTAGAGTATGGATTAAAGCGTAATAGAAAATGTTTACAGCATAGTGCAAACTTGTCATCCGACGCACTATTATATGACTCAGCGACACACAAAACCCATGACCAACACCTAAGAAGAATTCCCGAATTCGAGATTGAGCATCCAAGTTGCTGTCCTATTCTTTAAATAAAATGAAGGACGAGTAACCAGGATGATCATGACAACGGATAACGTGATGGCAATGACGTCAATTAAATGTATTTTTTCTCGCAGTATCAAAAAGCAAGAATTGCTGTAAAATTTAAATCTGTTTTCGAAAGAACAGATAGAGTTCCGGTAAATCCTCTGGTGAAAATGATCAAACAATGGCCAAACTTTCTCGGAAAGAAATAATGACCGCCGTGAATAATAACTGGTACACACAAAATAGCCATGTATATTCCACGACAATCAATAATGTTTGTTTGAAGATGTCTGGAATGAGTTTAACCATTACAATTTAACTACAGAGGGTGAAACAACTGAGTGAAGCTGGGATAATTCCAATAGCAAGAAACTGTATTTTCTGAAACCGAAACAAAAATGGTTTCACATTTCAAATGAATTGGTTCAACTTGTTACGTTAGGTAGTCCTGTTTTTAATATTCTTATCTATCTGTGCTTTTTTATGTTTCAATTCACCTTGTCCAGATAATCTAGAATATGATAAAAAGTGTCTTTTAGTTTTCTAAGTAAACGAGAATAATGATAATGGATTATAAATCCTGCAAAGTTTTATTTTTAATAAACACAAAGTTCAGAGTTTGACCCCCACACGACCTTTGTCTGTTTACAATCAATATCATTTTTGCAAATGACTTACTGTTTTATAAAGATAACAGGAAACAAGACAGTGACATGCAATCATCATTTAAACACATTTGTCTCTAAATTACCAAGTTGTTAACATGCCGTTAAACACTAGTAAAGTGAACGAATGTGAATATAATTAATTATTTTAATTCTCTTAAAACAACTACCTAACATAACACTCTTTGAAAGAAAAAAATATGCAAAATCATTTATACGAGAGAAATTATGTTTGGATAACTTAATACTTACCTCTTGTATGAACTGCTGTAAATTTAGGAAAAATACACATTTTAATTTTTCACTAAGTAACAATTATTAATCGGAAGGCATTTAGAACTTTGTATCAGTCTTTTTATTGTGGGTACTCCTGAATAAATACGGAAAGGAAATTGACAGATGTATAAATAAGTAAACATATTTTATGTAAATGTCGTGTAAATGTTTTGTAAGCGACAACATGTCGTGTTGTATTTAAATTTTCATTTCTATTATCTATATTTCCATATTTATATTATTGTTTCGAAGTTTAAACTTTTAAAATATGTTGTTATTCATTTAGGGTAACATTTAGAATTTTCTTGAATTAAGTAGACCAATCATATGTTTGTAAATGAAATGCTGGCGACTTCGTGTCTAGACGTTTAGTCTCGTGCAAGAACGGACATGCGCGGATTGCTCTGGAGATCTGTAGAAATTTCGCGGTGTTTCGAGGAGTCTAGGCCTACAATATATAAACAGACGAAGATGCGAGAGAGAAGAAAGAGAGTCAGACATTAGTTTTATTTCAAAAGAAGAGAGTCAGTTATTTGAGAAAGATTAAGTGTTTGCTGTGATTATTCAACTTGGATTTGTGACTAAAGTTAGATCTACGGAAGCTGTGATTTTATTCCTTCAATCTCTACGATTCATCGAATTACTGGTTGAGCTGAAGTTCGACACCTCCGGGCAGATCAGAAAAACTGAAGGCGACGAATTTGTGACGTTCATCGGAGGCAACGTGAACAGAACTTCGTCGAATTTACTTAACTATGAACTGTTTCTGAACTTCTTCATTTAAACTTCGGAATTTCTTCGTGGGACCAAATTCACTCCCTAGACTGGAATTTGAGACTTTCATTTTAGATCATTATATTAGATAAAGGCCAGTACGATTTTGTATTGTGATTAATTTTGAAGTTTGAAACTAGTATTATTTTGTTTTGTAATTAATTTCGAATGTTGTAACTTAATATCTGTCACTGTTATTATACAATTTATGTTATATCTGTTAATAGTTTAGTGTAATAAATTATACAAGCTGTTATTTGTGATTTTCTGTTGCGTTTAGTTTACGAAAAACATAAAACATAAAAAAATACGTAACACATACGTGCATATTAAATTTGAAACTCGATTTCTAACTTTGTAAAGTTATACTGAATTGACTTCAATAGTTTATTTTCATTGTATACGCATATAGCTGCGCACATTTTTGATATTTCGGTTAGTTATTATTTTTTGTTGGCAAAATTTATAAATTATGTAGAATATGGACAAGATAGACTACAATGATTTTTTTCTGTCACACCAAGTAAATTCTCAGAACCATCCATTTTATAAAACGAAAAAAGAAATTGAATTGGTATAAACCTCTGATATCACTATATTTCAAGTGAAGCTTATTTCTCTAGTCCTAATTGCACATTAAAAGTTGCTTACCCAAACTACTAAAAATATGTCTCACATGAATGATGAAGTTTTCTCTTTAAATAAAGTCTGCAGTCCTTCAAATAATAAAAGCTGCATGTATAAAATGATACTTTCGCTTGCTTTCGGGCAAACATTACATAACGATTGTGACTAGTTATTTCATTGTCAATTCAGAGTAAAATATGAATATGCGTGTGACTGACGCTTGGAATAGCAACTGTGTAATTCCATTTTTCTATAGTAGTGCTATTTATTAATTCCATTTGAAAGAAATGAAACCAGGCTCTATTTTATAAGCACACTTGAGATAAGAAATAACTCGTCGTAAGGCGACTATATACTAAAATCTGGGTCATATCATTAGATAATATCAATCACTCTTTTAAACGGTTTTTAAATATTTAAAAATGTCACTCTCTAAGCAGAAAAAATAAATATATGACGATATCAGACTTTATATAAAAATAATTAAGATGAAAACTTCACCAAAAGTTTCTTATAAACTTTCTAGCACACTAAAATTAAGCTATCTTCCATAGGACCATTACATATTGCAGAAAATTCTCAATCTATTTATGCATGAAATTGTTTGAAGGTCCGTGACTTTCATCGTTACTAGGTTTCTAAATCAACGAAAATATGGTAAAAACTGTAAGTAATCTCTTTCATTACTGCTGAAGCCTCATACATATTTTATGTGTGTGAGCACAGATATGTATTCGTCTGAGGATGACCACATTGAAACATCATCAGTGTTATTGTCCTGAGATGCTATAATTACTTTAGTTTTATAAATTACCGAATTGATTGTATTGATTTTTTTACTCATAAAATCCAACATTCTAAACATTCTACCAATCATAAGGGAGAAACCGCTGCTTTTTTATATTATACTCAATGAACCAAACCTTCTGTGGATTAACAGTCATGTTGATATTATTTCTGCTTGTACTGTATTGTGGTTCATACATGATGAAAGGTCCTCTGAGGTGCACCCCTAAAAATACTATTACAGGTAAAAACTTCAAGGGTTAATAAAAAATTCAGTCCATTACATTGTGATTTAATTATACCTTTAAATTATTTATTATTTTTAAATCAAGATTTATCGGGTTTTTTCTTTGTCCATTTTGACAGTGGTTCCGTCCAAAGATAAAAAATCACATTTAAAGGTTTTTGTACATTTTCATTTGAAATTAAAGAGTTGCGTTTCTTATGTTTCATAAAGGAATAAGTTATACGTAAAATAGAATAATACAACTGATTTACAGTAACATACAGAAGACATTGAAACATGGACTCACTGACATGAAGAAAGACAATACTGAAATATCGTTCAAAAGACATTTTCGAGGATATTATGAAGATACGGTTTCCATATGGCACCCGTAGGGTAATTAGGCGTAGCTATCAGTAGCATTTGCATGAGAGAAAAAAAAAGCTCTATGGAGGCTTAAGAATAAAATCGAAGAAACTTAACCTGTCTTCTGCGGGCAGGTTAACTTGGTTTTGTGCTAATCACGTTTATTTATCGTTGCGTGTTGACTAATGATGTAATTACGAAGTGATCGAAATCAAACAACTAAGGAAAGAGGTGTAAGAATTAATAATTAATGTTTGTGATGCACACAGGAAATAATTAATTTATTGCAATTTTATGCTGACATTTCAATATACATGGGAACTGTTACGTATTATAATTTATCTCGAACAAATTTCAGATTTATTATGTTACGCATATTAACGTATTATTACTTTAAATAGTCAGAAATTTTAATAAAACTTTACAAGTTAATTGAAAGTCGACATGTATTAGACTTGTGTTATTAGGGAAAAAATCATACATACAGTTTTAGTTTTTCATTAAAATATATTTTAATATACAAACAACGATGCAATTTGTAATAACGTTTATTACATCTGATAATTTATGTACAAAAGTTTTACAAACTTACAAACAACGATACGTTCTCTATTCGGTTTTAAACTGAATACTTTGTCGACAGTTCACGAGGTGTAGATTACTTTCATGTTGATACATAGTAAGACTCCCCTTGACGTGAAGGCCAGCATGCTATATTCTTCAACGTGAGATTCTTACCAACAAAGTTTTCTTTGTAGAAATGCTAACATCCGAAGTACGGAAGTACTTACGTTTGAAATCTACAAACGTTCTTGAATAAACATCTGTAGTTTTCCGATTAATGAGCTCTTGTCACACTTATAGCTTAAGACTTATAATAAAGTGACTGTTGCAGAACAACTACATTATACGTAACTGTTTCTCGACTTGTCGATTTATAAATTTAAGGCGACATTCTGAGTATTTCACTTGTCAACACTATTTGAAAATACTCTAGTGCCAATGTAAAACGAATATTGTTGATTCTTATACTCGAGAATTTTCTACAATTTTAGAAAACAGGAAGGTTTGTTTGTTTTGGAATTTCGCACAAAACTACTCGAGGGCTATCTGTGCTAGCCGTCCCTAATTTAGCAGTGTAAGACTAGAGGGAGGGCAGCTAGTCATCACCACCCACCGCCAACTCTTGGGCTACTCTTTTACCAACGAATAGTGGGATTGATCGTCACATTATTCGCCCCCACGGCTGGGAGGGCGAACATGTTTTAGCGCGAACTTCGGATTACGAGTCGCACGCCTCACGCGCTCGTCCATGCCAGGCCTAAACAGGAAGGACTTGCGCAATACTCATTTAACAAAATAATATTACGTACATATCTGAAAAAATATTAAGTTTAAAAACAGAAATATTAAAATAGTATTAAATTCGTTACAAAATAATAAAGCTTTAAGGGTTAGTGTTAAGGGTTGAAATGAGAATTCATGTATACAAATTTCTTATAATTTCAATCAATTTTCCTGATAAACAGACATTAATGGTAAATAGAATTTATCTCATGTTTCTAACATATTGTATAATACATAAAGAACTTTGCTGCACATTTTTACATTGGCGATTTGTCCATTGCCAGTTAAAATTTCGACATATTCTCTGTTTGGCATGTTAACCATTTGTCCACTTCAACCCTTTCGAGATAGAAGTTTCTATATTTTCCATTTCATTTTTAGTCTATGAAGACTATCAGGTTGATATTAGGCGTCTATGTTTTTGAATTATCAATTATTTGGAAAATAACCAGCCAACAGTATTTATTACCATCTTTTGGGCAATTTTGTTACAAGTGGGTAATCTACAGTTCTCTTTATTCTTTGTCATATTGTTCCATCACACGATTGACGTCATTTTTCGATGTCATGTGTCTCACGAGAAGATTAATACACTTAAACTTCAAAGTCAGAATTTATAATATTTCTTATTCCTTATTTTTGTTTCATATAGTTGAAAGAGAATACTTTCAGAGACCTTATGAATGCATATCTAGTTACATGTGAAAATAGAATATATTGAGATGTTTGATTTCTATAAATTTTATATTTTAAATGAGTTTGTTTTGTAAAAAACAGAATATTCAAGAATATTTATACAATTTTTGGCAGTTGCTTCTGGCTACTGATTATGCTCAGATCAACTTTTCAACTGTTTTCTACTTATTTCTAAGTAATTTAAAATTTAAGATAGGTAGTACTTTAGCAATAGAGCTACTTGACTTAAACTGACATCTTAAAATAAAGTGATAATTTAAGAGACAGAATGCAACCACTAAACATATTATTAGATTTATTGAAGGTGGGGAATAAGACCGTTACAAGAAAACAACTAAAAACACCACTAAATCTTGATATAATGGAGAAACTATGAAGAACAATAGAAATTTTAACCTTCCTTTTTACAGTTTTTAAGTTAGGATTTCTACCACATATAAAATAAACGTTGGCCCCCTGCTAGTACAACAGTAACTCGCTGTTATATAAATGTTTTGTAAACGACAACATTTCGTGTTGTGTTTAAATTTTCATTTCTATTATTTATATTTCCATATTTATATTATTGTTTCAAAGTTTAATCCAATTAAAAATATGTTGTTATTCATTTAAAATAACATTTAGAAATTTCTAGAATTAGGTAGATCAATCAATTGACTATAAATGGAATGTGGCGGTCTAGTGTCTAGACGACAAGTCTCGTGCAAGAACGGACATGCGCAGATTTCTCTGGAATGTTGGGAAGTTACGCGATGGTTCGAGAAGTCTAGGCCTACAAATATATAAACAGACGAAGATGCGAGAAAAGAAGAACCATTAGTTTTTATTCGAAGAAAAGAAGAGTCAGTCATTCGTTTGAGAAAGTTTAAGTGTTTGCTGTGAGTTTATTCAACTTGAATTTGTAACTGAAGCTAGATCTACAGAAGCTGTGATTTTATTTCGTCAATCTCTACGATTCGTTCGAATTACTAGTTATACAGAAGGTCAACACGTACGGACTGTTAGGGGAGACTGGGAAAATTGGAAGGCGGCAAGTTTGAGACGTTCATTAAGAAGCACCGTAAAAAGAACTGATGTCACAGATATCACGTTATGCATTGTCGAGATTATTCTGATTACTCGTCTTTCATTTATATTTGAAGAATGGAAGAACAACTTGGATGCACAATATCGAATTCTGGGGTTATCACTGGGTGTTGGGTATGGATTTCTGGAATCATTGTCGACTATAACAGTGCGTCAGATCGTATCTTTACATTATGCTGCAGTGATCTTCCATTACTCGGTTATACAGATTGTAATATTATACAGTTACCAACGTAGAATTAACGAGACTATATTTCCAAAATGCAGAACTGTTCTTTGGATTGAAATAATGATTGGAATACTTTGTTTCACCACCCATTATTTTTATATTAACGCCCTGTTTTTAGAAGAAGCTGGATTTGTGGCCTTAGTTAGTTCCATAGAAATCACAATAACTGTTAAAAATGTAACTTTTTTGAATGTGGTAAGTGCATTATTCATGACGTCAGCAATAAAAATTAAATTATGTCTTCAAGACATTTCAGTGTTTTTAGCAATATTATATATATATATATATATACACACACACATTTTTTACATCATTTACAGAAGCTCAATAATTATTTTAAAATAAATGTATGTTTAACATTACACAGAATTCAGGTGCATCATTATTGAATTGTTCGAACGATATTTGAACAAATATATTATTTCTCGTTAATTTTCTTTATGGAATGAACAGTAATATTGAAACTCAACTTTTAATGGTATTAGGTAGTTTCATTAAATGATCAGTACTCGTAGCTCCAAATGTATTTAACTATACAGAAAACTGTTAAAAGTGCCCCCCAGTGGCTCAGCGGTATGTCTGCGGACTTACACGCTAAAATCCGGGTTTCGATACCCGTGGTTGGCAGAGCACAGATAGCCCATTGTGTAGCTTTGTGCTTAATTCAAAACAACAATAATAACAACTGTTAAAAACATAAACCATAGTTGTTTTTTAAATGTTTTAAACAACATAAAGCCATAAAATAGCCTATCTTTCTTCTACCCACTTCAAGTTTGGATTGTTTTTTGTTTAATATCGCTCAAACTACTCGAGGGCTATCTGCGCTAACCGTCCCTAATTTATCAGTGTAAGAGTAGAGGGAAGGCAGCTAGTCATCACCACCCACCGCCAACTCTTGGACTACTCTTTTACCAAATAATAGTGAGATAGACTGTTTTTTATAACACCCCCACGACTGAAAGGTCGAACTTGTTTGGTGCGACGGGAATGCGAACCCAACCATAAGATTACGAGTCGCACGTTTAAACATTCCGGACCCCCACTCCAAGTACCAAACCAAAATGTTCAGTGCTATAAATCCTCAGACGCCATTCCTCCAACGTTGAGTCATTGGATATCATCCAGTACATCCTAATATTTATGTTTCCAGATAGTAGGTTTATGGATTGAATTATATTAGTGCTTGGAATACTGAGTTCTCACCAAGGAATTTTCATCTCAACATATTTTATGTTGAAAGAGCTAACTGTGTGTCTTTAGTGTGTTCCGTGGAAAATGATTGTTCTTTCGCATATCATGATAACTGGTGAAGCTGTAACTCTTTTCAGTGTGGTAGGTATATTGTTCATCACGACTGCAGTAACAATGAAAGGATAGCTTCAATGATATTCTATACGTCTTAAAGGTTTTCAAAGCTTGGACCAAACTAAACGTAAAATACTATAGAAGTAGAACAGTAGCTTCGACAGAACTTTCTTACATATAAAAAGGAAATAAATATTTCAATGTTTGTTTTCTGAAACATTTGTTTACGTCTAAAGAGATACAATGGAAAATTTAAAAAAATATCTAAAATATCATGAAAAATACATGATGTTCTTAAATTTTGGTTTATTGATCTTTGACACTAATGCAGAATGCTATAAACTCTAATGTGGCCCGCCAAGGCCAAGCGGGTTCGCATCCCGGTCGCGCCAAACATGCTCGCCCTTTCAGCCGTGGGGGCGTTATAAAGTGACGGTCAATACCACTATTCATTGGTAAAAGAGTAACCCAAGAGTTGGCGGTGAGTGGTGATGACTAGCTGCCTTCCCTCTAGTTTTACACTGCTAAATTAGGTACGGCCAGCACAGATAGCCATCGAGTTACTTTGTGTGAAATGCAAAAAACAAACAAACAAAAAACATTGAATTATTGTTAACAAATCTGTGAATCTTTGAGATAATATTGTACTCAATGTATTCTATCTTATAAAAAAGCAATTCACATTCATTTTTATATTAAGTACTTCAATAATATAAAAACTAATATATTTAAGATCATCTTTTCTAAACGTGCTGCGAGTATTCAAACATAAGATGTTAGAGACAAGTACTAAAATAAGCTGCTGATCCTATGTATGTGTAAAGTAATGTAAGAGTTGAAACAATGTTTATATACATTGATCTAACATCTGTATTATTTCAAATGTATATGATACGCTTGGTATTTGTCGATAGTTAATAGTTTATTATTTTTGGAAAGCAAAACATTAGGCGCGGCATGGCCAAGCACGTAAGGTGTGCGACCAAGGGTCGGGGGTTCGCGCCCACGTCGCGCTAAACATGCTCGCCTTCCCAGCCGTGGGGTTATATAATTTTACGGTCAATCACACTATTTGTTGGAAAAAGAGTAGCCCAAGAGTTGGCGGTGGGTGGTGATGACTATCTGCCTTCCCTGTAGTCTTACACTGCTAAATTAGGGATGGCTAGCAAAGATAGCCCTCGAATAGCTTTGTGCGAAATTCAAAAACAAACAAACAAAGCAAAACATTAAACATATATAAACTTGATTAGAAATATATGAGGTATAGGTTATCTTCAAAACCTGTCATCAAAGAAAATTTCATAAACTTTTTGTTTAAAACACCTAACATGCTGCAGTGAAAACTGTTTGCCTCCATAACGAGACCAATAGCCATGATATCACCTGTTTCACTTGCATTGGCCAAAGTAACCTATTATCAATTTCTATACTGTAATAATATGGACAGATGTAATCAAAAGTAATTTTAATTTGTATTTTACGTAGCGTTATTATTTTACGAACTGGTCATATCCAGAAACAAATTGATGGTGTTTCTTATTTATTATTTTCTCTGTAGTAAACACCACAAATTTATATTGTGTTTCGCAGTTTATCTATATTAGAAAGGTTTTATAGCGTTTTTAATGTTTGAGTATAAAAACTGAATTCTTCATTTTAATTTAAACCAAAGACAAGTTAACCTCTGTATTCTGTCTGTTAAATCTTCACTTTATTTCTCGGAACTAATTTAGGAGGTGTACTTCTACAGTTAAAGTACGATCTCTCGTACACTGTAAATGAGTGAACAACCAGTGGAGCACACCTGTAGCAGATGGTGTGAGAGGAATTGATACGACGCTCTCTTGCTCTGGATTCAGGTGTTGTTGAATTTATTTTGTTATTAAAAAGATATTTTTGTATTTAGAGAATTGATATTTTAACACTGTAAGAGATATTAATTATACGGACAAATTAACTAACTTATTTCATTGTTTTTGTTTATTGTATTATATCTTTCTTTTTATGGACTTATTGATTATCCATACAAACTTCAAACTATATTTTTAAGCACTTGTTTTTGGGAAACACTAATTTAAAAAAATAAACTGACACAATCATGATGCATTCGAGTTTTTTTATGGTTACGATTACTCTCAGAACAAAGACATTTAACCTTAATAATAACTAGTTGTTTTGTAATAATTTCTCAACTAATTCGACGCTGCCCACAGTATTTCTGCGGACCTATAACGCTTAATTACGGGTTTCGATATCCGTTGTGTGCAGAGTACAGCTACTTCATTCTGTAGCTTTGTGCTTAAGTCAAAACAACAACAAAATCATTCAATGATTGGCCTGACTTGCCGTTATGACTAAGGCTCTCGACTCATAATGTCCGAATTGAGGGATTAGACGTCAGCGTCTTCCATGCTATGGTTAGTTTTTGCATTTTGCGCAAAGTTCCACGAGGGCTATCCGTCTCTAATTTGGCAGTGAAAGAAGGAAGGCACAAATTATAACCACACAACGCCAATTATTGGGCTACTCTTTTACCAACGAATATTGAGATTGACTGTTACATTATAACGCCCCCAAGGATAAGAGGGTGACAATGTTTGGCGCAACGAGGATTCGAAACCGCGATCCTCTGCTTACTAGTCGTTTACCTTAACCACCTGGCAATGCCGCGCCACATGCGGTGAAGCAGTAAGAATGTGAAGTCGTGTTAATTTCCCTTTTTATTGGTAACAGAAATAATCAAGAGATGGCAGTCTGTACTGCTAGGTGTTTACACTTTCGAGCCCGGACTTTTGAAATTACAGACACCAAAAGACAGCTTTCTTGGCTTTACTCATTAATAATTTGAAATATATGATGCCATTTTTTCACACAATGTAAGAGATGTATGTTTCATTAATGGACAAAATTAGTGATAAATTCTCGGCTAGAAATAAAATAACCAAGAGACACTAACTCATTTAAAATCTAGAATGAATGTTGGGGTTTTCGTAAAATTTAGAAATACACAAAATAAGAGTTAAAAGGAAGTCAACAGAAACAAACAACAAAAAAGATGGAACGAAGAAAATGCAAGAAAACAAATAGACTGACGGTGATATAGTTTCAAATTTATGGGCAGTAATATTCAGATACGTTGTATTTTATTCTCATGATCTAACATCATACTAATGCACTTGACAGTCAAATGCATGTATTGTACCTTGTTGATTGATTTAAGATTTTTTCCTCTTAAAGCATTTGTTATAAGTTGGGTAAAATGCATAAACTATCTCAGAAATCTGAATATTAATTACACTGATTGATAATAATATATTATCGGTTTTGTATTAGCAATCTTATTAAAGAATTTAATCTTGGGCATACAATAATTTTGTACAGATTTTAAATAGTTAAATAAAACGTACTCTGAAAAAGAAATAGATCCCAGTGGTATCCATTAAATATCAAAAAGGAAATTAATAATCAAACGCTCCTCGATCTCTCACAGGTAAGTCGGGAGCTTATAATATCAATGTCGTTTAATAAAATAATTATTAATGCCTATAGTATTTTCATCATTTCTCAAGAGAATTAAAAATCGAAACTACTATTTTATTTCCAAAGCATCTTAAGGCGATTTTGTTTCAAGGACTTTCAGAATACCATTGAAGGCATGCTTTCCTTGTTACCGCTGACCTAATGAACAATGTACCTAACACACTCAACAAAGTTACATCTACGCCAGTTATCGTAACTTGAAAGAAGGAAGAAAAACAATTTTTAGGAAACACTACAACTACACAACTTGATTTTTAAATATAAATGGCAATAAAATGATAGGAGTAATCATGAATATCCCCACCGTTATTATTGTGATAGATATGACATCAAACTGATTTTCTTTTTCTCGCATGTTATGTAAATGTCGTGTAAATGTTTTGTAAGCGACAACATGTCGTGTTTTGTTTAAATTTTCATTTCTATTATTTATATTTCCATATATATATATATTATTGTTTCGAAATATAAACTAATGAAATATGTTGTTATTCATTTAGGGTAACATTTAGAGTTTTCTAGAATTAACTAGACCAATCATATGTTTGTAAATGAAATGCTGGCGACTTCGTGTCTAGACGTTTAGTCTCGTGCAAGAACGGACATGCGCGGATTGCTCTGGAGATCTGTAGAAGTTTCGCGGTGGTTCGAGAAGTCTAGGCCTACAATATATAAAAAGACGAAGATGCGAGGAAGAAAGGAGAAAAGAGTCAGACATTAGTTTTGTTCAAAAGAAGAGACTCAGTAATTCGTTTGAGAAGGTTTAAGTGTTTTCTGTGATTTGTGACTGAAGTTAGATCTACAGAAGCTGTGATTTTATTTCGTCAATCTCTACGATTCTTTCGAATTAGTGGTTATACTGAAAGTCAACACGTGTGGAACTATTTAGGGGAAATCGGAAAAATTGAAGGTGACATGTTTGTGACGTTCATCGGAGGTATCGTGAAAAGAACTTCATCGAATTTATTGAACTGTGTATTGTTTCTGGACTTCTTCATTTAAATTCGGAATTTCTTCATGGGACCAAATTCACACCCTAGACTGAACTTTTGGACTTTCACTCTAAATCATTATATTAGACTCAGGCCAGTACCATTTTGTGTTTTATTTAACTTTGAAGGTTGAAACCAGTACTATTTTGTATTGTAATTAATTTTGAAGGTTTAAACTTAATATCTGTCATTGTTGTTATGTAATTTATGTTATATCTGTTACATATATATAATAGTTTGTTGTAATAAATTATACATGCTGTTATCTGTGTTTTTCTGTTGCGTTTAGTCTACGAAAAACATAAAACAAAAGAAAAACGTAACATCGCAGTATCAAAAAAGCTAAAATTACTGTAAATTCAGTTTTGTCTTTACAAAAACTGCAGAATCACAAATTTGCAGGAACTCAAAAGATTCGTGCATAAACAAAACAGATAGTGTTCTGATAATTACTTTTGTGCAAAGTATGAGTTACTGGCTTAGTCTCTTTGAAACAAAATGACCGCTACGTGAAATTATTTGTACACACAAAATAACTATGTATATTTATTGGTAAATCAATAAAGAAGGTTTGAAAAATTTGGATTTAATTTAACCGTCATACACAGACTGCTGTGAGAGCTCAAACTGAATGAATTTAGCATAATTCCAATACCAGAAAATATAATTTTTGAGATTTCAATCGAATAGTTTTCACTTGATACTTTGTGTAGTACTGTGAGCGATGTCGAGAAAACCCACTTGTAAAGAAATATATATATATGTGCTAAAACTGCTCGTTTGGGTTGAGAAAATGTTTTACATAGAAGAGCGGACAAGGTTGGACTTTCTTTGTAAAATATTTTCTCAACCCAAACGAGCCGTTTTTGCATATATATTTGCGTAGTCCTGTTTTTGATATTCTTGTTTTCAAAACTTTCTTAACATTCAGTTTACTTAGTCCAGACAACCACGAATATGATATATCATAGAAAAAAGCAGCTTTGGAAACAAAAATAAGGAATAATTAAAGAATAGCCTTAGAGCCAAGTCTTAACCATTTCCTTTAGGTTTTAACAGCGTATTACACGTCAAGATTTTGTAGAATGTCTTTATTATTATTCCCTTATAATTTTTGTTTTAACATTTCTACAACCATATTGTACATACCCGGAAAAGAAACTGTTGAAGTCAGTTCGGTATAATTTTTGAAACGGCTCGCCATGGCCAAGTGCGTTAAGGCGTATGCCTCATAATTCGAGAGTCGCGGGTTCGCGCCTGAGTCTCGCCAAACATGCTGGCTCTCCCCATCTTGGGGGCGTTATAATGTGACGAACAATCCCACTATTCTTTGGTTAAAGAGTCCACCAAGAGTTGGCGATGGGTGGTGATGACTAGCAGCCTTCCATCTAGTTTTACACTGCTAAATCAGGGACGGCTAGCGTAGATTGCCCTATTGTTTCTTGTGCGAAATTCAAAAACAAAACAATAATTTTTAAAAGCTGTCACGATAGTTTTCATCTTTAATATGTCATCGGTCAATTTCCTTTGCGCATTGAATGAATCGAGTGCTATGGAAAGAAGTACCTTCATTTCTTCATTAATACTTACAATTAAAAGAATGATATGAAACTCTAAATGGTTTCCGTCTGTAATATAATTGTTACTTCGTGGACAATAAAATATGTACTTCTTGTGAAATCACTATGGTTCATATTAGAGATACGTATTCAGTTATTTAAATATGACTACACGACTACAAATTTTCTTGCATAATATTTTATTGGAAAAATTATAATATTAAATATCACAAGAAAGTTAAAATCACTGAATATAATGAAGAGCATTGAATTGACCAGTTATAAAAGGCATGTTAACAATCATTGTAATTTAGGAGCTAATGTATTACAAGGACGAATTCATGTCATTCACTTAATTTTGGTATCTCAAATAAAAAATACATCATTTGCATATTATGATATTGATTGTAAATAAACATAGTTCATGTGTGAGTAAAATTATGAACTTTTTCTTTATTGAAAAGATAAATCTTTCCAGGATTAATAAATCACTATTTTAAATCTCGTTTCCTCAAAACTAACGGTTATATTTTCTTTTTTACCGTATTCTAGATTGTCTGGACAAGGTGAATTGGAACTTAAAAAAGCACTGATAACTAATGTAAATTTTTGTAAACGACAACATGTGTTGTGTTCAAATTTCCATATCCATTAGTTATATTTCCATGTTTATATTATTGTTTCAAAGTTTAAACCAATAAAAATATGTTGTTATTCGTTTAAAATAGCCCCCAGTGGCTCAGCGGTATGTCTGCGGACTTACACGCTAAAATCCAGGTTTCCATACCCGTGGTGGGCAGAGCACAGATAGCTCATTCTATAGCTTTGTGCTTAATTCAAAAGAACAACAACAACATTATCATTTAAAATAACATTTAGAAATTTCTAGAATTAAGTAGATCAATCATTTGACTGTAAACGGAAATGCAAGGCGGCCTAGTGTCTAGCCGTTGAGTCTCGTGCAAGACGGACATGCGCGGATTGCTCTGGAGTTCTATGGAAGTTACGCGATTGTTCGAGAAGAAGCCTACTAATATATAAAAAGACGGCGACGCGAGGGAAAAAAGAAAAGTCAGTCATTAGTTTATGTTTAATTCAAGAAATAGTGTCTTTGTTCGAGAAGTTTTCAACGTTCGCTGTGTGATCATTCAACTTGAATTTGTGACTGAAGCTAGATCTACAGAAGCTGTGATTTTGTCTCGTCAATCTTTGCGATTCATTAAAATTACTGGTTGTGCTGAGAGTCGTCACATACGGACTATTTAGGAGAGACTGGGAAAATTGGAAGGCGGCAAGTTTGAGACGTTCATCAAGAAACACCGTAAAGAGAACTTCGTCATTCTTTATTCAAACTTCGGTATTTCTTCGTGGGACCAAGTTCACACTCTAGACCGGAATTTTGGATTTCTGATCTGAACTTTTGGACTTTCATTCTAGATCATTATATTAGATACAAGGCCAGTATCATTTTGTGTTGTAATTAATTTTGAAGGTTTAAACTTAATATCTGTCATTGTTGTTATATAATTCATGTTATATCTGTCATATATATAATAGCTTATTGTAATAAATTATACAAGCTATTATCTGTGTTTTTCTGTTGCGTTTAGTCTACATAAAACATACAAAAAAAGTAATAGAAAATTGGGGGCTCGTCCGGGATATCGAACAAACAATTTAATTCAATTCTAAAATTAGATTTATATTGTATACAGATCGACAGCATGTATATTCAAAATGGCATTCCAACTCGAAGATTTTATAGACAAATTTAATCAGAATCCCTCTTTCGAATTGATCAGTGAATTAAAAAAATCTGAATTGCTTGATGTTGGAAAACATTTTAATTTGGAAGTGAAGCAAGCAATGAAGAAAGCAGATGTCAAACGAATTGTTGTTGAACATTTGGTCAGCCAAAAAGTTTTACCTCAAAAAGTTGCACGAACAATTGCCCGCCGCTCATTTTGACCCAGATTTTGAATTTGAAAAAATTGAAATTGAAAACAAACGCCTTGTTCTTGAGGCAGAAAAAGAAACCAAACGACTTGAGGTAGAAAAAGAACTAAAACGTATTGAGGCAGAACAAGAAAATAAACGTGTTGAGGTAAAACACAAAACAAACGCCTTGTTCTTGAGGCCGAGATACAAAAAGAACACATTAAAGCTGATAAGTAAATCAGTATGAGAAAGGCACAGACAGAAGAAAAGGTTGTCCAAATGCGGTTGGATAATTTTGATGCTTCCAAACAAATTCGTTTAGTGCCTCCATTCAATGAGAAGGCTGTAGATAAATATTTTCAGCAATTTGAAAAATTGGCCCTTAGGCTAAAACGGCCTACCGAATATTGGACAATATTACTTCAGAGTGTTCTCAAAGGTAAAGCCCAGGAAGTATTTTCCAAACTCACGGCCGAGCTAGTTTATTTCTCTTTGATAAACTAATGGTCTCTTTTCCACGATATATTCTTGAGAATTTAAATGGCGTGTGATAGGAAAAGAATCTATATATGTAAAAACGACTCGTCTGAGTTGAGAAAATATTTTACGTAGAGGAGTGAACAAAATTTCGACCTTCTACAGTCATCGTCAGGTTCACAAGGAAAGAAAGAGGTAACTGACCGGAAGTTGACCTCATGTTTGAAAGGGGTTGTTTAACTGAATGTCGGAATGTTGAGGGCGGTGTAAGATGTTTGAATATATAATCTTGTATTATTTTATTTTATTATTTTTAATATAGGTATAAAGGTGTTTATTCGTATTGATTTATGTTTTATTATAAGTAAGGCGTTTAATTTTGCGTTTATGTGTGTTTCTTTATTTAGTATTTGAGTGTTATCTGTGGTCATCAATAAATTTCTTCCAAAAACAGTACAAAACATTACACACACACACCTAGATAGAAAGCAAAATCAAGCAAAGAAAGTAAATATATCTCACAAATAGAAAAGTTACGAAACCGTATACTGCTGCATTCCATATATTCCCGACATCAGTAGATAAATACCAATATTTAGCCAAAACTAGCAACAAAATATGACATTCGACTTGATACCAAATTTTACAGAAAAACAGACACAAAACTGAGGTCTATACTTTGTAAAAACTACACTGACAAACACCGCACCAACATTATTTATAAAATACAATGTGATAACTGCCGCGACTTCTACATTGGAGAAACCAGTAGAAAAATGGAAACCAGATTCAAAGAACATAAAAAGTAACCTTCACACGTTTTCGAACATAACCATAAATAACGCTCAAATACTAAATAAAGAAACAAACATAAACAAACGCAAATTAAAGAAGCCCTGACTTATACAACAACTTAAACCCAAAATAAACCAATACAAAGGAAACACCTTCATACCTGTATTAAAAATAATAAAATAAATAATGTACAATTATATATTTAAACATCTAAAATCCCCTTTACATTTCTACATTTACGAACTGGTGGTGACTTCCGGTCAGTTACTTTTTTTTTCCTTTGTGATACCTAACGATGACCGAAGAAGGTCGAAATGTTGTTTGCTCCCTTTAAGTAAAATATTTTCTCAACCCAAATTAGCCGTTTTTACGTATATATTTCTTTACAAATGGGTCTTTTCGACATTACTGAGAAACAAAATTTGATGTAGTCATCAGTGAACCTGACAAGTATTCCATAAAATTTAGCAGTTTTGGAAACAAAGAAATAAATAATTAACCAATAATTTTGTGGTAATCCCGAGAAAACCAGAATTATCTATTTGCTTTAGGCTTTAGCACAATATTACATGTCAGGAAATATTAATACATTAAACTTTTGATTTACATTATTTGATGATTTATTTATTCTTCTTTGCTTATGATTTTTTTCATTTCTTGAATGTGTACATTCTGAAAAGGAACCATTAATGTTGATCACTACTAATTTGAATAGTTACAAGTTGGGTTTTTATTTTTAATATGTCTTTATATTCAATATATTTTGTCTGATAAAGTAGTTACATTGAAAATAATAGTAATTATTTTGCTGATACCATGTATGTGTAAAGTACCTGTAAGAGTCGAAACAATATTTATATACATTTATGAAACATCTGTATTATTTCAAATGCATGTGATATGTTAGTATTTCACAAGCGTTGTATTTATACTTTAATATTTCCATAGTGAACAAAATAAATAGTTTATCATTTTCAGTAAGTAACACATTAAACATATGTAAAATTGAGTAGAAATATATGAGGTATACCGTATCTTTAAAACCTGTCATCAAAAGAGATTTCATAAACTGGTTGTTTAAAACTAACATGCTGCAGTGAAAACTGTTTGCCTCCATAACGAGACTATAACCATGATAACACCTGTTACACTTGCATTGGCCTAAATAACTTATTCTCAATTTCTATACTGTAAAAATATGGACAGACATAATCAAGAGAAATCTTTTCATTTGTATTTCATACAGCGTTAATATTTTACTTACTAATCACATCCAGAAACGAAATTATTGTGTTTCTAATACTTATTTTCTCTGCAGTAAACACCACAAATTTATATTCTCTTTCGCAGTTTATCTATATTACAAAGACTTTATAGTGTTTTTAAAGTTTGAGTATAAAAACTGTATTCCTCATTTTAATTTAAACCGAAGACAAGTTTAACATTTATATTATATTTGTTAAATCTTCACTTTATTTCTCGGAACTAATTTAAAAAGTGTACTTCCCCAGTAAAAGTACGATTTCTCGTTGACTGTAAAAGAGTGAACAACGAGTGGAGCACACCTGTGGCAGATGGAATGAGACGAATGGCTACGAAGTTCTTTTGCTCTGGATTCAGGTGTTGGTGAATTTATTTTTTTGTTAAACAGATATTTTTGTATACAAAGAAATGATATTTTAACACTGTAAAAATATTAATTATACGGTCTAATAAACTTATTTTAATGTTTTTGTTTATTGTATCATACCTTTATTTTTATGGACTTATTAATTATAATATAATTATCCATACAAACTTCCAACTATATTTTTAAGCACTAGTTTTTGAGAAACACTAATTAAAAAAAACTGCCACAATCGTGATGCATTCGAGTTTTCATATGATTACGATAAGTGACAGAACGAAAATATTTAAACTTGAATTTAAGTAGTAGTTTTGTAATGATTTTTCAACTCACTCGATGCTGTCCCCAGTGGCTAAGAGGTATGTCTGCAGACTTACAACACTTACATCCGGGTTTCGACATCCGTGATGGGCAGAGCACAGATAGCATATTGTGCTTAATTCAATACAAAGAGAACATTCAATGTTGGGACATCACCTACTGTAATGAGTAAGGCTCTTGACTCATAATCTCAAATCGATGGATTGGTCATCGACGTCCTACATTCTTTGGTTTGTATATTAATATGGCGCAATTATACACGAGGGCTATCTGTGCCAGCCAATTTAGCGGTATAAGACGACAGGGAAGTTAGATTGGTGGTAATGACCAATCGCCAACTCTTCGGCTACTCTTTTTACTAACGAATATAGGGATTGAATGTCACAATATAACGGAACCAATGCTGAGAGAGCGAGCATGTTTGGTGCGACGAGGATTCGAACTCACAATCGTCTGATTATTGGTCGTGTACCTCAACAACCAGACCATGCCGCGCCCACTTGCGGTGAAGCAGTAAGAATGTGAAGGATTGTAAATTTCCCTTTTCGTTGGTAACAGAAATAATCAAGAGATGGCAGTCTGCACTGCTTCGTGTTAACACTTTCTGGCACGGACTTTTGAAATTACAGACACCAAAAGACAGCTCTCCTGGCTTTACTCATAAATAATTTGAAATATGTGATGACATTCTTCACACAATGTAAGTGATGTATGTTCCGTTAATGGATAAAATTAGTGATAAATTAGAAATAAAATAAACGAGAGACACTAGCTCAATTAAAATCTAGAATGAATGTTGGCGTTTTCATAAAATTTAGATGTACACAAAATAAGAGTTGAAAATAAGTCAACAGTAATAAACATCAAAAAAGATGGATCGAAGAAAATGCAATTAAACAAATACACTGACGGTGATATAGTTGCAAGTTTATGGGCAGTAATATTTACACACGTTGTACTCATGATCTCACATAAATACAAATACACTTAAGAATCAAACACATATACTGTATCATGTTGATTGATTTAAAACTTTTCTTTTCTTACTGCATTTGTTATAAGTTGAGTAAGATGCATAAATTATCTAAAAATCTGAAGAGTAATTACACTGATTAATTATAATATATTATCCGTATTAGCAACCTTAATAAGCAGTTTAATCGAGGACACATAAGATTTTTTATATATTTTAAATAGTTTAATACCATGTACTCTGAAAAAGAAATATATCCCTGTGGTATCTATTAAGGAGCTAAATATTGAAGAAGAAATTAATAATCAAACGTTCCTTGGTGTCTCACGGGTAAGTTTGAAAATTATAATTCTGAAACGTTGGGCTTGATACTTTGAGTGGACACAAGATTAAGTAAGATAGAAAGGTCATTATGTTGCTTTATACTTAAGTAAAGTTTCCAAAGATAGCTACGGTATTTTTTTAAAGATATGTTTAGTATCATTAAAAATATTTTTAACAACAACTACTGATCATTTACTCGACCAAGATCTTTTGATGAACTCACCCGGATGTGTGTACAGGGAACTGGCAAGTATGTATAAACATGAGAAACTAGGTTCCAAACTTTGTTACTATCCACGAGCAACGAGTAATGTGTAATTACCCAGTCATGCGGCGGCTGTGTCACTGCTGTGGCCTCAAAGGCGAATTACTTTGCCGACTCCCAGACCCTGCGGTTCGACAAGTTTTTGACATATGGACATACAGGTAGTGACTGTGATATAAAATGTGATATCTGTAATGGTGACTACACGTTCTCGCGTTGTCCGAGGTGTGTGGCAACATATGGCGGGGTGGCTTTGGGGTAGCAGCGTGTTCAGAAAGGTAAAAAGTTGGGCTTCCACAATCCCACACCCAAAACCAACAACTGCCGATGGTGGAGCCTTTCTAGGAAGCGCCTGCCGCAGCAGAGCCCGTAAATCGGGAAGGAGGGCACTGCAGAAGTCAGGGACACTCTAGGAGCCGATTAGGAGAAAGGGCCTCTGTTTGGTTGGTACATTTGCGGGGGATCTGGCCAACCTGTGTGACCTCAAGGTGTCCTCCGTTTCTATGTAGGCTCTGGCCTCTATGATTGGTTGTAAGAAGGTTCGGGCTGCGTTATTGCCTCAGTAAGTGTCGGGGTTGGATCGTCCGATTGTCTCGTCGACTTTTCTAGTCTCCTGAGTCTATCAGGATTGGAGGAGGAAATTAAGGGAGAGCGAGGCGCTGCAGCCCAGTGGTTCTACCACAATTTAGTTTGGATATCTCGATTGTGTAGTGGCATTAGTCGGTTGGCTTCAAAGTCTGCTCGGCCCAACCCTTCCGTACAGACGATTCAGACTGATTCTCATTTCTGAACTAGTTGATGAGTATTTCGTGCATATGCTGATTATCCGGGAGATGCTTAACTTTGCCAAGTAATACCACGCCTTTTCACTCTTCAACCATCTGTGCATTAATGTTGTCGCTTTTGATTAACGGATATTTGACTTCTTTCTTATCTATCTTGCAAAAAGACGGGTTAGTGTTGTATGTTGTCCCCTTTGTTTTATGCATTGGTGATCGAGTGCCTGCTCTGTTATCACTCGGTCTTGGAGTGTGTCCTCCAGTTGCTTGGGTGTATGAGTTTCAAGTATGTTTTCATACAGACGATGTGAATCTGTTTTTTTGAGAACCATACATCGTTAAATTCTGCGCTGGCCTTTGTCCAGAGTTACTTTAAGACCGTTGCTTTCCAGCACAACCATGCTCGATGGGTGGGAAAATGAGTCTTGGCTACCGACTTCTTGTTTGAATTGGATTGGACTTCATCCTCAGTCACTTGCTTTGGTGTTCATTTTCTCGCGTGAGCAAGAGGTTGTCTGGGGGAGGTTATGCAGCGTGTTGGTTTGGCAGTGCACGATTACCGCTACTGCCCTGCTATCTTTGTTGGCAGAGCGTAGGAGATGAGGAAGTAGAAAGTTCTCTTGGTCTTGTACCTTGGGACTATTCCTCCTACGGACTGCACTGTACGGACTATTGGGCGCCATGTCTTCGTCTTCCTGTGGGGTGTCAAGCCTGAGGTAAGAATGGGTGTAATTGCTGATACACAGGACATGGGAGAACTTATTGTGTCCGCAATCAGACTGATTTTGTCTTTACAAAGATACACAAAGAATTATCTTTAGTCCGCTACCACAAGGAAAAGAAAGAGTTTTCTTGTGGCAAACATCTGCAGACATAACCCTGTGTGAGTTATATCTTTTACTCTTTATTACATAACTTGCAAGACGTTAAATGACAAGATGTAACGTTGTAATTCATATGAGGCATTACATGCTACTATTTTCTTTTTAAATAATGAGTCAAAAACAACATCTAAATTTAAGTAATATGTACTTTTATGTCAAGTTTCTTCCATGCTTCCAATTTTTGTTTTCTTTTGAACTTTCTTTGTTTGTTTGTTTGTTTGGAATTTCGCACAAAGCTACTCGAGGGCTATCTGTGCTAGCCGTCCCTAATTTAGTAGTGTAAGACTAGAGGGAAGGCAGCTAGTCATCACCACCCACCGCCAACTCTTGGGCTACTCTTTTACCAACGAATAGTGGGATTGACCGTCACTTATTACACCCCCACGGCAGGGAGGGCGAGCATGTTTAGCGCGAACCCGCGACTCTCGGACTACGAGTGCACGCCTTAACGTGCTAGGCCATGCCAGGCCTTTCACCTTTCTAGCATTTTTCTGAAATACCTATAAACATTATTTTTTTTTCCACTTAACACTTCCAATCAGTCTAAATTCTCAAAATGGTTTTAAATAATTTTGAACATTTTTATTTTCCCGAATCATATTTTCAAAAACGTTTTACTTTTAGGATAATAAATATTAAAGAAAATAGCACCAAGATGAGGTTGATATTTGAACAAGGGCTAATATATTTATTGGTCATAGAAGATTACAAATTAGCAAATGTTTGATGAAAGTGATAAACACTGTCTAAACAATTAATTGTAGGACAGATAGTATTACACAAGAATGTGGAAAGGTTTTGGAGAATATGATTAATGGTAGTGAGTCACTTAGTGAGTTTTGTGTCATAAAGTCAGCACGTTTTAACTGATGGCAACTCTTCCTTAAGACTTATTCTAACATTCTTTGACAATGAAACTGTATATTTCTTTCACTTGACTGATAAAAAGGGTTTAGTGAAGTGTTTTATAAAAACTTGTTAAAAATAAATCTGCAGGTACGAGGAAAGATTAAAGAATTTGATAAAGAAAAATTTTGTTTAAAAGTAAAAATGCAAAGAATTGTTATTAGTGGTGTGAGGTTTGACTGGATAATAGTTACAACAAGTAATGTGCCTCAGAGCTTTGAGCTGCGTCATTTGTGTTATACAAATCATGTTGACTGTGGAATATCAACGAAACTGTGCTTTTTGAATATGACGTTATAATCTTCTTGGTGGCAATCCTTCTATCAAGGATTGTGCAGACTTGGAGATGTTCTCAGCCAATGAATGGCAAATGATATGTTTAAGTTTTTCCAACTCAAATTACTGTTTCGATTTGAACTGATATACATTAAAATGTTGAAAAATTAATTTTGGTATTTTGATCAAAATATTACTGAATTCATCTAAGCAATGTAACCAACTGGTAATAAGAGTTATAAACTTTGGTTAGCATCTTTATAACTGTAAAATATGATATATGGACATTATTGTTTTACTGTATAGATCACGTGTAAGGCTTTATTTAGAGAACTGTACAGTTTTGGGTTCGCTTCCTAAAGATATTGAATTGTTGGATAAGAAATAAACAAAAACAAATAGGATGATACAAGGAATGGTTGGAACCAACTAGGATGAGAGATAATTTTTTTTTAAATGAGCTTCTTATTCCTTTGCTTATATTTACTTAGTTCCTTTGACTTTGAACTTGCTATACAATTTGAGGAATATATTGCTCATCTTCTGATTGATATTTCCCATATATTATTAGATTGTTCCCTCAACATATGGTGTTTCTTTTCTCAAAGTTGTGTATATCTTGTGTGTATATTATTAATTCTGACTTTGTAGTTCATGTGTCATGCTGTGGGGTAACTTACAAAGTGTATTATTCTTCACGTGTGACATCATTTTTTGTCTACTGGCTGAATGAAAAATGACGAACTTCCAGGGAATTACGTTATAAAATTAAAACCTTTAAAATAAAATAAAACAGGTAAACTTGAAATAATATATCAAAGTCATTTAATGATGAGATTATTATGATATGATGATTTAAAATATCGGCTCACAATCTGCAAGTCGCGTGATCGAAAAATGGCGCCGAACGTTTGATGGAACAGTAAGAATAACAATAAACCAGATTGTTATTTCTTACTTTCCTGGTAACAGAGTGGCCCAAGATATTGCAATAAATATTGTTGGCCGGTTACTCTCCAAATAAACGATAGTTCAAAATAGAGACGTCAAAGAACAACCCAATAGTCTTCATAGACCTAAAATGAAATTTAAAAAGATATTTATTTAAAAATTTATTTAACTTTAACGTTAATGCCTGTATTTTATTTAACTCATAATATCAACATCATTATTTGCTACTCGATTCCTTCAAGGAACATATGGCCGCAATCACTTGCGAATTTGTCAACAGGTTTTTAAGTGGGTAGGTTGTAAGCCCACTGCACCGACCCGCACCTAATTTACTAGTGTAAGACGATAGAGAAGGGAGCTAGTCATCACCACCCACCGCCAACACTTGGGCTACTCTTATACCAACGAAAAGTAAAATTAACCACCCTATTATAACGCCCCCACGGCTGGGAGAGCAAGCATGTTTAGCTGACGCGGGCGCGAATTTGCGACCCTCAGATAAGGAAGTGCACGCCTTAACGCGTTTGGTCATGCCAGACTTAATATCAATACCTGAGTATAAGTACTTACAGGAAACTTACGGTTTTCTGATGTCTTATTTTTTTGTAGCCAGTAACCAATACCAATACCTAAATCTAATTATGATTTAATTAATTTGTTATTGTAAATAGAATAATAATTATTGATTTCTTATGAGTTTTTTTTTAATCTCAGTATGCCTACGTTTATATGTCTGCGGACTTACACGCTAAAATCCGGGTTTCGATACCCGTGGTGGGCAGATCACAGATAACCTGTTGTATAGCTTTGTGCTTAATTAAAAAAAACAACAACCAAATGTGATTGAAGTTCAAAAATTCTCTGGTAGATAAAAAATAAAGTATCCCACACTGTGCTTTAAAAAATACCCTGAATTCATATTTTCAATTCTATTTATTTACTTTTAGAGGAAGATTTACCTTTCCTTGTCAGTTTGAATTGTTTTCCTTATTGATTCAATTATTTTTTATTAACATTACTTTTTTTCCGGTATAATTTCATTCAGTTCAAAGGCAACAAATGCTGGCTGTTAAAAAAAGCCTGGCATGGCCTAGCGCGTTAAGGTGTGCGCTTCGTAATCCGACGGGAGGGGCTTCGCGCCCACGTCGTGCTAAACATGCTAGTCCTCTCCGTCCTGGGGCGTTATAATGTCACAATAAATTTCACTATTCGTTGGTAAAGAAAATAGCAAAAGAGTTTCCGGTGGGTGGTGATGATTAACTGTCTTTCTTCTTGTCTTACATTGCTAAATTAGGGATGGCTAGTCCTGGAGTATTTTTGCGCAAAATTTAAAACAAACAAAAGTTCTGCTGACGTGTATGGTGAGAAATCAAGGCTTAAATTTGCTTTTAAGTTAGCAGTGACTTACTAGTCCTATGACTGAAACGAAATGAATAGTCGATGATTCTATTATTCAGAATGTTTCACCGATCATTGAGTGAAAATGCCAAAAAACAAAGATACCTTGAAAACATACATCAGATACTTCAAAACGTAAGCAGGTTGGATAAGAAAGTTGAGCACATCATTTTAAAAGCTGGGGCAAGGGCTAAGCAATTTTGGTTTGGAAATTCGGTCACCCATCTAAACCTAAGACTATTATTTTTTTATACACTGTTGGCTTTAAGTAAAAAGATTTTTTTTATTTCAGTGAAGATAAGCTGCTGCATATAAGTTAGAAGAAGGGTTTTCGGTTAGTACCTTTTAGTTTTCAATAAAAACTAGAGAACAAACTGATGGTTTGTTTTCGTTGCGATTGTCTTCAGAATGTGAATTGTGTATGGTAGAAAAATATTGACATCATCATAAAAAGGTGATAAGTTTTTCACAGAAATTAGCATCTATGGAAACAAAAATAGAGGAAATTTATTATGTCTGCGACTATATCAACATTAGTTAATAGTCTTTCAAAAAGATAATTGGCGACACAAAATAGCCTGGCATGGCCAAGCGCGTAAGGCGTGCGACTCGTAATCCGAGGGTCGCGGGTTCGCACCCACGTCTTGCTAAACATGCTAGGCCTCCCAGCCGTGCGAGTGTGTAATGTCTTAACAATGTAGAAAGAATATAGCATGGTAGGAGTGTGTCTTAAAGAAATCAAGTTAACATCACTCCACATATAAAGCTTAATTTTAAAATGTGTTTGACACTATACATTAATTTGTTTTTACGTTACGACCCAAAAAGCGTCGAAAGTTGTCAGAAGATCAAAGGGTTCGCACAAGAGCATCACGTAAAGATGATTGGATTATTCAACAACTTGCTGCACACTTGAAATCATTCCAAAACACCTGGATCATGAGACCAAGACAAATAGCTCGGAGTGGTGTGTTAAGGAATTTGAATCGTAACTTGAAGGTCGCGGGTTCGAATCCCGTCACACCAAATATGCTCGCCCTTTCAACCGTGGTATTCGTGAGTAAAAGAGTAGCCGAAGAGTTGGCGGTGTGTGGTGATGACTAGCTGCCTCCTTTCTAGCCTTATACTGCTAAATTAGAAACGGCTAGCGCAGGTAGCCATCGTTTAGCTTTGTGCGAAATTCCAAAACATTCCCTCTAGTCTTTCACTGCCGAATAGTGATGGCTAGCGCATATAGCCATCGTGTAACTTTGTGCGAAATTCAAAAACAAACCAAGATGTATAAACGTGATAATATGAAAGAAAGGGAAAGAAGATCTAAAATTGATTACACTGACATTAAGTGTCATTATTTATGCAGCTCTTAAAACAGAAGAAAGATTGCCATTCATTGCAAGCACTAGATGAAGATAAATCTTGACGTATTTAAGCTTTGCATGTGATTACGATTAAGATGTTTAACAAATAATTTTAGACGAAAATATAACTGGTAGTTTTTAAATAATTTTTCAACATATTCGATGGTTGATCTGATATACCTAAACACTTGGGTGCTCGACTCATAATTTATGGATCGATAGACTGAAGATTGGCTTTTCACATGCGGTGGACCAAAAAATTAGAAGGACGGTAAATTTTTCTTTTTGTTTGCAATAGAATTACTCAAGCCTATACAGTGTGTGTTGCTGGCTTTTTATCCCACTCGGGGTCGACAATTAAAAATTACACACACTACAAGACGGCTTTTGTAGATTTACAACAAACAAATACAATCTCTTTCTCGAAAAGCTTAAACAGGACTAGTGGATGACATGCTAGGCAGAACTTCATGATTTGTTTGTTTTGTTTGTTTGTTTTGGAATTTCACACAAAGCTACTCTAGGGGAACTTCATGAGGTAATGGACATGTATCAAAACTGAAAATACGTAGCAAATATAAAGATATGTCCCCAGTTAAAAGATGTGATGTTATTCTTTGCATAATAGAATAAATGATGCAGTGTTTGTTCAATGGATAAAATGAGTAATAATTTTCTGGTTAGAAATAAAATAAACAAGAAATATTAGCTCGTTTAAGATCTAGAATTAATGATGAAAATTTAGGTTAAATACAGATGTATATAAAATATTAAGGGCTACAAGACGACAATAAAAACACCAAAAACAAGATAGAACGAGGAAAATGCAACAAAAAGAAATAGACCGATCAAGACTCAGCGGCAAGCTTATGGAGTTACAACACTAAGAACATGAAGCCTTAACGACTAAGGAATGCCTAGTAACATTCAGACATATTGTACCTTATACTCAAGGTTTAGTATAAATACATGTGTTTTTAAAAGTCAAACAGAGAGAGAGTTTTGATGTATGTAATCATGTCTTTAAGAGACTTAAGCATTATCTTCAATAGCGTTTAGAATACAACCAATTTTTTTTAATTATACTTCCAACTTTACGCTGAGATGCTGTGTAGAATTCGTGTTAAAATCAACTTAACTTGAACATTTTAGTAAAGAAAACAAATTTCACTGCCTTCTTATAGTTGCGTAAAATTTCTGCCTGCGATTAAACATCTTATTTTTTTTTAAATGGGTATTTTATCGACCTTAATTTTAGGGCTTAGTAAGAGAAGAAAGAATATAGTAAAACATTATTTAACTTTATCCTTCATATACTTTTGATTCTTTAACGGATACTCTCAGCTAGTAAGTATAAATACTTACAAGAAGCTGTACTGATCGGATGACATCTGTTAGTGTAGGTAATAGACTATATCACTATCTAAGTCTTATTATATATATATATATATATATATCATTATTAATAGGATAATAATTACAGATTTTTTTACTTTATTCTTAACTCTGGGTATGTGTTTTAGTTTGTTTTGAATGTCGCACAAAGCTACAAGAAGATTATCTGCGCTAGTCGTACCTAATTTAACAGTGTACGACTCGAGGGAAGGCAATTAGTCATCACCACCAATCGCCAATTCTTGGGCTACTTGTTTACTAACGAATAGTGGGATTGGCCGAGCCACGAGAATGTCTACCAACTTATACCGCTAGAAACCTTTTGTATAGGATTGTGCTTAACTGCAACGGATAATACTTTGTTATTTACCTTTTGGACTACTAATTTCATTTCATATTCTTACGTAACTAGATGTTAACTCGAAAGCGATTATTCGTTTCTTTCAAATGATTACTATATTTTCTATACTTGAGACAATAACTAATTTTTGGCCCCTCAGTGGCTCAGCGGTATGTCTGCAGACTTACACGCTAAAATCCGGGTTTCGATACCCGTGGTGGGCAGAGCACAGATAGCCCATTGTGTAGCTTTGTGCTTAATTCAAAACAACAACTAATTTTTTTTACGATTTTGGATTTTTATCAGTACGTGAATTTATTAACGCCTTAAAAATGGAATTTATATTACAATTTTTAACTCGTCCAGATGGCGGTTGAATATTAAATATTTATTTCCGGAACATTTTTTGCTTTCGAATGAAAGAACAAAACAAGGATTTAATGAATTTTATTCTCAGCGAAGAGGCATATGAATCTGTATGATCTCAATTATTTTTCATACAACAAATTAAGGAGTCCATTTTATATGGTTGTCTGTAGCTGAGACCCACACTTTATTATTAATTAATAATTTTTAGATTGTTCTGCACAACAATGAATTACAACAGTTATTAGAAGGGTTATAGGTAAAGTTTAATTCTATATTTGTTTACATTTCTTTGCTGTTCATATATTTCGAAGTCCCAACAGTTGCACATTGGTATGCCTGCGGATTTACACAACCAGAAATCGGATTTCGTACCCATGGTGGGCAGAGCACAGGTAGTCCTTCATGTAGCAAAGTGTTTAATAACAAAAACAAGGAAATATATCTTGAAAGGTCATGCAACGGTATGAAGTGAATTCATAAATCGAGTAGAATGTGAAAGTCTATTAATGTATGATTGAAAGGAAAAAAAAAATTTAAACTCTGTTCCCAGAATTACTTAATGATCACCTTTCAAATTTTATTTATTTATTTACAAAATAACATTTACCCTTTTTTTTTTACCAATTTGAAGTTTTTGTGAATTTTAAGTTCATATTATCTATTTATCAATATTTGACACTCATGTTCGAATTATTTTAATTTCATTTGTTAACGTTCCCAGGTTACTTGTTAAAATAACACTTTATTTTACGTTTTGTGTTAGTTATTATTTCGTTCAATCCTGGAAAAAAAAGGCTGAAAATTTTTTTTAATATTGTATGATATTCATCTCGAACATAAATAGTTATATGTATATATATTTCAGTGATATTAAAACAATGTCTAATAAGGTAAGGTTTAACGAATAAACTAATTAATCAGGAAAAAACATGCGTTAAAAAACAATAAATCCTAATCTCTGATTAATTATATTATAAAATTAAAATATTGAAGCCATAACTCAAAACACCTAAACATCAAGCTATAACGTAATATAATAAAAAAAAAATCCCACATTACTCTGGGGATACACCCTCTAACAGTCTTATTCAGTAGTCTCACTAGCGAGATGGGGGCTCAGGTGCACAACGTCCCAAATCTCTATCACCATTCATTGTCTGCAGACATTTGTAGGGAGGTAACTGCTCTCCCAAGCTAGAATGAGTAAAAAATAAACATAAAAAAATGAATTAATAAATAATAATAAAAGGTACGTATATCCACAGTTATTTTTCCAATAAAACATTTACATTGAAACAAGTGAATTCATCATTTTATCCACTCAGTACTCTTTATATAAAGTGAACACTTTACATTTGATTTTACCATCGCGTTAGAAAACAAACAAAGGATGAAAATATTATTCAACAATGCCTCACAATAAACCTACTGTATTCTATATTAAAACAAATATAAACAATTTATGTTATTTGCTATGCAATGCAAGCTCGTAAGTTGTACAAGTAATATTTGCGATAATAATCAACACACATTTCATACGAATACAAAGAAAGTTGTAACAAGGCGACGATGAGAATTTACCACGTATTACTACATAGGGTAATAAAGAGTGACTTTTAGTCGAGCTCGACATTTTTATGAATTTGAGAGCCATGTTTAAACACAGATTGCTGTGATAAAAAGTAAAATCTTTAGCCGAAAAAAAATACGGTATCCTGAATAACAAATAGTATATAACCTGATCTTTACTAAGAGAAGTCGTCAAACCCGCTACTACGGAGAATATGAGTATATTTAATAAAGAAAATGTATCAGCGTTAAGGTTTGTTTGTTTGCTTTTTAATTTCGCACAAAGCTACTCGAGGGATATCTTTGCTAGCCGTCCCTAATTTAGCAGTGTAAGCTTAAAAGGGAAGACAGCTAGTCATCATCACCTATCGCAAACTCTTAGGCTACTCTTTTACCAACGAATAGTGAGATTGATCGTCACATTATAACGCCCTCACGGCTGAAAGTGCGAACGCTACGGTGATGCGAATCCGCGACTCTCACTTTACGAGTCGAACGCCTCAACGCGCATGGCCATGCCGGGCCCCAGCGTCACTGGTTTCACTGAATTTTTACATGAAAGTCAAACATGTATGAAGATTGTAAGCAACTATCAATAAGGAAAGGTTGTGGAGATTAGATATCAAGTTTCTTATTGTTACTATTTTATACGATTGTTTAAGTTTACTGATAAATTGACAAGTTTATTACCATTAACAAGAGGCTAATTATATACTTGCATTTTTTCCATATCTTGACTTATAAAGTAGTACTATCTGAGCGAACCTACATTTGCTATTAACCGGTACAGATTCATTCATTTTAAGGAACATAAAAATGCAGATAACTTCACTATAATCAGCAAGAACCAGAATTTTTGATTTCACACATTACTGACACAGGAAATAGTTTAACATAAGACATCTCCGTAAAGCACAGCGGTTAACAGAATTAAAGTAGGATTAAGACTAGTCTGTCGTTAGTATTTAATTAAAATGACAATTATAAGTGTTGTATATTTTCTGCTGATGTAACGAATATATGACGAGTTATTTCTAACTTAAAAAGCTCTATAATAATGAGGATTGACTTCATTTATTTCAAATTAGAGTAATAGATGTCACTACTATAGAAATATTTAATTCCACAGCTTATATTCTTAACGTCAGATGTATATCCATATTTTACTCTCAAACAACTATCCTTTGAATTTCTCCAATGAAACAACTAGTCGCAACATTTGCATAAGATTTGGATTGAAGCAAGCGAAAACAGAATTTTATACATGAAGCCATTATTATTTCAAGGACTGCCCACTTGATGTAAAGAGAATACTTCATATTTCAGTTGAGACAAGTTACTGCAATATGAGTTAGAAGAAACAAGATTAGTCAGAGAATTTTGCGTAAGTAACTTTTAGCGTGTAATAAAGACGATCTAATATACCTAACATAGTCTTATACTGAGCTAGTTTATTTCTTTTTGATAAACTAATGGTCTCTTTTCCACCTGATATTCTTGAGAATTTAAATGGCGTGTGAAAAAACTATATATGTAAAAACGGCTCTCTCAGTTGAGCAAATATTTGACGTAGAGGAATGAACAACGTTTCAACCTTCTTCACTCATCGTCAGGTTCACAAAGAAAGAAAGAGGTAACTGACCAGAAGTGATCTCATTTTTAAAAGGTTTTTTTTAACTGAGTGTCGGAATGTAGAGGGCGGTGTTAGATGTTTGAGTATTTAATTTTATATTATTTATTTTATTGTTTTAATATAGGAATAAAGGTGTTTCTTTGTATTGGTTTATGTTGTTCTATAAGTAAGGCTTCTTGCGTTTATGTTTGATTTTTAATTAGTAATTGAGTATTATCTATGGTTATCCATAAATTTTCTCCACAAACCGTACAAAACATTATACGCACACACTCAGACAGAAAGCAAAATCAACAAACAAAAGTAAATATATCTCACGAATAAAAATGTCACGAAACCATATACTGCTGCATACATTATATTCTCGATAACAGCAGATAAATAACAACATTTGACAAAAACTAGCAGAAAATATGACATTCAGTTAAAACCAAATTACAACAACAAACAGGCACAAAATGGAGGTCTATAATATGAACAGTTTTTTGTTTGTTTTTTGGAATTTCGCACAAAGCTACTCGAGGGCTATCTGTGCTAGCCGTCCCTAATTTATCAGTGTAAGACTAAAGGGAAGGCAGCTAGTCATCACCACCCACCGCCAACTCTTGGGCTACTCTTTTACCAACGAATAGTGGGATTGATCGTCACTTTATACACCCCCACGGCTGGGAGGGCGAGCATGTTTAGCGCGACGCGGAATATGAACAGATGTAGTAAAGAGTAATTTTTAATTTGTATTTCACGCAGCGTTATTGTTTTAGAAACTAACCACATCCAGAAACGTATTGATGGTGCTTCTAATATTTATTTTGTCTGTAGTAAACACCATAAATTTATATTCTGTTTCGAAGTCTATCTACATTAGATAAACTTTTTTTAATTTATCGTGTTTTTAATGTTTCAGTATAGAAACTGTATTCCTCATTTTAATTTCAACCGAAGACAAATTTAAAGTCTGTATTCTATTTGTTTAATCTTCAATTTATTTCTCGGAAGTAATTTAAGAGGTGTACTTCTACAGTTAAAGTACGATTCCTCGTAGACTGTAAATGAGTGAAAATATAGAAGAGCACACTTGTGGCAGTAGGAATGAGATAAATAGCTACGAATTTTCTTGCTTTGGTGGGCCTAGGCATAGCCGAGGCATGCGCTTCGTAATCGGAGGGTCGCGAGTTCGCATCCGAGTTGCGCCAAACATGCTCGCCCTCTTAGCCGTGGGGGCGTTATATTGTGTCAGTCAAATGTTATATAAATGTCGTGTAAATATTTTGTAAGCAAAAACATGTCGTGTTGTGTTTAAATTTTCATTTCTATTATCTATATTTCCATATTTATATTATTGTTTCGAAATATAAACTAATAAAATATGTTGTTATTCATTTAGAGTAACATTTAGAATTTTCTTGAATTAACTAGACCAATCATATGTTTGTAAATGAAATGCTGGCGACTTCGTGTCTAGACGTGTAGTCTCGTGCAAGAACGGACATGCGCGGATTGCTCTGGAGATCTGTAGAAATTTCGCGGTGTTTAGAGGAGTCTAGGCCTACAATATATAAAAAGAGATTCATTCATCAGTTTTTATTCGAAGAGAGAAAGAGAGTCAGACATTAGTTTTATTCGAAGAAAAAATGAGTCAGTCATTCGTTTGAGAAAGATTAAGTGTTTGCTGTGATTATTCGACTTGGGTTTGTGACTGAAGTTAGATATACGGAAGCTGTAATTTTACTTCGTCAATCTCTACGATTCTTTCGAATTAGTGGTTATACTGATAGTCAACACGTGTGGAACTGTTCACGGGAAATCGGGAAAATTTGAGACGTTCGTCAGAGACATGGTGAAAAGAACTTCGTCGAATTTACTGAACTGTGAACTGTTTCTGAACTTCTTCATTTAAACTTCGGAATTTCTTCGTGGGACCAAATTCATACCCTAGACTGGAATTTGAGACTTTCATTTCAGATCATTATATTAGATACAAGCCAGTACCATTTTGTATTGTGATTAATTTTGAAGGTTGAAACTAATACCATTTTGTTTTGTAATTAACTTTGAAGGTTTAAACTTAATATCTGTCATTGTTATTATATAATTTATGATATATCTGTTAATATTTTAGTGTAATAAATTATACAAGCTGTTATATGTGTCTTTCTGTTGCGTTTAGACTACATAAAACACAAAAAATACGTAACACAATCCCACTTTTCGTTTGTAAAAGAGCAGCCCAAGAGTTGGCGATGGGTGGTGATGACTAGCTATCTTCCCTGTAGTCTTACACTGCTAAATTAGGGACGGCTAGCACACAGAGCTCTCGAGTATCTTCGTGCAAAATTCCAGATCAAACAAACAAAAGTCAATGTCGTTTTATGAAATAGTTATTAATGCCTATAGTATTTTCCCCATTTCTGAAGAGAATTTAAAATCGAAACTGCTGTTTTACTTCCAAAGCATTTTAAGCCTAATTTGTAACAAGGACTTTCAGAATACCATTAAAGTCATGCTTTTTTTGTTACCCCTGACCTAATGAACAACGTACCTAACACACTCAACAAAGTTACATCTACGCCAGTTATCGTAACTTGGAGGAAGGAAGAAAAAACAATTTTTTAGGAAACACATTATAACCAGACAACTTGATTTTTCAACATACATGATTATAAAAGAGGAGGAGTAATTAGTAATATCCCGACTACAGATATCGTGATAGATATGATATAAAACTAATTTTCTTTTTCTCGCAGTATCAAGAAAGCTAAAATTACTATAAAATTCAGTTTTGTCTTCAGAAAAACTGCAAAATTGCAAAAACTCGATAGAAACGTGCATAAACAAAAAAAGAGAGAGTTATGATCATTCCTGTTATGCAAAGATAATGGCTTAGATTCTTCGGAAATAAAAATGGCCGCTATGCAAAATAACTGGCCTGGCATGGCCAAGCGCGTAAGGCGTGCGACTCGTAATCCGAGGGTCGCGGGTTCGCGCTCGCGTTGCGCTAAACATGCTCGCCCTCCCAGCCATGGGGGTGTATAATGTGACGGTCAATCCCACTATTCGTTGGTAAAAGAGTAGCCCAAGAGTTGGCGGTGGGTGGTGATGACTAGCTGCCTTCCCTCTAGTCTTACACTGCTAAATTAGGGACGGCTAGCATAGATAGCCCTCGAGTAGCTTTGTGCGAAATTCCAAAACAAACAAACAAAAGCAAAATAACTGGTACACAGAAAACAACCACGTAAATTCTATTGTAAATCAATATAGCAAGTTTGGAGAATTCTCGATTGATCTGTGAGAGCTAAAACTGAGTAATTGCAGAATAATTCCAATACCAGAAAATATTATTTTTGTCATTTTAAACAAACAGTTTTCACTTGCAACTTTGCGAAGTCCTGTTTTCGATATTTTACTCCATTACAGCTTATCGGCGTATATGTCAGATCGTAAAAGAAAATATCAGACCTACGAGACTCATCATGGAGTGTGTACAGGGAACTGAAGAGTATGTATAAACATTTAAAAGCCGGTTCCAAACTTTGTTACTATCCACGGGTAATGTGTAATTACCCAGTCATGCGGCTGCATTGTCGGTGCTATGGCCTCAAAGACCAAATACTTTGCGACTGCCAGACCCCGCGGTGCGAGAAGTTTACGACAAATGGACATACAGATAGTAACTGTGATTTAAAATGTGATATCTGTAAGGGTGGCCACACGTTATCGCGTTGTCCGAGGCGTGTGGCAACATATGGCGGGGTGGCTGCTGGGTAGCAGCGTGTTTAGAAGAGGGAAGAGCGGGGGCTTCCACCGTCTCACCCACAAAATCAACAACTGCTGATGGTGGAGCATTTACAGGAACGCCTGCCACAGCAGAACCCGTAAATCGGGAAGGAGGGTCTTTCCCCCCGAATTTCACTATGTTTAATTTTATGTTCAACTCAAATTATGGCTTCGATTTGAACTGATATAATATAAAATGTTTAAAAACAATTTTGGTATTTTGATCGAAATATCACTGAAGTGATCTAAATAATGTAACTAACTAGTAATAAGACAAATAAACTTTGGCTAGCGTCTTTGGAACTATTAACTATGATATATGGATATTATTGTTTTACTGTATAGATCACTTGTAAGGCCTTATTGATAGAACTATGTACAGTTTTTGGTTCTGTTCTTAAAGAAAGATATTGAATTGTTGGATAAGAAATAAACAAGAATATTTAAAATAAAATAAAAATGGTAACTTTGAAATAACATATCAACTCATTCGATGATGAGATTATTATGATATGATGATTAAAAATATCGGCTCACAATCTGCAAGTCGTGTGATCGAAAAATGGCGCCGAACGTTTAATGGAACAGTAAAAATAAGAATAAACCAGATTGTTATTTCCTACTTTCCTGGTAACAGAATGGCCCAAGATATAGCGATAAATATTGTTGGCCGGTTACTCTCCAAATAAACGATAGTTTAAAATAAAGACGCAAAGAACAACCTGATAGTCTTCATTGACCAAAATGAAATAAAAAAATATGTATAAAAACTTCCATCTTGAAGGGCTTAAAGAGAACTAATGGTTTATATGTCAAGCTGTGTGCATCGAGATATTCATTCGCAATGGACAAATTGCTGATGTAAAAATGTGCAGCAAAGTCCTTTATGTCTTTCGCCACATTCTTTCTGTCCGACTAAGTGTCACGGCAACAAAATACTCCGCCACAATAGAATTCCGTCATTACCCGCATGAAGTATATTGGTAGTTAATGTGTTGAAAACATGAGAGAAATTCTAGGTCCATTAATGACTGGGTACGAGTGTAATTATCCAGAGAAATAATTTGGATAACACAAAATTTATAGCAATAAAATCTGTATTATTTCTTGCGCTCCAGCGAGCTTTATTAGTTTGTTTCAATATTTCTCTTTCTTTCACTTTGATACATAATTATATTTTTACGCAACTTATATTGTTAAATCTATATTGTGCAAGTGTCTTTTGTTCCCTGAAATTGTAGAAGATTTTCGAGTGTAAGAACAGCAACAAATATTTTGCAAAATTACAAACGTATCTTTAGATATGGTTGTGAAGTGAAATTTTAACGTCTCCATAAATTTATAAATCGACATGCCGAGAAATAGTTACAGATAATATAACTGTACTGAGACAGTCAATTTATAAGTCTAATAAAAAGTGAAACTAACGCTCAATAATCGAAAAACTACAGATATTTAGCCAAGAAGGTTTTTTGATTTCGAACACAAGAAACTTCAGTGAAATAACTTCGGATGTTAGCATTTCTACGAGGAAAATTTTATCGGTGAAAATTTCAGGTATGAAGTATATAGCTAGTTAGCATTCGCGTCAAGGGAAATGTAGCTGTGTGTCTGTTTGTTTGTTTGTTTTGAATTAAGCACAAAGCTACACGATGGGCTATCTGTGTTCTGCCCACCACGTGTATCGAAACCCGGATTTTAGCGTGTAAGTCCGCAGACATACCGCTGGGACACTGGGGTTCAGATGTGTGTCAATGTATGTAATTTGCGTCTGTTGAACTGTCGACAAACGTTTCAGTGTGGGAATGGGTAAATATATAAACGCCCAGCAAATATACAGATTTGTCTCCAGTTAAAAGATATGTCATTCTTCATAGAGTATAAATGATGGCATTCTCCGTTAATGATGTAAGTTGTGATAGATTCTCGGTTAGAAATGAAATGAACGAGCTCGACTAAGATCTGAAATGAACGATGAGGTTTTATTGAAAGGAAGGAACCGAACAAGTGGTAACACGTCCTACATTATCCTTCAAAACTTCGACTATAGGCTGTTACACAGAAACTTCGGATAAAGAACAATAAACAAATTTTTATTAAGATATTGAATAAATGCAGAAGTTCTTAAATACATACAGGTATATAGAAAATATTAAGCACCAACTAAAAGAAACAAGTCAAACGGAGAGTGATATGATGTTAGCAATCACGGCTTTTAGTGACGTAATCTATATCATCTACAGCTTTTAGAATATATCTTTTCACTGAGCAACTGTGTAATATGGCGCAAAATTAATTTTAGAATTAGAGTTAATTTCTATTTAACTTTAAAAATTATAGTGAATAGAACCAATTACGCTGCTTTCTTATAGTTGCGTAAAATATGTATGAATACTTTCATACGATCGGTTTCCTTGTCTTGAAGCTTAGTGTGTTATCGTCCTTAAATAACAGCTTCATAACAAAAAAGAAAATGGAATAATTTATTTAACTTTATCTTTAATACATGTATTTTCTTTAACGGATAATATCAACAAGAAAGTGTAAAAATACTTATGGAAACTTATGGTGTTCTGATGTCTTCATTGACCAAAATGAAATAAAAAATATGTATAAAAACTTCCATCTTGAAGGGCTTAAAGAGAACTAATGGTTTAAAATTCATATTTTAAATTTTATTAACTTTTAGAGGAAGATTTATCTTTTTTGTAAGTTGGAAATGTTTTTCTTATTGATTCAATAATTTATTTTTATTGACATTACTTTTTTTGTTCGGTATAATTTCATTCAGTTCTAAGGCAAAAAATCCTGCCTTTTCAAAATTCTTCTTTTCAATGGTTTTTAATTCTTCCTCGGATATACAACGAGAAGCTCTATCGTTTTCAGTTGGTAAACTCTTATTTATCTATAACGAATCAAGTTTTAATCCTTTATAGTGAAAATCAATAACTTCTCACTGTCCACCACATCAACTCATAGAACCATCAGATCTACCTTGATATTATTGTAACATGCACATTTTGGCTACCAAACTGTCTTAAAAGTTATGCAGGGCTCTGCATTGCCAAGCGCGTTAAAGGCGTGCGCCTTTTAATCTGAGTGTCGCGGGTTCGCATCCCCGTCGCACCACACTTGTTCGCCCTTTTCAACCGTGGGAGCGTTATAATGCTACGGTAAATCCCACTTTTCGCTGGTAAAAGAGTAACCAAATAGTTGGAGATAGGTGATGATGATTAGTCGCCTTTTCTCTTGTCTCGAGTGGCAACCGTTATTTTTTTATTTATGCTTTGTTCTTTGAAAAGGCTAATTGTGTGTTTATCTGGACATTTTTTTCTTTCATCTAACATAACATAATAACTGTTGAAGTTGTAACTTTGTTGAGTGGAGTGCGTGCATTTTTTTCTAACGTTAGTAGTAAGTATGAAATAACTTCTTTAATGGTCTTCTGAAAGTCCTGAAAGTTTTGCTGAAAGCGTCTAACAAAATAGACCTAAGATTATTTTGAAGAAGAATAGTAGATTAGACTTAAATTCCTTTACAGGAATAATAAGATAAATGAGAGAATTACAAACTCCTTTCTTAAATTCACGCCAAATTTTAATTAATTCTACTTAATCTTATTAACTAGGATCAGAAAACAAATAAAGCGTAAAATCTTTTGTTTAATTAAACATGTTACAGAAAAAAAGAGATCATAATTTTGTCACTTTAGAGTTTTTAACTAACATTATATTACAATAACTTTTTGCGAGCATTTTTAGAAGCCAATTATTTATTTTCAAGAAATAGAATATTATCTTCACACAAAATTGAGGTGCATCCATTAATTACATGCAATTAGAAATATATTTGATTATACAAAGTAGATGTGTCTTGAGTTCTCTTTAAGTATCAGTTCCCTAATTTTAGCGTTATGAAACTGTCAAATTTTTTGCTGAGATACCGAGAACATTTGATTATGACTTTTTACATGATATTTAACTGTGAAACTGTTATCATATGGGTCTATATATTTCCAAGCAAATGCTAAACACTATGTAAAATATGGACTGAAATCATTGTGTGTCTGAGGCTACACCAACATTGGTAAATAGTCTTTATAAAAAATAACTGGTGACACAAAATATTTAATGAAAATTCTCTTAATATTACAGTTAATCATGTTAATTACTGTTCAAACTCTTAGATATTTTGCATGTAATGAGAAATTTAGGGATTTCACAGAACTTAATATAAGAAAAAAACAGAATACACACTTCATGCGAAGTAATAATTTGTTATACTGTATAGCTTTATTCCGTGGGGTTGTATCGCCATTGAAGTATTCACTAGTATTATAAAACAAGATTGTATTCTGACGAAACTGTTTCTTCCTACCCTAGAAGAAATCTCTGTTTCATTTACAAGGAATACATTTCAACACATTTCTGGACATTCTCATGTGAACAACAATTGATTCTACGTTCACAAAATTTGCCATCATCAAATTCTTCCTAAAGCACGAAATTGCAGCAACATATTTATGATTTTTTTTTTCTAGAAACCCTATATGAATAAAAGAGAGCGGAAAATTTCACATTTTCCCCTCCATCTATGGATGGAATTAACTTTAATCCTGCAATATGGTTAATAAGTTTATGTTCTTCACCACATAAATAATATTGTCTTTAAAATAAGAACTTTATATAAATGCAAAAACAATTTCAGGTTAAATAGAATTACATATAGTACGTTATGAAATAAAACATTTCTGAACATGTCAAAACTTAAATGATCACCAAATGTGAAAAATTAGGACTGAAAAGAGAAAATTCTTTTTCATCACATGTAACTATCGTAATTAACGAGATAATGAAATAAGTAAAAAATAGCTTTATAATTATAATTAACTAGCTAAAAGTAATAATGAAACATTACTTCATGAGGGAATTATTGAGAAATTCCCAAAAATATATATAGTTTATACAACACACACAAAAATTTATAATGAAAAGGTAATAAATATACATTTTATACTATGTTGAACGTAAATACATACCTTTTAATGATGACAATTATTTAAAAGAAATAATTAACAGAAACTAACGCATTTTGCAATTAGCAATATAAATACAAAGAACTAAAACTTGTAATCTTTAAACAATAATCATCTGTCCCTTTAAGAAAAAAAGTAATTTAATAGATTGAATAAAAATAGAACGTAAATACATGATCTTTTAGCAGTGAATGAAACACATTATTTTACAAATATTTAAAAACCTTTTTCAGCTTTGAAAGGTAGATATAATGTAGAAACTATGAGAAAACTACTATCAATTTACAAGTAGATGTAAGTGTGCATAAAATGTAGAAAATACACCAGAAAATAAAACAAATATATCAAAGATTAAAAATTCTATTTTTAAGAAACTTTTCTATTTGTCATAAAGCGCGAAAGTTTCTGCACTTCTCCAACAAAGTAGAACAAAGCCTGATCGCTTCAGTTGTAAGGCCGCAAATATACTGCTGTTTCAGTGATTCACCAGGGTGAACTTAGGGTGCTTGTTTATTTCTATTAGGGTTATAACTGCTATCGAAATTTGGTTAATAATAACTTATGTGACACCAAATCAGAAGTGGAAAACTCATGCCTTTGAACTGATGATTTAGACTACCACAAATCATGATTTAATGAAGGATTGGCGTCTTCGTTCCATGAAAGGTCAAGTATATCAATATTTTCAAGTCTTTTTTCAAGACTTTAGATCCATGAAAGTTTTTCTTGGACTTAGATAATAAGTGATGATCTCAACAAAGCTGTAAACAATAAAAGTGCTGAGCGTTTTTATAACCTTGACAACCTTCTAAAGAACACTTGACAATTCTATAGAAGCTTTCAGTTGATTTTAGCTTGACTGATGCTTATTTCATCTTTAGATCTATTTGTTGAGGAGTGTTCAGGCTGAACTCTAATATGGAGTCATTAACACCATATGTTATAATGCTTCGGAGAGCTTAGACTAACTGTGGAACCCCATTATTGTCATTGGACAGTTTTGTTTTTTGTACAACAAGACTTCAACACATTGTCTACCATAGGCTCTGCTGGTGTAATGGTGAGGCTGAGCTAATACATGCAGTTCTGTGTAAAAGTGTTACACAAAAAAATATTTGTAATTCTTTCCATTTTTTTGGGCTAATTCTTTCATTCCATTTTTGAATATAAATTTCAACACTAATATAATGCTTCACGGATCCATTTTTACAATTGAATTAACTAGGGTGATAATACCAATTATTCATTTACTTTCCCATATATGTGTAACAAGGGCATGTCATAAGAGCAACGCTTGGATAAATATACTGGTTAAATTTTGTGTCTCATATAACTGTCATAATACTCCAGGCAATGTCTTAACAATACAGAAATAATATAGCAAGGAGCTATCACATGGAACGGGTTTATCTAGAAAAATCAAGTTAACATTACTCAACAAATAAAGTTTAAAAATGTGTTTAACAGTATATATTAATTTGTTCTTACGTTACGACCCTAAAAATGTAGAAATTTGTCAGAAGATCAAAGGGTTCGCACAAGAGCATCACGTAATGATGATTGGATTATTCAACAACTTGCTGCACACTTGAAATCATTCCAAAACACCTGGATTATCAGACCAAGACATATAGCTCGGCATGGTGTGTTAAGGTGTTCGAATCATAATCTGAGGGTCTCGGGTTCGAATCCCCGTCACACCAAATATGCTCGCCCTTTCAACCGTGGTATTCGTTAGTAAAAGAGTAGCTCAACAGTTGGCGGTGGGTGATGATGACTAGCTGCTTTCCCTCTAGCCTTACACTGTAAAATTAGGGATGGCTAGCGTAGGTAGCATTCGTGTACCTTAGTGCGAAATTAAAAAAACAAACGAAGACGTATAAACGTGAAAATAGGATATAAAGGGAAAAAACATCTAAAAATAATTACACTAACATTAAGTGTCATTGTTTACACAGATCTCAAAACAGAAGAAAGAGTGCCATTCATTTAAGAATTAGACAAAGATAAACCTTGACGTATTTAATCTTTGCATGTGATTACGATTATGATAAATAACAAATAATTTTAAACGAAAATATAACTGGTAGATTTGTAATATATTTTCAATATATTCGATGGTAGATCTGACATACCTAAAGACTTAGGCGGTAGACTCATAATTTATGGATTGACAGATTGAAGATTGGCTCTTCACATGCGGGGAAGCAGTGAGGATGAGAACTGTAAATTTTCCTTTTCGTTGGTCACAAAATTACTCAAGAGATGGCAGTGTGTGCTGCTGGCTTTTTACCTGACACAGTGTGGGCAATTAAAAATTACACACACCACAAGACAGCTTTTGAAGATTTACCAAAAACAAATGAAATGTCTACCTCGCAAAGCTTAAACTGAACTAGAGGGTGATTTGCTAGGCAGAACTTCATGAGGTAATTGACATGTATAAAAACTGCAAATACGTAGCAAATATAAAGATGTGTCCCCAGGTAAAAGAAGTGATGTTATTCATTGCATAATATAATAAATTATTATGTAAATGTTATGTAAACGATAACCATGTCGTGTTGTGTTTGGATTTCCATATTTATTATTTATATTTCCATGTTTATATTATTGTTTTGAAATTTTAATCAATAAAATATGTTGTTATTCATTTAAAATAACATTTAGAATTAATTAGAATTCATGTAGAAATTTCTAGAATTAGGTAGATCAATCATATGTTTATAAATGGAATGTATGTCGGCCTGGTGTCTAGACGACGAGTCTCGTATAAAAACAGACATGCGCAGATTACTCTGGAATTTGTGGAAGTTACGCGATTGTTGGAGAACACAGTAGGCATACTAGTATAAAAACAGACGGCGACGCGAGAAGAAAGAAGAGTGAGTCATTCGTTTCAGTCAACGTTTGCTGTGTGTTTATTCAACTTGGATTTGTGACTAGAGCTAGATCCACAGAAGCTGTGATTTTATTTCGTCAATTTTTACGATTCATTCGAATTACTGGTTATACTGAAGGTCAACACGTACAGGACTGTTTAAGGGAGACCGGAAAAGTTGGAAAACGACAAATTTGAGACATTCATCAAAAACATCGTAAAAAGAACTTCGTCAAATTTATTGGACTGTGAATTGTTTCTGGACTTCTCCATTCAAACTTCGGAATTTCTTCGTGGGACCAAATTCACTCCATAGACTGGAATTTTGGATTTCTGATCTGGACTTCGGGACTTTCATTCTGGATCATATTATTAGACACAGGCCAGTGCCATTTTGTATTGTAATTAATTTTGAAGGTTGAAACTGAATATCTGTCATTGTTATTATATAATTTATTTTATATCTGTCACATATATAATAGTTTATTGTAATAAATTATATAAGCTGTTATCTGTGTCTTTCAGTTGCGTTCAGTCCACATAAAAAACGTAACAAAATAATGGAGTGTTCGTTTAATGGATAAAATGAATGATAATTTCTTGTTAAAAATAAAATACACAAGAAACACTAGCTTGTTTTAGATCTAGAATTAATGATCAAGATTCAGCGGCAAGCTAATGGACTTACAACACTAAGAACATGAAGCCTTAACGACTAAGAAATGCCTAGTAACATTCAGACACATTGTACATTATACTCAATTTTTAGTATAAATACAAATGTATATAAAAGTAAAACAGAGAGAGATTCGTGATGTATGTAATCATGTCTTTAAGAGACTTAAGCATTATCTTCTGTAGCGTTTTGTGTGTAACCCATTTTTTTAATTATACGCTTTCCAACTTTACGCTGAGATGCTGTGTAGAATTCGTGTTAAAATCAACTTAACTTGAATATTTTAGTAAAGAAAACAAATTTCACTGCCTTCTTATAGTTGCGTAAAATTTCTGCCTCCGATTAAACATCTTTTTTTTTTTTAAATGGGTATTTTATCGACCTTAATTTTAGGGCTTAGAAACAGAAGAAAGAATATAGCAAAACATTATTTAACTTTATCCTTCATATACTTTTGATTCTTTAACGGATACTCTCAGCTAGTAAGTATTAATACTTACAAGAAGCTGTACTGATCGGATGACATCTGTTAGTGTAGGTAATTGCCTATATCACTATCTAAGTCTTATTATTAATTAGTATATGTATCATTATTAATAGGATAATAATTATAGATTTTTTTACTTTTCTCTTAACTCTGGGTATGTGTTTTAGTTTGTTTTGAATGTCGCACAAAGCTACAAGAAGATTATCTGCGCTAGTCGTACCTAATTTAACAGTGTACGACTCGAGGGAAGGCAATTAGTCATCACCACCAATCGGCAATTCTTGGGCTACTCTTGTACTAATAAATAGTGTGATTGGTCGAGCCACGGGTATGTCTACCTACTAATACTGCTAGAAACCTTTTGTGTGGAATTGCGCTTAGCTCCAACGGATAATACTTTGTTATTTACCTATTGGACTGCTCATTTTATTTCATATTCTTACGTAACTAGATGTTAACTCGAAAGCGATTATTCGTTTCTTTTAAATTATTACTATATTTTTTATAGTTGAGGCAATAACTAATTTTTTACGATTTTTGATGTTTTCAGCACGTGGATTTATTAACGTCATCAAAAATGTAATTTAAATTACAATTTTTTTAATTACTCCATATCGCGGTTGAAAATTGAATATTTTTGCTTTCGAATGAAAGAACAAAACATGTATTTAGTGAATTTTATTCTCAGCTAAGTCACAAATGTATCTACATGATCTCATTTATTTTTCATTAAAGAAATTAAAAAGCCTGTTTTATGTAGTAGTTTGCAGTTAAAACCTACACTTTATTATTAATTAATAGACTGTTATGCACAACAATGAATTACAACAGTTATTAGAAGGGTTAGAGGTAAAGTTTAATTCTATATTTGTTTACATTTCTTTGCGGTTCATATATTACGAAGTTCCAACAGTTGCACATTGGTATGCCTGCGGATTTACACAACCAGAAATCGGATTTCGTACCCATAGTGGGCAGAGCTAGGTAGTCCTTCATGTAGCAAAGTGTTTAATAACAAACAAATACAAGGTAATATATTATAAAAGGTCATGCAATAGTAGGAAGAAAATTCATAAATCAAGTAGAATGTGATTAAAAGTCTATTAATCTGGGAATAAAGGAAATATATTTACAACTGTGCTCACAAATTTATTTAATGTTCACTTTCAAATTCTATTTCTTTATTTAGAAAATAAAATTTACACTTTTTTATCAATTTGAAGTTTTTGTAAATTTTTAGTTCATATTATCTCTTTATCAGTATCTGACACTTATGTTCCAATTATTTTAATTTTATTTGTTAATGTTCCCGGGTTACTTGTTAAAATAATACTTTATTTTTGTTAGTTATTATTTCGTTCAATCCTGGTACAAAAGTGGCTGAAAGTATGAAAATTTTCTTTTCAGTTTTGTATGATATTCATCCTGAACATATATATATATTTCAGTTATATTAAAACAGTGATATTTATGTCTGATTGAAGTTTAATAAACACACAAAATCATCAGTAAGAACTGCGCTAAAAACAGTGAATCCCAACCTTTCATTAATTATTTTATAAAAATAAAATATTGAAGTCATAAATAAAAACACATAAACATGAAGCTATAACGTAAAATAATAAAATGTATTCTAGGTTTTGGAGGTGACAACGAAAATAGGACACGGATTACTATCGAAATACATCGTCTGTCAGTCTTAACCTCCAATTTATTAGTCTCATATCAGAAAATTAGAAATTACGAAAGCGAGATGGGGGAGGCTCAGGTCCTCACGTCCCATATCAATATTTCACCCTTTACTGTCTGCAGACATATATAGGAAAGTAACTGCTCTCTTAAGCAAGAATGAGGAAAAGATACTCATAAAAAGATGAATAAGTTAAAAATAATGAAAACTACGTATATCTACAGCTTACTCACAGTTATTTTTTCAATAAAACATTTACATTGAAACAAGTTAATTCATCATTTTATCCACTCAACCTCTCATGGCTGTACTCTTTATATAAAATGAACACTTTACATTTGATTTTACAGTCAGGTTAGAAAACAAACAAAGGTTTGAAATATTATTTAACAATAACTCACAATACAGCTACTGTATTCTATATTATAAAAAACATAAAAATAATTTAAATTATTTGCTATGCACTACAATCTAGTAAGTTATACAAGTAATATTTGCAATAATAATGAGCACACATTTCATACGAATACAAAGAAAGTTGTAACAACGCGACGATGAAAATTTACCACATATTACTACATAGGGTAATAAAGAGTGAATTTTAGACGAGCTCGACAATTTTATGAATGAGAAACTAGGCTATTTGAGGGACATGTTTAAACACAGATTGCTGTGATATAAACTAAATTCTTTAGCCGAAAAAAATACGGTATCCTGAATAACAAATAGTATATAAACTGATCTTTATTAAGAAAAGTCGTCAAACCCGCTACTACGGAGAATATGTGTGTATTTAATGAAGAAAATGTATCAGCGTTAAGGTTTGTTTTTTTTTTAATTTCGCTTAAAGCTACTCGAGGGCTATCTGTGTTAGCCGTCCCTAATTCAGCTGTGTAAGAGTAGAGGAAAAACAGCTAGTCATCACCACCCACTGCAAACTCTTGGGCTACTCTTTTACCAACGAATAGTGGGATTGACTGTCACATTATATAGCCCTCACTGCTGAAAGGGCGAACGCTACGGTGATGCGAATCCGGTCAGCTACCTCTTTTTTTCTTTGTGAATCTGACAATGACCGAAGAAGGTCGAAATGTTGTTCGCTCTCTTTAAGTAAAATATTTTCTCAACCCAAATTAGCCGTTTTTAAATAAAAATTTCTCTACTAGTGGGTCTTCTCGAAATCACTGAGAAAAAACGTCTATGTAGTCATTATGAAGCTGATAATTATTCCACAAAATTTAAGAGTTATGGAAACAAAGAAAAACTAATTAACGAATCCTCTTGGGGTAACCCCCAAGAAAACCAGTATTATCTATTTAATTTAGGCTTTACTACAATATTAAATGTCGGGAAATATTAAAACATGAAACTTTTGATTTACATTACTTGATGTGTTTTATTTATTCTTATTTGCTCATGATTTTTTTCATTTCTTGAATGTGTACATTCTGAAAAGGAACCGCTAATGACGATCAAAACGAGTTTGAAAAGTTACAAATTGAGTTTTCATTTTTAATATGTCCTTATATTTTACACATTTGTGTCTGCGAGTTTCCTTTCTGAAAGAATAAATTGAGAACTAAGGGGAGAATTAACTTCGCCTCAAGAGAACTCGCGAAGGGCTAGTTTGTTTGAATAATTATTCCGTGTCTTGTTCTCTTTATTAAAGTGTAAATTATGTGCAGAAAATAACATTACCTGTATTTACACACAGTTTATGCGAAAGTGAAATTAATAATTTTGTGTTTATTAATTACAAATTTCCCGGTTTGATAAAAATATTATCATACGTTTCGTTTGCTAAAAAACCTGTGAGTAATATTTAATTTGTTTTTATCACATTTTAGCTTGTCCAGAAAAAGTAAACGTCATCTTAAGAATCCACAGATAAAAGAGAACATGTGTCTTTGTTTCAGAAAATGCAGTTTCCTGGCATTGGAATTATCTTAGTCTCACTAGATTGTTTCACCAATTGTGGTCAATGGTCATTGGTTAAAATCGTGTCAGATATCTCCAAACAGGCAAGATTGATCCACCGTGGAATACGCATGGCTGTTACATGTGTATCAGTTATATTCCATAGAGGTCATTCTTTTCTTCCGAAGAACCTGGTTCAGTATCTGCTGATTTTTACCACAACAATTATCTCAACTCTAACTATCTTGTTTCTCTACAAATCTTTAGCTTTTTCGCCATTAATCGACACTACAATTCTTACAAAGACAGAGTTGATTTTCACCGCAATTGTAGGTTTTTTGATATTACAAGAAAAAGTACATTTTTTTGATGTCATAGCCATCACGTTATCCATTGTTCGGATCATCCTCATTACTCGTCTTTCATTTGTATTTGAGGAATGGAACAACAACTTGGATGCACAATCTCGAATTATGGGGCTATCACTAGCTGTTGGGTATGGTTTTCTGGAATCATTGTCGACTATAATAGTGCGTCGAAACTACATTTCCAAAACGTGGAACTGTGCCTTGGATTGTAATAATGATTGAAATACTCAGCTTTGCTACACAGTATTTTTATGTTAACGCCCTGTTTTTTAGAAGAAGCTGGCTTTGTGGCCTTAGTTAGTTCTATAGAAATTGTTTTTTCCTTCATTTTTCAAATCACTATAACTGGCGAAGATGTAACATTGATGAGAGTAGTCGGTGCATTACTCATTACGTTAGCAATAATAATAAAATCATGTCTTCAATGGTATTCTGAAAGTCCTGAAATTATTTTAAAAGCCTGGAACAAAATAAGCTTAGAATGCTTTAGAAGTAGAATTGTTCCTTCCATTGAACTCTCTCTACAGGAATTATAATATGAAACTGGACACTAAAACTAGTGTTTCTCGGCGACGCCTATATTTAAGTAATTACTTAAATTAAGTCGAACTAAAAAATGTCATTATATTTTCTGGCATTTCAGTGTTTTTATCAATATTATATTTATATCATTTATAGAAGCTCAATAGTTATTTTAAAACAAATAAATGTTTCTTATTTGAACTCTATTTGAATAAATATATTATTTCTCGTAAGTTTTCTCACTAGAATGACCAGTAATATTGAAACTCAATATCAAGTTTCATTGAATGATCCTAGTCGAGAAAATAATCAGTAGTTCTTGCTTCAAATATATTTAACTATACAGAATAACCCTTAAAACTATAAAGCATAGTTATTTTTTAAATGGTTTAGACAACATAAAGCTTTGGAATCGCCAATCTTTCTTCTACCCACTCCAAGTTATCTTTGTTTTTGTCTTTTGAATTTCGTACTCAATGGCCATCTGCACTAGCCATCCCTAATTTAGCAGTGTAAGACTAGAGGGAAAGCATCTAGTTATAACCACTCAACGCTAACTCTTCGGCGACTCTTTTACCAACAAATAGTGGGATTGACTGTCTCTTTATAACCCACCACGACTTAAAGGTCAAGGGTGTTTGGCGCCACTCGGGCGCGAACCCGCAACAGTAAGATTACGACTCGCTTACCTTAATATGCCTGATCATACTGGGCCCCCACTCAAAGTACCAAACCCAAATGTTCAGTGCTATAAAACCTCAAATGCCAGTTTTCCAACGTTAAGTCATTGGATATCACCTAGTACACCGTAATATTCATTTCTCCGGAAAATATTGTTGTGGTTTGGATTATATTAGTGTTTGAATTATTGAGTTCTGACCCTAGTAATTTTAATCTCAACATATTTTACGTTGAAAGAGCTAACTTTGGGGCTTTTGTGTATTCCGTATAAATTGTTTATTCTTTCGCACATCATGAAAACTGGTGAAACTGTAACTCTTTTCGGTGTTGTAGAGACATTGTTCATTTCGACTGCAGTTACAATGAAGGCATAGCGTCAATGATATTCCGAAAACCTTGAAGGTTTTCAAAGCTTGGAACAAACTAGACATAAAATACTATAGAAGCAGAACAGTAGCTTCGACTGAACTTTGGCCAAACACGTTTTTGAAATATATGAGGTATACGGTACTTCAAACCCTGTCATCAAAGATTTCTTAAACTGTTTGTTTGAAACAACTAACATGCTACAGTGAAAACTGTTTACCTTTATAACGAGATTATAACCACGATAACACTTTCTACAATTGCATTGGTCTAACTAGCTTATTCTCAGTTTCTATAATGTAATAATATGGACAGATATAATCAAGAGTAATCTTTTCATTTGTATTTCATTCAGCGTTAATATTTTACCAACTAGTCACATCCATAAACAAATTGATGGTGTTTCCAACATTTATTTTCTCTGTAGTAAACACCACAAATATACTTTCCGTTTGACAGTTTATCTATATTAGATAAACTGTTTTTAATTTATAGTGTTTCTAATGATGGTGTATTAAAACTGTATTCCACATTTTAATTTAAACCGAAGACAAGTTTAACATCTGTATTCTATTTGTTAAATCTTCACTTCATTTCTCGGAACTAATTTAAGAGGTGTACTTTTACAGTTAAAGTACGATCTCACTGTAAACGAGTGAACAACGAGTAGAGCACACCTGTGGCAGAATGAATGAGATGAATAGCTACGAAGTTATCTTGCTCTGGATTCAAGTGTTGGTGAATTTATTTTGTTATTAAAAAGATATTTTAACACTGTCAGAAATATTAATTTTACGGACTAATTTTATTATTTCATTGTTTTTGTTTATTGTATTATATCTTTCTTTTTATGGACTTATTGATTATCCATACAAAACTTTCATATATTTTTAAGCTCTTGTTTTTGAGAAACACTAATTTGAAAAAAATATGAAACTGACACAAATCATGATGCATTCGAGTTTTCATATATTTATGATTACTGACAGAATGAAAATATTTAAACTTAAATATAACTTGTAGTTTTGTGATGATTTCTCAACTCATTCGATGCTACTTCCAGTGGCAAAGCGGAATGTGAGTTGACTCACAACGCTTAAATCCGGGTTTCGATACCCGTAGTGGGCAGAGCATAGATAGCATATTGTGCTTAATTCTATACAAAGAGAACATTCAATGCTGGGCCTCATCTCCTGTAATGACTAAGGCTCTCGACTCATAATCTCAGGATCTATGGATTGGTCATTGACGTCTTAAATACTGTTGTTCGAATTTGAATTTGGCGCAAAGTTACACGGGGGCTATCTGCGCTAGCCGTCCCTAATTTAGCAGTGTAAGTCTACAGGGAAGGCAGATACTCATCATCACCCACCGCCAACTCTTCGGCTACTTTTTACCAGCGAATCCTAGGATTGACTGTCACAATATAAAGCCCCCACAGCTGAGAGGGCAAGCATGTTTGATGCGACGAGGATCCGAACCCGCAATCATCTGATTATTAGTCGTGTACATTAATCACCTGGCAATGCCGCGCCCACATGCGGTGAAGCATTAAGAATGTGAAGGATTGTAAATTTCACTTTCTATTTGTAACAGAAATAATCAAGAGATGGCAGTTTGTACTACTAGTTGTTTACACTTTCGAGCACGAACATTTGAAACTACAAACACCAAAAGACAGCTTTCCTGGCTTAACTCACTAATAATTTAAAATATATGATGGCATTCTTCATGCAATATAAGTGATGTATGTTCAATTAATGGATAAAATTAGTGATAAATTCTCGGTTAGAAATAAAATAAACGAGAGACACTAGCTCAATTAAAATCTGGAATGAAAGTTGGAGTTATCGTAAAATTTAGATGTACACAAAATAAGAGTGAAAAGAAGTCAATATTAACCAATAACAAAAAGATAAAACTTAGAAAATGCGATAAAACAAATAGACTGACGGTGATATAGTTGCAAGTTTATGGGCAGTAATATTTCAACACATTGTACTTCATACTCGTGTTCTTAAATAAATACAAATGCACTTAAGAATCAAACACATATGCTATATCACATTGATTGATTTAAAGTTTTTCTCATCTTACAGCATTTGTTAAAAGTTGGGTAACAAATCTGAGGAGTTATTACATTGATTAATATTAATATATTATCCGTATTAGCAACCTTAACAACCAGCTTAGTCATGAACACACAAGATTTTTGTATATATTTTAAATAGTTTAATACAATGTACTCTGAAAAAGAAATAGATCCTTGTGGTATCTATTAAAAGGTTAAATATCGAAGAGGAAATTAATTATCAAACGCTCCTTGGTGTCTCACGGGTAAGTTTGAAAATTATAATTCTGAAACGTTGGGCTTGATACTTTGAGTGGACACAAGATTAAGTAAGATAGAAATGTCATTATGTTGCTTTATACTCAAGAAAATTTTCCACAGATAACTACGGTATTTCTTTTTAAGGTATGTTTAGCATCATTAAAAGTATATTTTGAACAACAACTTCTGATCATTTACTCGACCAGGATTTTCTGATGAACTTTCCTAATATCATTTAAATCTGTTTGAACAGTAATGGACATCACAGTACAAACACTGATGAGGAAAAAATTGTTTCTCAGACTCGAAAAAATGTTATTTAATGGAGGAGAAAATACTAAAACTATTGTTAGAAACTTTAGTAAAAGTGTGTTCAAATAATTAGCACCTGAATTATATTTAACAATAATCTTTTATCGGTGATAAAACAAGTGGCTGCTGGGAATGCTCACCAAAAGTTAATTTTAGAACTATCAGTTCAAAAAAACTATTAATAAAAACTGTGATTTCTTTGGTATATAATTTATTTAAGTAAATTTTAAAAAATAGGCATTCTTTCTCAGAAATAGTGTGTAATGACATAAAGTAGGATGAATAAAAAGTAAATGTCGTTTTATGAAATAGTTATTAATGCCTTTAGTATTTTCCTCATTTCTGAAGAGAATGTAAAATCGAAACTGCTGTTTTACTTCCAAAGCATTTTAAGCCTATTTTGTTACAAGGACTTTCAGAATACAATTAAAGTCACGCTTTCTTTGTTATCCCTGACCTAATGAACAATGTACCTAACACACTCAACAAAGTTACATCTTCGCCAGTTATCTTAACTTGAAGGAAAGAAGAAAAAACAATTTTTAGGGAGCACATTATAACCAGACAACTTGATTTTTCAACACATATGTCTACAAAAGGAATAAATAGAAATATCCCGACCATGGATATCGTAATAGATGTGATATGAAACTAATTTTCTTTTTCTCGCAGTATCAAGAAAGCTAAAATCACTGTGAAATTCAGTTTTGTCTTCAGAAGGACTGCAAAATTGCAGGAACTCGAAAGAAACGTGCATAAAAAAAAAGAAAAGGTTCTGATAATTCCTGTTGTGCAAAGTATGAGATTATCGCTTAACTTCTTCGGATATAAAAATGGTCGCTATGCAAAATAACTGGTACACAGAAAACACCCATGTAAATTCTATGGTAAATCAATATCGCAAGTTTGGAGAAATCTGGACTTAGTTTAACCATAACACACAGATTGCTGTGAGATCTAGAAGTAATTACAGCATAATTCCAATACCAGAAATGTTATTTTTGTCATTTCAAACAAATCGTTTTCACTTTGTACTTTGCGTAGTACTGTTTTTGATATTCTTCTCCATCAGATCTTATTGGTGTATATGTCAGATCGTAACAGAGAATATGAGATCTATCAGACTTACCCAGCAATGTATACAGGGAAATGGAGAATATGTATAAACATGACAAAGCAGGTTCCAAACTTTTTTACTATCCACGGGTAACGGGTAAAGTGTAATTACCCGGTCTTTCGGTGGCTGTGTCGCTGTTGTGGCCTCAAAGGTCAATTACTTAGTGACTGCCAGACCCCGCAGTGTGGCAAGTTTTCGGCATATCGATATACAGATTATGATTGTGATATTAAATGTGATATCTGTAATGATGGCCTGTTACGTTTTTTATGTGGACTGAACACAACAGAAAGACACAGATAGCAGCTTATATAATTTATTACAATAAAATATTATATATGTGACAAAAATAAAATAAATTATATAATAACAATGACAGATATTCAGTTTCAACCTTCAAAGTTAATTACAATACAAAATGATACTGGTCTCTGTCTAATAATATGATCCAGAATGAAAGTCCAAAAGTCCAGATCAGAAATCCAAAATTCCAGTCTAGGGAATGAATTTGGTCCCACGAAGAAATTCCGAAGTTTGAATGGAAAAGTCCAGAAACAATTCACAGTCCAATAAGTTTGACGAAGTTCTTTTTACGATGTTTTGATGAATGTCTCAGATTTGTCATTTTCCGACTTTTCCGGTCTACCCTAAACAGTCCTGTACGTCTTCACCTTCAGTATAACCAGTAATTCGAATGAATCGTAAAGACTGACAAAATAAAATCACAGCTTTTGTAGATCTAGCTTCAGTAACAAATTCTAGTTGAATAAACACACAGTAAACGTTGAAAAATTTCTCAAACGAAGACACATCTCTTGAATCGAATAGAAACGAATGACTTACTCATTCTCTCGCATCGTCATCTGTTTATATAGTAGTAGGCCTACTGTGTTCTCGAACAATCGCGTAACTTCCCAGAATTTCAGAGTAATCTCGATTCGTCTCGTACAGACATCAGGCCAATACAAATGATCGATCTATTTAATTCTAGAAATTTCTATATGAATAACAACGTATATACATGACGCTTTATACATAACAGTCCACCCTTAAAAGAAAAAAGTATGAACTTGTGAAAACCTTTTTTTTAACTGAATAAGGTCCAAATTTTTTATCTTTAAGTGAAGAGCCTGATGTGGGCAACAAGACTAGTACTTGATCACCAACATTAAAAGATCGCTTCCTGGCCATTTTGTCATACCAGGTTTTCATCTCTTCCTGAGAAGACTTCAGGTTTTCCCTGGCAACATTAAAACCATTGTGCAATCTGGTTTTAAAATCAGAGACTTAATTTAACAAGCTAATTTGTGAGTTATTATCCTCCAACCATTTCTCCTTAATCAACTTCAATGGACCATGAACTGAGTGACCATAAACCAACTCAAAAGGGCTAAATCGAGTAGACTCTTGAACAACCTCACGAACTGCAAACAACAACAAGGGAACACCCTCATCCCAGTCCTTTGAGTGCTCGTGGCAGTACTTTCTAACTATGGCTTTCAGAGTTTGATGGAAACGTTCAATGGCACCTTGTAACTAAGGATGGTATGCACTGGATGAAACTTGATGGATGTTTAGTACATGCATAGCTTGTTGAAATATCTTGGACATACATTTTGATCCTTGATCTGATTGCACAACTTCTGGAATCCCGAACATGGTAAAGAATTTGACAAGAGCCTTGACAATGTTGGGAGAAGTGATTTTTCTCAAAGGGATAGCCTCAGGGAAACGTGTAGAAGCACACATGATTGTCAAGAGGTATTCATTTCCTGCTTTGCTTTTTGGCATTGGGCCAACACAGTCGATAATGACCCTTGAGAACGGTTCTTCAAAGGCAGAAATAGGGTGCAGTGGTGGTTTGGAAATCCCCTGATTTGGTTTTCCAGTCATTTGGCAAGAATGGCATGTCTTACAATAGTCAACAACGTCTTGGCGTATCCTTGGTCAATAGAAATGTCGTCGGATACGATCTAGGGTCTTTCTTAAACCTAAGTGTCCCGACAACACATGATCATGAGCAAGACTAAGAATATCATTCCGATAGCATTTTGGAATGACGATTTGGTGAATAACATTCCACTCTTCATGAGCAGCAACGTCAGGAGGTCTGTATTTTCTCATTAACACACCTGACTTCTGGTAGTAACAAATAGGGACAGTTTCTATTTCATTTTCATCAACGGCCAGTTGTAGAAGAGAACGAGTTTCAGGATCATTGTCCTGTTCCTCAACAAGTTTGTTTCGATGAAGAGAGTTGAAAAATGACTTGGGATCATCAGTAGAACTCAAAGTTGAGTCAGAAATCTCATCGATGTGAGACATGAACGTATCAGATAAAGGGAAATCCTCTTTGGACTCCTGAGAACGTGTTTGAGAACAAGTAACAGCAAAGGCGGGGAAAACATCAGGAAATTCTTCAATAAGTAGCTCTGTACTGAGACTAACAACAGGTGCTTTAACAACACGAACCTCTGGTACCACCTTACTATCAGCCAGATGATTTCCCAAAAGCATAGACACACCTTCAACAGGCAATGAAGATTTAATACCCACAGTCACTGGGCCCGAAACTAAGTCCGAACGCAAATTCAATCTATGAAGAGGGATAGAAACGACGCCACCTTCTACACCAGAAATGAGCACATTGGCCCCAACAGATAACTTTTCAGAAAACGGAAGTACACTTTCCAAAATCAAAATCTGAAAAGCTCCAGTATCCCGCAGGATTTTAATTGGTTGTAGACGTGAATCGCCAACAAAAGAAACAAAACCTTCAGTGATGAAAGGCTTAATTTTGTCCTCAACAAGATCTTTAGGTACATCAAGAATATTGGACTTGGAATCCACAGTGGACTGGACAGGGTCGAAATCATTGGGAACCAATGATGTATCCAACGAGGGTGAAATGAATCTATGGGGTGATGGCTTGTTTCTGATCTGATAGCACTCAGAAATCACATGGCCAGGTTTCTTACAATAAGCACATGTTTTGGATGAGAATGACACGATTTTGGTAGATGACGAGCTTTGAGAATAAGATGCAGTCTTTGTTTGAGAATCAGAAGTTTGCTCTTTTCTGTCTTTGTCGACATTTGCATAATGTTTGAATGAGTAATTGGGTTTCTTTGCTGTGTGATTTGTTTTGCTTTTGTACGAGACATCTTTGTGAGTCAAAGCACTCTCGTCTGCCAAGACAGCAGCATCATGAATTTTGGATGCTTTTTGTTCATCAATGTAAGTGTTGAGCTCTACGGGAACACATCTTTTAAATTCTTCAACTAACATGAGTTCTCTGAGTTTTGTGTAATCATCTTTGATTTCTTTGGAATCACACCACCTGTCGAACAGAGTTTCTTTTTCACTAGCAAATTCGACATAAGTTTGGCTGTCAAACTTTTTGTAACCACGAAATTTTTGTCTGTATGCCTCTTGCACCAATTCATAAGCATTCAAAATGCATTTTTTGACGTGTTCGTAAACATAACTCTGCTCGGCCGTGAGTTTGGAAAATATTTCCTGAGCTTTACCTTTGAGAACACTCTGAAGTAATACTGTCCAATATTCGGTAGGCCATTTTAGCCTAAGGGCCAACTTTTCAAATTGCTGAAAATATTTATCTACAGCCTTCTCATTGAATGGAGGCAATAAACGAATTTGTTTGGAAGCATCAAAATTATCCAATCGCATTTGTACAACCTTTTCTTTTGTTTGTGACTTTCTCATACTGATTTCCTTATCAGCTTTAATGCGTTCTTTTTGTATTTCGGCATCAAGGCGTTTGTTTTCCTGTTCTGCCTCAAGTCGTTTGGTTTCTTTTTCTGCCTCAAAAACAAGGCGTTTGTTTTCAATTTCTAAACGAAATTTCATTTCCATTTCCATTCTTTTTAATTGAAAATCTCGGTCAAAATGGGTCAAACTTTTTGAGGTAAAATTTTTTGGCTAACAAAATATTCAACAACAATTCGTTTGATATCTGCATTTCTTCACTGCTTGCTTCACTTCCAAATTGAAATGTTTTCCAACATCAAGCAATTCAGATTTTTTTAATTCACCGATCAATTCGAAAGAGGGATTGTGATTAAATTTGTCTATAAAATCTTCGAGTTGGAATGATATTTTGAATATACAAGCTGTCAATCTGTATAGAATATAAATCTAATTTTGGAATAAAATTAAACGTTTGAACTATCCCTGACGAGCCCCCAATTTTCTGTTACGTTTTTTATGTGGACTAAACGCAACAGAAAGACACAGACAACAGCTTATATAATTTATTTCAATAAACTGTTATATTTGTGACAAATATAAAATAAATTATATAATAACAATGATAGATATTCAGTTTTAACCTTCAAAGTTAATTACAATACAAAATGATACTGGCCTCTTTCTAATAACATGATCCAGAATGAAAGTCCAAAAGTCCAGATCAGAAATCCAAAATTCCAGTCTAGGGAGTGAATTTGGTCCCACGAAGAAATAAGCACCAAGTTGAGGTTGAACAATGGCTAATATGTTTATAGGTCATTGAGAGTTGGAAAGATATTAGAAGATTACAAATTGGCAAATATTTGAAGAAAGTTATAAACACTGTGTGGACAATTAATTACTCTGGGGAACACTTTTTCAGTAACTTTAAGTTACATTGGATATTTTAATAGATTCTGAAGGATTTTTAGGCGCTGATTTCAAATCTGAAATTAGTTTTTCTCTACAAGCTTTAGTTTGTATGCAATGTGAGGTTAATGAAATTGTACAAATGTGAACTTGCGTAAACCATGCATAAGCACTTTTACGTTCATATCCTGGACTGTCACTTACTGGACAGTAAAATATGTATTTCTCGAGAAATCCCATTGGTGCATATTAGAGATCAGTACTCCGTTACTTAAATATGACTAAACTACAACAAGTTTTCTTGCATAACTTTTTATTCAAAAGATTATAATATTAAATATTACAAGAGAACAAAAATTACCGAATATGATGAAGCGCATTGAATTTACCAGTGACAGAAGTCATGTTAACAAGCTGTTAATTTAGGGGACCATGTGTTACAAGGATTAATCCATGTCATTTAATTATTTTTTACCTCTTTATTGAACAGTAAATTATCTGTATCAATTAATATTACTTGTTAATATATACAGTTCATGTAGGAGTAAAATTATGAACTTTGCGTTTATTGAAAAATAATTTTTTCCAGGATTTATAAATCATTATTATAATTCTTGCTAATTTTCTTTTCGATCATATTATAAATTGTCCGGATTAAGTGAATAGGAACATAAAAAAACACAAATATTAAAAACAGAATTAAAGGAAGAAGCAGTTGAAACAGTTAATTTGAAATAACAAAACCATTCGTATCTCCGTTTTACGGAATACAGTGTCCTGGTATTGGAATTATTCTAGCTTTACTAAGTTGTTTCACCCACTGAAGTGAATGTGTAATGGTTAAACAGGTTCAAGACATCTTCAAACAATCATTATTGATTCACAGCGCAACAATCATGGATGTTTTTTATGTACCATTTATTCTGCATTGTGGCCATACTTTTCTACCAAGAAATCAAGGCCAATGTTTAATAATTTTCAGCAGAGTAATTACCCGAGCTCTATCTATCTTATTTCTGTACATATCATTAGACTTTCTAACGTTACTCGATGTAAATCAAGTACAAAATCAAAATTAATTTTCACAGCCATTCTTGGTTTTTAATACTGCGAGAAAAGTACATATGATTGATTTCTTAGCCATAAAGGATGAAACAGCAACTCGGGTGTGCAATTTCTAATTCGTGGATCTTTTTTAACTGTTGGTTATGGGTGTTGTGTGTCGTTTACTCACGTGATAGTGCGTCGGATGACTTGTTTGAACTACGCTGTAATTTTAATTTTAAGATTAATATTGCTTTTATGCATTATAAAGTTTTCAAATTTCACGTGCAATCTTTGCTTTTTATTATTATATTCATTAACAACTGATTTCTACTTTCAGTAGATTTTATCACTCCTTCAAGAACCATAAAATATTACGTTTATTTAAGTTATGCTTTCTTCGTTAGATACTGATAACAAATATATATATTATTTTTATCATATAATGCTGGGTTTATAAATTATTAGGTTACACATTTCTTTGCCCCCAGTGGCTCAGCGATATGTCTGCGGACTTACACGCTAAAATCCGGGTTTCGATACCCGTGGTGGGCAGAGCACAGATAGCCCTTTGTGTTGCTTTGTGCTTAATTCTAAACAACAACAACTACACATTTCTTTAATGGTGGCAACAACATGACAGACGCGATGCGTGACAACAGAATTATATGTGAGGTTAGAAATTACTTGTCATGAGAATTTAACAAGATTTGTGCAATATGAACGAAAATGTTCAATATGTTTCTCAAATTATTTTTATCTTTCACTGTTAAAATGAATGAAATAAGTCTATGCAAAGAGATCAAATGGAGCATATTATTCTGTGAAACATGTCCCTTCCAGCTCCTAATCGTAACTACCCCTCAGAACACTTGTAGTCATCAAATATTTTTCACATTACTCCTAAAGAAAAATATTAAATTGTTGGATAAGAAATACACAACAATATTTAAAATAAAAAATCTCGATGATGAGATTATTATAATATGATGACTAAAATATCGGCTCACAATCTGCAAAATGGCGCCGAACTTTGATGGAACAGCAAGAATAAGAATTGTTATTGTTTTGAATTAAGCACAAAGCTACACAATGGGCTGTCTGTGCTCTGCCCACCATCGAAACCCGGATTTTAGCGTGGAAGTCCGCAGACATACCGCTGAGCCACTTGGGGACAAGTATAAGAATAAACCAAATTGTTATTTTTTTTTATTTTCTTGGTAACAGAATGGCCCAAGATATAGTGATAAATACTGTTGACCTGTTACTCACCAAATAAAGGATAGTTCAAAATAGAGACGCCAAAAAACAACAAAATAGTCGTTATAGGCTATTGAAAAATTGAAATTGAAGAATATAGATACAAAAACTTTAATTTCGAAGGTCTTAAAAAGAACTAATAGCTAATGTGCCAAGCTGTGTGCATCGAGATATACATTCGCAATGGACAAATTGCTGATGTAAAAATGTGCAGCAAATTCCTTTATGTCTTTCGCCACATATCTGCCCGATTAAGTGTAACAGCAACAAAATACTCAGCCAAAATAGAATTCCGTCATCAACTGTATGAAGAATATTGGTAGTTAATATGTTGATAACATGAGAGAAATTCTATTTCGCATTAATGGCTGGCTACGAGTGTAATTATCCAGAGAAATAATTTGGATAATACTATCTCTGGTGTTCCGTCGAGCTTTATTAGTTTGTAACTAATTTAATATCATTTCAATATTTCTGTTTCTTTCACTGTAATACATAAATATAAATTTACGCAACTTATATTGTTAATCTATCTTGTGCAAGTCTCTTTTGTTCCCTAAAATTGTAGAAGATTTTCGAGTGTAAGAATAACTACAAATATTTTACAAAATTACAAACGTGTCTTCAGATAAAGTTGTCAAGTAAACTTTTAATCATGTTACTTAAAATTCAAAAATCAACATGCCGAGAAACAGTTACGTATAATATAATTGTACTGAGACAGTCAGTTTATTATAAGTCAAAAGCTGTAAATGTGACCAACGCTCAATAATCGGAAAACTACAGATGTTTTACCAAGAACGTTTTTAGATTTCGAACACAAGAAACTTCAGTGAAATAGCTTTGGATTTTGGCATTTCTACAAGGAAAATTTTATCAGTAAGAGTTTCAGGTGTGAAGAATATAGCTAGTTAGCATTCGCGTTAAAGGAAATGTAACTGTGTGTCAATGAATGTAATTTTTTGCGTCTGTTGAACTGTCGACAAACGTTTCAGCTAAGCAATTGGTAAATAGCCAACTTGAAAACGCGTTGCAAATATACAGATTTCTCCCCAGTTGAAAGATGTCATTCTTCATACAGTATAAGTAATGGCATTTTCCGTTAATGATGTAAGTTGTGATAGATTCTCGGTCAGAAATGAAATAAACGAGCTCGACTGAGATCCAGAATGAACGATGAGGTTTTATTGAAACGAAGGAACCGAACAAGTAGCAACACGTTTTACATTAATCTTCAAAACTTTGACCATGGTATGGTACACACAAACTTCGGACATAGAACAATAAAAAAATATTTATTAAGATATAGAATAAATACTGGAGTTGTTAAATACATATAGATATATAGAAAATATTAAAGACCAACCAAAATAAGGAGAATTTAGACTGATTGGAAGTGTTAAGTGGAAACAAAATTATTGTTTATAGGAATTTTAGAGAAATGCTAGAAAGGTAAAAAGAAAACAGAAATTGGAAGCATGAAAGAAATTCGACATAAAAGTACATTTTATTCAATTTCAGACGTTGTTCTTGACACATTATTTAAAAAGAAAATGATAGCATGTAATACAACATATGAATTATAAAGTTACATCTCGTCGTTTAACGTCTTGCAAGTAATCTAATAAAGAGAAACAAATATAACTCATTAACGCATCTTGTGGCACAGGATTATGTCTGCAGATGTTTGCCACCAGAAAAAGTCTTTCTTGGCGGACAAGAGATAACGCTTTGTGTAGTTTTCTGAACACAAGTTCAGTGTGATTGCGGACACTAAAAGTTGTTCCATGTCCAGTGTGTCAGCAAGTACATCCATTCTTACCTCAGGCTTGTCACCCCACAGGAAGGCGAAGACATGGCGCTCAATAGCCCACACAGAACAGTTCGTAGGAGGAATAGCCCCAAGGTACAAGACCAAGAGAACTATCTACTTCCTCATCACCTACGCCCTGCCAACAAAGATAGCAGGGGCAGTAGGGGTAAGAGTGCACTGCCGAACCAGCACGCTGAACCTCCTTCCCCAGACACCTTCTTGTGCACGCGAGAAAATGAACCCCAAAGCAAGTGACTGGGGATGAATTTCAATCCAGGAAAAAAACAAAGAGTAGGTAACCGAGGCTCATTTGCCCACCAACCGAGCATGGTTGTGCTGGAAAGCAATGGTCTTAAAGTAACAGTGGACAATGGCCAGCGCATAATCTATCAATGTCTAGTTCATAAAGAACAGATTCACATAGTTTTCATGAAGAACATACTTGATACTCATACACCCAAGCAACTGGAGGCCATACTCCAAGATCGAGTGATAGAGATAAGAAAGCAGGAACTTGATTACCAATGCATGAAACAAAAAGGACAACGGACGACACTGACGGACTTCTTGCAAGACGGATAAGGAAGACGTCAAATATCCGTTAATCAAGAGCGACAACATTAATGCACACTACTTACCCCACAGTATCACTATGTGGCGCGAAGATGGTGCCATTAAAATGCGGATGGAAAAGGATCCCTCACACCACGCGCACGTGTCGTGCCAACCAATCTAAAGGCACCGACAGGATAGTATGAATAAAACAAAAAGTGGTCCCTCTGAGAGATAAAATGAGTCTCCTGTAGGAAGATATCGTTAAACACAAAGTAGTTGAATAGGGAAAATGCGTTGTATTACTTGGCAACGTTACGCATACCCCGGATAATCAACATCATGCACGAGACACTCATCAACTAGTTCAGAGGTGGGAATCTGTTACGCTACTGCATGTCTGTACGGAAGGGGTAAGGGCGAGCAGACTTTGAAGCCAACAAACCAATGCGACGGCACAATCGAGATATCCAGACTAAAGTTTAGTGGAGTAATAGGGCTGTAGGGCCTCCGTTGTTCCTTACGTTCCTCCTCCAATCACAAAAGACTTGGAAGACTGGGAAAGTCGACGAGACAATAGAGAGATCTAACCCCGACACTTACTGAGGCAATAAGAAAGTGGGTGCTAACGCAGCCCATAACTACTCACAATCAGTCACAGAGGCCAGAGCCTCGACAGAAACGAAGGACACCTTGAGATCACACAGACTAGCCAGAGCCATCTGACAGGTCCTAACTAAACAGAGGCCCTCCCGCCTGAATAGCTTTTACAGCGATTCCCACTTCTGCCGAACCGATGCACCTCAACTTGGGCGGGAAAGACCCTCCTTCCCGATTTCCGGCTCTGCTGCAGCATACGCTTTTACAAAGGCTCCACAATCGGCAATTGTTGATTTTGGAGGTAGGACGGTGAAAGTCCCCACTCTTCACCTATTCTCAACACGCTGCTGCCCAGCAGCCACCACGCCATATGTTGCTACACGCCTCGGACAACGCGAGAACGTGTTGCAACCATTACAAACATCACATATTATAATATTATATCACAGTCACTATTTGTATGACCATATGCCAGATACTAGCCGCACAGCGGGGTCTGGCAGTCGCTAAGTAATTGGCCTTTGAGACCACAGCAGCGACATACCCGTCGAAAGACCGGGTAATTACACATTACCCGTTACCCATAAATAGTAACAATATTTGGAACCGGCTTATTCATGTTTATACATACTCACCAGTTCCCTGTACACACTGCCGGGTGAGCCTGGAAGGTCTCATATTCTCTGTTGCGATCTGACATATATGCCGATAAGTTCTGATAGAGAAGAATATCGAAAACAGGACTACGCAAAGTAGCAATGAAAAATATTTGTTTGAAATGACAAAAATAATATTTTCTGGTATTGGAATTATGCTGTAAATACTCAGTTCTAGCTCTCACAGCAATCTGTGTGTAATGGTTAAACTAAATCCAGATTTCTCCAAACTTGCTATATTGATTTACCGTAGAATTTAAATGGTTGTTTTCTGTGTACCAGTTTTTTTTTAATAGCGGCCATTTTTATTTCCGAAGAATCTAAGCCAGTATCTTATACTTTGCACAATAGGAATGATCAGAACCCTCACCATTTTGTTTATGTACGTTTCTTTCGATTTCCTGCAATTTTGCAGTCCTTCTGAAGACAAAACTAAATTTTACAGTAATTTTAGCTTTCTTGATACTGCGAGAAAAACAAAATTAGTGTCATATCTATCACACTCCTCTTTTATAATCATACATATAAAAAACTTGAAAAATCAGGTTGTCTCGTTATAGTATGTTTCCTAAAAAATGTTTTTTATTCCTTCCTTCAAGTTACGCTAACTGGCGTAGATGTAGCTTGTTGAATTTGTTAGGTACATTGTTCATTTGATCAGCGGTAACAAAGAAAGCATACCTTCAATGGTATTCTGAATGTCCTTGTAACAAAATAGGCTCAAGATGATTTGGAAGTAAAACAGTAGTTTCGATTTTACATTCTCTTCAGGAATGATGAAAATACTATAGGCATAAATAACTATTAATTTTATTAAACGACATTTACTTTTTATTCATTCTACTTTATGTCATTAAATACGATTTATAAGAAAGAATGCCTAATTTTTTAAATTTACTTCAATAAATTATATACCAAAAATCACAGTTTCTATAATAAGTTTTTTTTTAACTGATACTGTGTAACAATAACTTTTTGTGAGCATTACCAGGAGCCAGCTATTTTAACACAGACAAAAGATTATTATTAAATATAATTCAGGTGCTAATTATTTTAACACACTTCTACTGAAGTTTCGAACTATAATTTTAGTATTTTCTTCTCTATTAAATGACATCTTTTAGAGTCTGAGAAAACATTTTTCCTCAGTAGTGTTTGTACTGTGATGTCCATTACTGTTTAAACAGAAAAAAGTGATATTAGGAAAGTTTATCAAAAGATCCTGATTGAGTAAATGATCAGTAGTTGTTGTTCAAAATATTTTTCATGATACTAAACATATCTTAAAAAGAAATACCGTAGTTATTTTTGGAAACTTTTCTTGAGTATAAGGCAACATAATGACCTTTCTTTCATACTTTATATTATGTCCACTCAATGTGTGAAACCCAAATTCTCAGCATTTTTAGCTCCAGACATACCTGTAAGACACCAAGAAGCGTTTGATTATTAATTTCCTCTTCGATATTTAACCCCTTAATAAATACCATAGGGATCTATTTCTTTTTCAGAGCACATGATGTTAAACTATTTAAAATGTGTACAAAATTCTTGTATATCCACGATTAAACTGGTTAACAAGGTTGCTAATACGGATAATATATTATTATTTATCAGTATAATTACTCTTCAGATGGTTTCTGCATTTTACCCAACTTATAACGAATGCTGTAAATGGAGAAAAATGTTAAATCAATCAACTTGATTGAGTATATGTGTTTGATTCTTAAGTGCATTTGTATTTATGTTAGGACATGAGTATAAAGTACAATGTGTGTAAATATTACTGCCCATAAACTTGCAACTGTATCACCGTCATTCTATTTGTTTTATCGCATTTTCTTCGTTCCATTTTTTTGTTGTTTGTTACTGTTGACTTCTTTTTCACTCTTATTTTATGTATATCAGAATTTTACGAAAACTCTCGCATTCATTCCAGATTTTCATTGAGCTTGTGTCTCTCGTTTATTTTATTTCTAATTTATCACTAATTTTATCCATTAATGGAACATACATCATTTATACTGTAAAGAATGGCATCATATATTTTAAATTATTTATGAGTAAAGCCAGGAGAGCTGTCTTTTGGTGTCTATAATTTCAAAAGTCCGTGATAGAAAGTGTAAACACAAAGCAGTACAGACTGCCATCTTTTGACTATTTCTGTTACCAATAAAAAGGGAAATTTACACTACTTCACATTCTTATTGCTTCATCACATGAGGGTACGGAATGGCCAGGTGGTTAAGATACATGACCAGTAATAAGAGGATTGCGGGTTCGAATCCTCGTCGCACCAAACATGCTCGACCTCTGAGCTGTGGGCGCGTTATATTGTGACATTCAATCCCGTTATTCGTTAGTAAAATAGTAGCCGAAGAATTGGTGGTAGGTAGTGATGACTATTTGCCTATCTTTTAGTCTCACACTGCTGAGTTAGGGACGGCTAGCACAGATAGCCCTCGTGTAACTTTGCGCCAAATTCAAATACAAACCACAAATTTTAAGACGTCAATGACCAGTTCATCGATCCTGAGATTATGAGTTGAGAGCCTTAGTCATTACAGCAGATGAGGTCCAGCATTAAATGTTGTTGTTCCATTGAATTAAGCACAATATGCCATCTATATTCTGCCAACCACGGGTATGGAAACCCGTATATAAGCGTTGTAAGTCCACAGACATACCGCTTAGCCACTGGGGGCAACATCGAATGAGTTCAGAAATCATTACAAAACTATAGTTATATTTAAGTTTAAATATTTTCGTTCTGTCAGTAATCGTAATCATATGAAAACTAGAATGCAACACGATTTTTGTCAATCTATTTTTTTTTCAAACTAGTCTTTCTCAGAAACAAGTGCTTAAAAATATAGTTGGAAGTTTGTATGGATAATCAATAAGTCCATGAAAACAATAAGTCAATAACAAAATAAATTCACCAACACGTAAATCCAGAGCAAGAGAACTTCGTAGTTATTCAACTCATTCCATCTGCCCCAGGTGTGCTCTATTCGTTGTTCACTTATTTACAGTCTATCAAGGATCATACTTTAACTATAGAAGTACACCTCTTAAGTTAGTTCCGAAAAATAAAGTGAAGATTTAACAAATATAAGACAAATGTTAAACTTGTCTTCGGTTTAAATTAAAATGAGGAATACAGTTTTTGTACTCAAACTTTAAAAAAAACAAAAACTATTTCTAATATAGATAAACTGCAAAACAGAATATAAATTACAAATTTGTGTTGTGTTCTATAGAGAAAATAAATATTAGAAACACCATCAATTTGTTTCTGGATGTTGTTCTTTCGTAAAATAATAACGCTGCATGAAATACAAATGAAAATATTACAATTGATTATATCTGTCCATATTATTACAGTATAGAAATTGAGAACAAATTAGTTAGGCCAATACAAGTGTAACAGGTGTTGTCATGATTTTAGTCTCGTTATGAAGGAAAACAGTTTTCACTGTAGCATGTTAGGTGTTTTAAAAAAAACAGTTTATGAAATCTTCTTTGATGACAGGCTTTGAAGATATCGTATACCTCATATATTTCTACTCAAATGCTACGTATATCACATGCATTTGAAATAATACAGATGTGAGATAAATGTATATAAACATTGTTTTCGACTCTTACATGTACTTTACACATACATAGTATTTGCAGACTATCTCAGTACTTGTCTCTCACATCTACTCATGTTTGACGACTCGGAGCACGTTTACAAAAAATGAACTTAAATACATTTGTTTTTATATTAATTAAGTACTACATAACATTTTGTGTTAGTGTCGAAATTCCATGAACCTAAATGTAAGAATATCATGTATTTTTCATGATATTTTAGTTATTTTTTAAATTTTTTATTTTATCTCTTTAGAAATAAACAAACAAACATTAAAATATTTCCTTCTTTATTACATTTAAGAAAGTTCAATCGAGGCTACTATTCTATTTCTATAGAATTTATGTCTAGTTTGTTCCAAGCTTCAAGACTTGGAATATCATTGACGCTATGCTTTCATTGTTTCTGCAGTCACAATGAACAATGTACCAACCACACTGAAAAGAGTTGCAGCTTCACCAGTTATAATGATGTGCGAAAAAATAAGCAATTGTCATGACCAATGACTCAACGTTGGAGGAATGGCATCTGAGAATTTATAGCACTGAACATTTGGGTTTGGTACTTTGATTGGAGGTCCGTCGATGGTCAAGCGTTTTAAGGCGAGCGATTCCTAATCTTTGGGTCGTGCGTTCGCATTTCCGTCGCGCCAAACATGCTGAACCTTTCAGTTGCTGTCCCATTTATCAAATATAAATGAAGGACGAGTAATTAGGATGATCCCGACAATGGATAACGTGATGGCTATGACATCAAAAAAAATGTACTTTTTCTCGCAATATCAAAAAACCTAGAATGGAGGTGAAAATCATATCAGTCTTTGCGAGAATTGTAGTGTCGACTAATGGTAAGAAATCTAAAGATTTGTACAGAAACATGATAGCTAGAGTTGCGATAATTGTTCTGGTAAAAATCAGCAGATATTGACTCAGGTTCTTCGGAAGAAAAGAATGACCTCTATGTAAAATAACTGATACACATATAACAAACGTGCATATTCCACGGTGGATCAATATTGCCTGTTTGGAGATATCTGAAACGATTTTAACCAACGCCCATTGGCCACAGTTGGTAATACATTCGAGTGAGACTAAGGTAATTCCAATGCCAGGAAACTGCATTTTCTGAAACGAAGACACAAATGTATCTGACATTTCAAGTGAGCTGTTTCGACTTGCTACTTTCTTTTCTGATGTTCTCTTTTATCTAAGCTTTTTTAAAATGACGTTTACTTTTTCTGGACAATCTAAAATGTGATAGAAAAATGAAGTATTACTTAAAGTTATGATAATGTTTTTATTAAACCGGCAAATTTGTAAGTAGTAAACAGAAAATTATTAATTTGACTCTCACATAAACTATGTGTAATAACAGATAATATTATTTTGAGCACATAATTTATTCTTTAATAAAGAGATCAAGACACGGAATAATTATTCTTACAAACTAGACCGTGAATTCTCCTGAGGATAAGAAGGTACTAATTTCTTTCCATAATGCTCGGTTTATTCATTCAGAAAGAAAACTAGCAGACACAAAAGTGTAGAATATAATGACATGTTAAAGTACTCGATCAGTATGTTTTCAAACTTCTACTGATAGATATCACTCGTTTAAAATGTGCACATTCAAGAAATAAAAAACTCATTGTCAAATAAGAATAGATAAAATCTATAAAATAATGTAAATCAAAATTTTAATGTTTTTTATATTTGCTGTAACATTTGCTATATTATTGTAACATTGTGGTAAGGCCTAAAACAAATAAATTACACTGGTTTTCTCAGGGAGATAACCCAAAGGGATTCGATAATTATTAATTCTTTGTTTACAAAACTGCTAATTTTTTTGGAATACTTCTCTGCTTGATTATGACTATTTCAAAGTTTTTTTTTTCTGCCACACACCATTTAAGTTCTCACGAATATCTCTTGGAAAAGAGACAATTAGTTAACGAAAGAGAAATGAACAAGCTCGGTATAAGACTATGTTAAGTGTATTTGATCGTCTTTATTACACGCTAAAAGTTACTTGCGTAAAATACTTTAAACATTCTCGTTTCTTCTAACTGATATTGCAGTTCATTGTTTTAACTGAAATGAAGTGTTCTATTTACATCAAGTGGCAGTCCTTCAAAGAATAAAAGTTACATGCATAAAAAGATGTTTTTGCCTGCCTCCATCCGGACATTATGCAAATCTTGCGACTTGTTGTTTTATTGGATAAATTGATAGGAATGTCGTTTGAGAGTAAAATATGTATATACATCTGATGTCAATAAAAAAAGCGATGAGATTATATATTTCTATTGTAATGACATCTATTACTCAAATTTGAAATAACTCGTCATTAAAGGACAATATATCCATATATTGGTAATATCAGTAAAAAATATTCAACACTTACAAATGTCATTTGTAATTAGATACTAATAACAGACTAGTCTCAATCCTACTTTGATTTTAGTTAACTGCTGTTTTTACGGAGACGTTCTAAGTAGATTTATTTTTTATATGAATAATGGCTGAAATTCGAAATATTGGTTCTTGCTGATTGAAGTTATGTACGTTTTTATGTTTCTTTGATGAATGAAGCTGTATCTGTTTAAGAACTATTGTAGGTTCTTTAAGATAACACCAATTTATAAGCCAAGACACGGAATAAGTGCAAGTTAATAATTAGCCTCTTGTTAATGATAATAAACTTGTCAATTTATAAGTGGACTTAGACGATCGTTTTGGACAAAAACAATAAGAAACTTTATCTAATCGCCACAACCTGACAATAAGGACGGAAATGTATTGATAGTTGCTTGCAATCTTCATACATATTTCACTTATATGTAAAAAATCAGTAAAACCAGTTTTAATTAGCGCTATTTATTTAATAGTTAGATTACCATCACGCTAATAAATTTTCGTTTTTAAATTTACACATATTAACCCTAGAAGTGGGTTTGACGACTTCTATTGATAAAGATCAGGTTATATGCAATTTGTTTTACATGATACCGTTTATTTTTCACATAAATATTTTACTTTATATCACAGTAATCTTTGTTTAAACATGGCCCCCAAATAACCTGGTATCTCATTCATAAACATGTCGAGCTCGACTAAAAACCACTCTTTATTATCCAATGTAGTAAACTGTGGTAAATTCTCATCGTTGAGCTGTTACAACTTTCTTCGTATTCGTATAAAATGTGTGCTGATTGTAATCCCAAATATTATTTGTATGACTCACTAGCTTGTAATGCATATCAAATAATTATTTGATATCTGATATTATTCGCCAAAATCTAGAATACATTTTATAATCCTACGTTATAGTTTCATGTTTATGTGTTTTGATTTATGGCTTGAATATTTTATAATATAATTAATCAAAGTTTCGGGATTTGCTGTTTTTTAACGTAGTTCTTCCTCATGATTCAATTTATTAATTAAACTTGAATTGGACAAAAATTATTTAATATCACTAAAATATATACTTATATATATATATTTATGTCCGAGATGAATATCATACAACATTGAAAAAAAGCTTTTCATACTTTTTCAGCCTTTTTTTGTACCAGGATTAAATGAAATAATAACCGACAAAAAGAACGTAAAATAAAAAAATATATATAAGAAGTAACTATGTAACGTTAACAAATGAATAAAAATAATTCGAGGATGAGTGTCAGATATTGATAAAACGATAATATGAACTGAAAACTTCAAATCAACAACAAAGGGTAAATTTTATTTTGTGAATATATAAATAGAATTTTAAAGGCGACCTTTAAGTAATTTTGTGATCACAGTTTAAAATATTTTTTCTTTCAACCCTAAATTAATCGACTTTTAACCAATTCTACTTGGTGCATAAATTTATTTCTTATCGTTACATGACATTTCATAATTTATTTTCTTGTTTCTGTTTGTTATTAAGCGCTTTGCTACTTGAAGGACTACCTCGCTCTGCCCATCATAGGTACGAAATCTGGTTTATGGTAGTGTAAGTCCGCAGGCGTACCGATTTGCCACTGTAGGGACTTCGTGATACATAAACCGCAAGAAAATTAAAACAGATATAGAATTAAACTTTACCACTAACCCTTCTAATAATTGTTTTATTTCATTGTTGCGCATAACAGGCTAAAAATTATTAATTAATAATAAAGTGTTGGTCTCAACTAGAGACTACTGTATAAAATCGACTCCTTAATTTGTGAATGAAAAATAAATGAGAGCATATCGATTAATATGAGACTTCGCTGAGAGTAAAATTCACTATTTATATGTTTTGTTCTTTCATGCGAAAGTAAAACTGTTTCGGAAATGGATATTCAATCTTCAACCGCCATTTGGACGAGTTACAAAAATTGTTATTTAAGTTCAATTTTGATGATGTATACAAATCCACGTGCTGAAAAGAAAATTTCAAAAATCGTAAAAAATTTAATTATTCTTTCAACTATAAAAAATATAGTAATCATTTGAAAGAAACCAATAATTGCTTTGGAGTTAACATCCACTTACGAAAGAATATTAAGTGAAATTAGCAGTTCAAAAGATAAATAACAAAGTATTATTCATTGTAGTTTAGCGCAATCCTACACAAAAGGTTTTGAGCGGTATAAGTAGATAGACATACACAGTGCTTGGCCTGACCAGGTAGATTAAGGAATTCGACTCGTATTTCGAGGGTCCCGTGTTCGATTTCCCGTCACTCCAAACTTGTTCGCCCTTTCAGCCGTGGAGCCATTATAATGTAACGGTCAATCCCACTTTTCGTTGGTAAAAGAGTATCCCAAGAGTTGACGGTGGGTGGTAATGACTAGCTGTTTTCTCTCTAGTCTTACACTGCGAAATTAGGGACGGCTAACGCAGATAGCTCTCGTGTAGCTTTGTGCGAAATTAAAAAAAAACATGTTAATAATGATAGGTTTACTAAATAATAATTGTTACGTATTTTTATGTTTTATGTTCTTCGTAGATTAAACGCAACAGAAAAACACAGATAACAGCTTGTATAATTTATTACACTAAACTATTAACAAATATAACAGATATAAAATGAATTATATAATAATAGTGACAGATATTAAGTTACAACATTCGAAATTAATTACAAAACAAAATAATATTAGTTTCAAACTTCAAAATAAATCACAACACAAAACGGTACTGACCTTTTTCTAATGTAATGATCTAAAATTACAGTCTCAAATTCCAGTCTAGGGTGTGAATTTGGTCCCACGAAGAAATTCCGAAACAGTTCACAGTTCAATGAAATCGCCGTCTCTCAGCTCAAGCAGTAATTCAGATGTATCGTAGAGATTGACGAAATAAAATCACAGCTTCCGTAGATCTAATTTCAATCACAAATCCAAGTTGAATATTCACAGCAAACACTTAATCTTTCTCAAATAACTAACTCTCTTCTTTTGAAATGAAACTGGTGTCTGATTCTCACTCTTTGTCTTCGAATAAAACTAATGACTGAATCTCTCTCCCTCGAATAAAACTGATGACTGATGATTGAATCTCTCTCTTGTCACCGTCTTTTATACCGATAGGCCTATTTCTCGAACAATCTTGCAATTTCCATACAACTCCAGAGCTATCCACGCATATCCGTTCTTGCACGAGACAACACGTCTAGACAGGAAGTCACCAGCACTCATTTACAAACATATTATTGGCCTACTTAATTCGAGAAAGTTCTAAAATGTTACCCTGAATGAATAACAAAAAATTAGTTTAAACTTCGAAACAATAATATCAATATAGAAAAATGAATAATAGAAAATGAAAATTCAAACACAACACGACATGTTGTCGTTTACAAAATATTTACACATATACATAACATAATTAAACTTCGATAGTGATATAGGCTATTACCTCCACTAACAGAGGACATCCAATCACTATAAGCTTCCTGTAAGTGTTTATTCTTACTAGCTCAGAGTATCCGCGAAGGAAGCAAAAATATATTATGGATAAAGCTATGTAATGTTTTTCTACATTTTTTCTTCTGTAACTAAGCTCTTAATGAAGGACGATAAAATATCCATTTTCTTTAAATAAGATGTTTAATCGTAGGCAGGAATTTTACGCAACTATTGGAAGGCAGTGGAATTAGTTTCCTTTACTAAAATTTTCAAGTTAAGTTAGTACGAGTTCTGCATCTCAGCATAAAGTCGGAAAGCTTTTAATTTAAAAAAATGGGTTATGTAATAAACGCTATAAAAGATAATGCTTAAGTCATTTATAGACGTGATTACATACATCACAACTCTATCTGTTTGACTTTTGTATTCATTTGTGTTTATACTAAACGTTGTGTATAAGATGCAATGTGTCTGAATGTTAATATACATTCCTTTGTCGTTAAGGCTTCATGATCTAAGTGTTATAAGTCCATAATCTTGCCGCTGAGTCACGATCGGTCTATTTCTTTTTGTTGCAATTTTCTCTTCTGTTGGCTTCCTGTAACCTTTAATATTTTCTATACATTTCTGTACATCTTGTTAAAAAGTCCTGATTTTATCCAATCTCATAAACTGCCTTTTTCTAAAGAAGGCAGATGAGTATTGTTTAAAATAACCAGTTCTAGTTCTTTATATT
>CM022393.1:142314336-142660921 GCA_011833715.1 Carcinoscorpius rotundicauda
GGCGTGCTTTCTATTGGTTATTTTGGGTTTAAGTTCTTGTATGAGTTGGTTATCACATTGTATTTCATAAATAATGTTGGTGTGGTGAATGTCAGTGAAGTTTTTACAGAGTTTTGATCTCAATTTTGTGCCTGTTTTTCTGTATAAATTTGGTATAAACTGGAATGTCATATTTTGCTTCTAGTTTTTGCCGAATGTTGGTATTTATCTTCTGCTGTCGGGAATATATGTTATGCAGCAGTGTTTGGTTTCGTGAGTTTTTGATTCGTGAGATATATTTACTTTTGTGTTTTGATTTTGCTTTTGTCTAAGATTACCTCATCGCTGAAACATTTTCTCTATTAAATATTCGCTTCTACTCCCTGTAAGCAGGCATGACGACTTCTCTTAATAAAGATCAAATTATATGCTATTTATTTTATAGCAACCTTTTTTTTCAGCTAAAGATTTTACTTTATATTTCAGCAATCTGTGTTTAAACTTGGCCGTCAAATAACCTAGTTTCTCATATCCATAGTGGATAAAATGATGAATTCACTTGTTTCAATATAAATGTTTTCTTGGAAAAATAAATGTGAGTAAACTGTAGATATATGTACTTTTTATTATTATTTATTTATTAATCTTTTTATGTTTATCTGTTTCTAATTTTAGCTTAGGAGAGCAGTTACCTTCGTACAAATGTCTGCAGACATTTAGGGGTGATATAGATGTGGGACGTTGTGGACTTGAGCACCCACATCTCATTTCCTAATTTCTAATTTTCTGATGTGAAACTAGTGAATTAGAGGTTAAAACTAATGGTCGATGTTTTCTTAAAATTATGAGGGTTCTATTTCCGTTGTCACCTAGGAAACATAGAATATATTTTATAATCCTATGTTATAATTTCATGTTTATGTGTTTTGATTTATGGCTTGAATATAGGACTAGTAAGTCACTACTAACCTACAAACCTATTTAAGCCTGGGTTTCTTACCATACATGTTAGCAGAACATTTGTTTGTTTTTGAATTTCGCTCAAAGCTACTCGAAGGCTATCTGTGCTAGTCGTTTCTAATTTAGCAGTGTAAGACAAGAGGAAAGGCAACTTGTCATCATCACCCACTGTCAACTCTTGGGCTACTTTTTTACCAAGGAATGGTGGGATTGACCGACACATTATAACGCCCTTACGGCTGAATGGGTGAGCATGTTTGGTGCGACGGGAATGCGAACCTGCCATCCTCAGATAATGATTCGCACGCCTTAACACACTTGCTCATACTGATTCGAAAGCATTTTAAATAACTGTAAAAAAATTGCTTCATGTTGTATTTTCTATTATTAATTTCTCTGGGAGTTAGATAATAAAACTAAATAAGGGGCAGAAAGGTTTCATTTATTTATTGTGAGACTTCTGCTGGTCCAACGATACGTCAAATAGTTTAAGTTAAAATCAGAAGTTCGATTCCCTTCAGTGGACTGAACAGATCGCCCGGTGTAGCTTTGCTATAAGAAAACACACGCATTAATTGGAAGTATTATGTAAAATCAAAATCAAGTTCTGACATAGAAGAAACTTTACAGAGAAAAATGAGCCACGAAATTTTGCCTTCAGCTACACGATGACTGTCTGAGTCAGCCGTTCATAATTCAGCAAGACTAGAGGGAAGACAGCTAATCATCTTCCCTGTTATGTAAATGTGTAAATATTTTGTAAACGACAACATGTCGTGTTGTGTTTGAATTTTCATTTCAATTATCTATGTTTCCCTATTTATATTATTGTTTCGAAGTTTAAACTAATAAAATATGTTGTTATTCATTTAGGGTAACATTTAGAATTTTCTTTAAGTAGACCAATCATATGTTTGTAAATGAAGTGCTGGCGACTTCGTGTCTAGACGTTTATTCTCGTGCAAAAACGGACATGCGCGGATTGCTCTGGAGATCTGTAGAAATTTCGCGGTTATAACAAAATATAAACAGACGAAGATGCGAGAGAAAGGAGATTCAGTCATCAGTTTTTATTCGAAGAAAGGAAAGGGAGTCAGACATTAATTTTATTTCAAAAGAAAAGAGTCAGTTACTTGAGAAAGATAAATTATTTTTTTTATATGCAAAAACGGCTCGTTTGGTTCTATTTAAAATATTTTTTGAACCCAAACGAGCCGTTTTTGCATAAAAAATTCTCAACAAGTGGGTATCTCGACATCACTGATGAGAAAGATTAAGTGTTAGCTGTGATTATTTAACTTGGATTTGTGAGTAAAGTTAGATCTACGGAAGCTGTGATTTTATTTCGTCAATCTCTACGATTCATCTGAATTACTGCTTGTGCTGAGAGTCGACGAATTTATTGAACTGTGAACTGTTTCTGAACTTCTTTATTTAAGCTTCGGAATTTCTTCGTTGGACCAAATTCACACCCTAGACTGGAATTTGAGATCATTATATTAGATACAGGCCAGTACAATTTTGTATTGTGATTAATTTTGAAGTTTGAAACTGGTATTATTTTGTTTTGTAATTAATTTCGAATGTTGTAACTTAATATCTGTCACTGTTATTATATAAATTATGTTATATCTGTTATATTTGTTAATAGTTTAGTGTAATAAATTATACAAGCTGTTATCTGTGTTTTTCTGTTGCGTTTAGTCTACGAAAAACAAAAAAAACATAAAAAATACGTAACATCCACAAAGTTCCAACTGTTGGGCTACTCATTTTACTAGCGAAGAGTGGAATTGACCTAACATCATAACACCTTAACGGCTGAGAGGGTGAGTATGTTTAGTGTGACCGCGATTAGAACCCGCGCCTTTCTGACAAGGAGTTGAGTGCCTTAACCACCTGATGATGATTCTTTCACAAATCTTCAGTGTTGTACTTGTGATGGACTCACTGTCATTTTTTGTATCATGCAAACGTTTTATCAGATCATCCTTGAATGGTATCTATGACGCTATATTTTTTAACTGACGAATCTTCGATTTATTACATTACATATGTTATGTGTTACGATTTCAAATAGCAGAAAATTAAATTACTGAATATCAATATGTAAAAAAAACATTATATTTAGGAAACATACATACACATAATTTTTATCACAAATATATTTATTATACAAACAACAATACACTCAGAAACCAGAATAATAAAAATGTATCTTATTTTTAATCACATCAATAACATTAATGTGATTAATAGTTTTTTTATAAATAATCACATTTATATTTAATAAAGCTATTGAGGCAAGTAAACAGTCCACGTGGGTTGATGATACACTGATGTAACATATTAAGTTACTTGTGTTTCTCACTAATATACAGTAGAACAACGTTTACAAAAAACTCAGCAAGTTATAAGTAATATCGTGACGTTGGAGTGTTTGTCACTTTACTTCTGTGTTAAGCAGCCTTATGATTTCTATATATTCTACCTTCTATGATCAATATAAATTTATTTAGATTGGATGTAATCCGATTCTGTGTAGATTTAACGTAAAGAAGAGGTCCACAAAATAAATCTATTGTTTACCATTAAGTTGCTTTTGTTTTTCTTTATTAGATGCTCAATATTGTTATCATGTTGGTATCGATGAAGCTTCGTGCACTTTAGATAAAAAAAGCGATGAGTGTAACATCCTTAAATGGTTGAGTAGATGTTAACTGTAGCTACAGCCTTCAATACTTTGAAATAAATTCTTGTGGAAAGAAAGATGATGACTGATCTAGTAGAACGTAGCATGATGGTCCAGTTTGCTGAAGCGAGTATACAAGAGTGTTTTGCATTTTACATAATATGTCTGTTTGTTTTTTAATTTCGCACAAAGCTACTCCAGAGCTATCTGCGCTAGCCGTCCCTAATTTAGCAGTGTAAGACTAGGCAGCTAGTCATCACTACCCACCGCCAACTCTTGAGCTACTCTTTTACCAATGAAAAGTGGTATTAACCGTCAAATTATAACGCCCCCACGAAGGCGAGCATGTTTGGCGAGACTTGGGCGCCAACCCGGACCCCTCAGATTACGAAGCACACGCCTTTACGCGCTAGGCTATTCCGGGCCTGCAATCAAAAGTACTTGTTCTCTTAGTGAAATAAAAAACAAAAAACAAAACTATACTTACTGTGAAAATCAATTCTTGTTTTATAAGGATTATTGTGTTTACTGATGATAGAACTGCTAGAGAACCAGTGATTCCTTTGGTGTATAATATCAGACATAAGCATGGATTCTTTGTAAAAATAAAATGACCGCCATGCAAAATAATTCATACAAAAAAATAAACAGCCATGTTTTTTTCCACTGTGAATAAATATATCCTATTTAGAAATATAAGGAACGATTTTCACCATTGCACACTGAAACAACTGAGTAAAGCTAGAATAAATTCATTACAAGGAAATTGTATTTTACAAAACGGAGAAACAAATGGTTTAACATTTATAATAAATTGTTTCGACTTGTTGCTTTATGTGATCTTGTCTTTAATGTTACTTTTTATCTGTGCTTTCTTTAGTTCCAGTTCATCTTGTGCGGACAATGTAGAATATGACAGAATAACGAAATACATCAGTTAATTTTGTTACCAAAGGAAACCTATGATATTGTTTTATTGATACCGCTAACATTTGTTTAATAGAAACAAAATTAATAATTTTACCTCTGTACAATTAGACTCAATATTATTTTGTGCAAATAATTTACTCTTTACTGAAGAAAACAAAATACAAGAGGCTAACTAAAAGTCATTTTTACACACTAGCCACCAAATCATCAACATGCTAACATGCCCTATAATAATGACACATTCTTGAATTTTATTGTCTTAATTATCTTAATTTAAAACTTAGTATAGTGATCGTTCAAAATATTCTTTGTATTCAAATCGTAGTTAAGTAACTGAATAGTTATCTCTCATATCAACTGTTGTAAAAAAACGAGAAATACAGTTTTTATTATTCACTGAGTCATAGATACAGTGAAGACGGAAAAACCTGAGACCTTGATTTTAATACTTCAATTATAAGTACTCGTGAAGAATATAAGTTTCTACTTCCCATAATGCTCGGTTTATTCAATATACAAAAGAAACTATCAAACACAAATGTGCGGAACATAAGAATATATTAAATATGAAAAGGTGATTGGTAACTTTCAAAAGTTATGTTGAATCGACGTTTGTAATTTCTTTTCAGGGTATTTACGCATGGTAGTACACATTCCATAATACAAATATTATAAGCAAATAACAATAAAGAAATTCTATAAATTAAATGCAAATCAAAAGCTTAATATACTCTAATTAACTGACTCGTAATATAATGGTTACACCTTACTATATTACATGTGCACTGATATATAATATAATGGTTAAGCCTGAAGAAAATAAATCCCACTTAACTCCATGATATTTGTTGGTAAGATTACTCCCCATGGTATTCGCTAATTATTATCATTTATGTTTGCAAAAACTGCAAAATTTTATCGAATACTTATCAGACTCGATTTATCATAAAAATTTTGCTATCACATATATTCCAAATGCTCAGAACAATCCCACGGATAGAAAACTTTTAGTTTATTAAAGAGACAGAACCAAAGAAGTATAACACATGCTAAATTTTTTTGTAGTATTTATTTAAAGCCAAAAGTTGCTTACCCAAAAATACTCAAAAAGAAAATCTAACTGATATTACAGAACCTCGTTTCAACTGAATATGAAGTATTCTCTTAACAAAAGTCTGCAGTCCTTCAAATAGAAATAAAAAACTGCATGTAGAAAATGATGCTTTCACGTGGTGTGGTGCAAACTTCGTGTATATTTCGCGGGTAGTTATTTTATTGGATAAATTAAAACAAATGGTCGTGGGGGAGTGAAATCTGGATATATATCGGATGTTATAAACCATGTACTTACATATTTCTATACCAACAGGGTATATCACTTCAATTTTAAATAAATGAAGCAAGGCTACATCAATATTGCGCAGCAGACTTAACACTTTTCTTAAATTGTTTTTAAATGCTTAAAAAAATGAAATGAATAAAATCTGCGCTAGCCGTTCCTAATTTGGTAGTGTCAGAATAGAAGGAAGGCAGCTAATCATCACCACTCACCGCCAACTCTGAGGCTACTATTTTAACAACGAATAGTGGGATGGCCATACCATGATAAACGTTTCCCGCGGCATAAAGGTAGAACATGTTTGGTGCTACAGGAATTCGAACCCATGACCCTCAGGTTACGAGTCGAACGCCTTAACGTAAACTGGCCATTGTGGGCAAAAAATAAAGAAAAACCGTTAACTCTTAGTTGGGAAATAAGTAAGGAATGAATCACAAAATAATTCAACAAAATTATTTTTCAAATTACAATTAATCTTTACCATGTAAACTAGGTGATATAGATTCAAAAGTCACAACACTTGAAACACACATTACATGAAATACAACCATAACAAGAAGAATAATCCTGTGTCAGATGATGGGAGATTCCACCTGATGCTCTGATGGTTCTTTTCAATGTTGCGCCAAAGATACAAAAGAATTATTCAATTTATGCAAAATGATTGGACTCAGTATTGACTACTGTTCAAAATGTACTCCTTAATCTTAAATTTAGAGCATATGAATTCCTATGAGAGATCACCGAGAAGAAAATTCGATACATGTATATATTTATATTGTTGTTTCATTCGAAAGTAAAAAAAAAAATCTTACGGAAGAAAATATTCAATATCAAACAACAGTCTGGATGAATTAAGGAACCCAATAATTGCAATGCCATTCTTTGAGACGTATATAATAAAAGAAACATTTTAAACACCGTCAAAAGTTTACTCATTGGGTGAATATAATGTTTGGTGAATAATGTTTAATTTCACGATACAAATGGTTTTACTGAACCCAATGAATACTTGAGAATTAAAACATTTATATAATAGTATGACATCAAATTAGTAGCTAAAAGTAAATAACAACGCACTGTTCGCAGCAATTTATCTGTTACAAAGTTGTTTAAAGGATAATAATAAATAATATTCTTCCACTTCTTTTCTTCGTTATCAAGCCCTAATGAAGAATGATAACACATATTTAAATACGTTCAATGTAAGCAATCTTTTTACAGATATTTTAGGCAACTATAACTAGCAGAATTAGTTTTATTTATTATAATGTTCAAGATAAGTAATTCCAACATTAATTTTACATCTCAGGTTACAGGGGCTTAGCGAGAAGTCCAAAGACTTATAATTTAAAAAAAATTAACTTATATGATAAAAACTTTGGAAGATTTCATTGCATACATCACAATACTCTCTATTTCACTTTTATATGCATTGAAATTTATACTATATATTGAGGATAAGGTAAAATGCAAATTCTTTAGTGATAGAAGTCGTCAAAAGTTTATGGTCTAATTTTTATTCGACCATAAAGTTGCTGTTGTGTAACTGTTAGAGTATTTCCTTTTATTCATTTTTTTCTTCCATCCTTTCTTGTTTCTGTTGGCTTTTTTTAGCCTTTATTATTTTGTTTACATATTTAACCAGAACTCCATAATTTATTATGAATATTGATAGAGTTAGCGTCTCTCGTTCATTCTATTTTTAACTGAGAATTTATCACTCAGTTTATCTATCAACTGAAAACTCCTTTATTTTAAATATATTGTAAAGAATAGCATTACATCTTTTATCTGGGGACAAATCTATACATTTTCTGCGAATTTTCACATTAGTGAGTTGTCTATTGCGTCATGAGCAACTTGGCATATTAGCGACTAATCTACTTCAAGTACTAAGAGGAAAAAGTTTTTATTTGTTTATGTTAAAGCAAGAAATGCATTCTATTGGTTTGTGAAATTTTGAACCGTCAATTCTCCATAGTGTAAATAGCTACAATAACCCCCTGCCATCTCTTGAATAATTTTGTTACCAATGAAAACAAAAATTTACAATAATTCACATTATTACTTATCCACTGCATGTGAGACGCTCATCTTCAATCCATCGATCCACAGATTATGTTTGTTTGTTTGATTTTCAAATTCCCGCAAAGCTAGACGAAGGCTATCTGCGCTAGTCCTCCCTAATTTAGCAGTTAAACAGTACCCACCGCCAACTCTGGGGCAAATATTTTACCAACGAATCGTGGGATTGACCTCTCACTAGATTGCCCCCACAGATGAAAGAGAGAGCATGTTTGGTCCAGTGGGATTCGAACCCACCATTCTCGGACTACTAGTCGAGTGCTTTAACCATCTGTTCATACAGAGTAACACAGATATTATATGTCGAGAGTTTTATACAACACGGGTAAGGCACAGTTTCAAATAATTTGAGAAATTATTACAAAAGTACCAGTTATATTTACGTTTAAAGCTTTCATAATCATAAGCAAAGCCCGAATGTATCAATATCTTAGATTGGTCTCAGTTTGATATTTTAAATTTAGAGTGCTTGCTAAAAAAAAACAAGATACTTAAACATCTTTATATATTTTCATATCAGATAAAATACCGATAAGTCCATACAGAGAAAGGTATTATCAGTAAACGATAACAATGAGGTAAAATATGCTTATTACAATGTATAATAAATACCAAGTTCGCTTGTTTAGATCCAGACAAAAGTTATCAATAAATGAAACAACAAAAAGACAATTTTGTGGCTATTTATTCCGTGCCAACTGCCACAGGTGTGCTGTACTTGTTGTTCACTCATTTAAAGTCAAAAAGAGATAATGCTGTAACAATAGAGTAACTGTCTTAAACTCGGTCAGAGAAACTAAGATAAAGACTAAGATAAAGAATATAAATTTGTGTTGTCGACAACATATAAATATTAAAAACGTTATTAATTTTCTTCCAGATATGCACATTTCATAAAATAAAAGTAACATTACACGAAATAAACTAAAAAATTACAGTTGGTTAAAAATTCCTCCAGTATTATGATATAAAAACAGGAATTGTGATGGATAATTTGGTAAAGTGTTATCATGGTTACGGACTTTTAGCAAAGACACTTGTCGATTGTCTGTAGATGTTTTTAAGGAACAGTTTAAAAAAATTTTCTTTAAAATCAGTTTTTGAAAGTAACGTATACTTCATATATTTCTACTCAAGTTTATATAAATTTAACATTTGACTTACCGTTAATAATAAACTGTTTTATTTTGAAACATACTGAAATAACACAATATAAATAAAACGCTCGTGAAATATCATGTATGTCATCTGAATTTGAAATTTTAGAAATGTTAGAGCCCCCCAGTGGCTCAGCGGTATGTCTGCGGACTCACACGCTAAAATCCGTGTTTCAATACCCGTGGTGGGTAGAGCACAGATAGCCCATTGTGTAGCTTTGTGCTTAATTCAAAACAACAAACAACAACAACAAATATTAGAAAGCTATATGTAAATAATAATCTCGTCAAAGGCATAAACTCTACACATACATACTAGTGGCAGCTTATCTGAGTGCTTGTCTTGGTCATATTTAGATCCCCCACTGTTTCAGCGGTATGTCTTCGGACTTACACACTAAAATCCGGGTTTCGATACCCTTTGTGGGTAGAGACAAGATAGCCCATTGTGTAGCTTTGTGCTTATTTGAAGACAACAGCAACAAATATTCTACGTAAAATATTAACTGAGAAGTTCACATATTTGTTAATTCTAGTTTCGTTCCGACAGTTGTTTCTATAAGATCTTGTATGTATTGTTATCAGAATTTCAAATGGAATCTGACGTCATACATAAACCTGAATTTACAATTAGAAACTAAGATAGTTCAAGCATGATCATCTGTACTTTGGGCTTTTGGAGAAAGGAAAAAAAATCAGTTGCTGTCGTACACGGCTTCTCTTACAGTAATTCAAAATAATCTCCGCTAAAATATAAGGTCAGTGAATAAAATGTTGAGAAGATAATATGAGGCGATTTTATACATGTGGAATAAAGCATAGAAAACAATGAGTTTAGAAAATAATTTCGGTATAAATGGAGCACTTTATCTGTAATGAACAGTGAATTCAACCCGTCATCAAAGTTTCAGAAAAGTAACTATGACAAAACTATCTATTAAAATTCAAGCATTCGCGATCAAGCTATATCTTCCAAACAGAAGGTCAGGATTTCTTTCACATGTGACACTCATTTTTTACTAACATATTTTAAAAGATTTTTTGTTTCATTATCAGTTGTTTATAATGCTTCACCGCAAGAGGGCGCGGTATGGCCAGGTGGTTAAGGTACACAACCAGTAATCAGAATGCGGGTTCGAATCCTTGTCGCACCAAACATGCTCGCCCTCTCACCTGTGGGGGCGTTATATTGTAACATTCAATTCCATTATACGTTGGTAAATGAGTAGCCGATACGTGGCGGTGGGTAATGATGACTATCTGCCTTCCCTCTAGTCTTATACTGCTAAATTAGGGGACGGCTAGCGCAGATAGCCTCGTGTAACTTTGCGCCAAATTCAAATATAAATCACAGTACGTAAGATGTCGATGACCAATCCATCGATCCTAAGATTACGAGTCGAGAGCCTTAGTCATTACAGCAGGTGAGGCCCAGCATTGAATGTTATTGTATTGAATTAAGCACAATATGCCATCTGTGCTTTGACCATTACGGGTATCGAACCCGGATTTAAGCGTTGTAGTCGCAGGCATTCCGCTTAGCCACTGGAGGCAGCATCGATGAGTTGAGAATTCATGACAAAACTACTAGTTATATCTAAGTTTAAATATTTTCGTTCTGTCAGTTAATCGAAATCATGTAAAACTCGAATGAATCGCCATTTTTGACAGTTTATATTTTTCAAATTGGTGTTTCTAAAAAAACAAGTGCTTAAAATTAGTTTGGAAGTTTGTATGGATAATCAATAATTCATAAAAATAAAAATATGACTCAATAAACAAAAACAATGAAATAAGTTATTAGAGCGTATTATTAATATTTCTGCACAGTTTTTAAAATATCACTTCTTTCTATAACGAAATTATCTTTTTAATAATAAAATAAATTCATCAACACCTGAATCCAGAGCAAGATAACTTCGTAGCTATTCATCTCATTCCATCTGCTTCAGGTGTGCTCTACTCGTTGTCCACTTATTTACAGTCTACGAGGGATCGTTCTTTAACTGTAGTAGTACACCTCTTAAACCAGTTCCGAGAAATAAAGTGAAGACTTAACAAATAGAATACAGACGTTAAAATTGTCTTCGGTTTAAATTAAAATGAGGGACACAGTTTATACACTCAAACATCAAAAACACTATAAACTCTTTCTAATACAGATAAACTGCGAAACAGAATATAAATTACTGGTGTTTATTGCAGAGAAAATAAATATTAGAAACACCATCAATTTGTTTCTGGATGTGGTTAGTTAGTAAAATAATAACACTGCATGAAATACAAATGCAAAGATTACTCGTGGTTATGTCTCTCCATAGCAATTGCAAATGTAACAGGTGTTATCATGGTTATAGTCTCGTTATGAAGGCAAACAGTTTCTCTGCAGTATGTCAGGTGTTTTAAACAAACTGTTTATGAAAACTTTTTTGATGACAGGTTTTGAAAATAAGATATACTTCATATGTTTCTACTCAAGTTTATATATGTTTAATGTTTTACTTACTAAAAAAATATACTATTCATTTTAAACACCGTGGAAATATTACAGTATAAATATAACGCACGTGAAATACTACGTATATCACATTCATTTGAAATAATACAGATTTTACGTAATTGTACATAAACATTGTTTTTGACTCTAACATGTACTTTACACATACAAAGTATCAGCAGCTTATCTTAGAACTTGTCTCTGCCATCTTCTCATGTTTGATGACTCGCAGTTGAAACTCGGCATGGTCAAGCGTGTTAAAGCGTGCGTTTCGTAATCTGAGGGTCACGGGTTCGCATCCCGGTCGCGCCATACATGCTCGCCCTTTCAATTGTAGAGGCGTTATAATGTGACGGTCAATCCCACTATTGGTTGGGAAAGAGTAGCCCAAGAGTTGGCGGTGGGTGGTGATGACTAATTGCCTTCTCTCTAGTCTTACACTGCTAAATTAGGGACGGCTAGAGTAGCTTTGTGCGAAATTCAAAAACAATAAACAAACAAGACTCGTAGTACGTTTTCAAAAACTGAATTTAAATACGTTAGTTTTTATATTATTTAAGTACTAAAAATAAAAAATAAATGTGAAGTGCTTTTCTATAAGACAGAATACTTGAGTACAATATTATCTGAAATATTCACAGATTTTTGAATTATAGTTTATAGCGTTCTGTATTACTGTCGAAGATCAATAAATCTAAATGTAAGAATATCATGTATTTTTTATAATATTTTAGTTGTTTTTAAATTTTCCATTTTTCTCTTTAGACATAAAGAAATGTTTCAAAAAATAAACAAACATTGAAATATTTCCATCTTTATTACATGCAAGAAAGTACAGTCGAAGCTTCTGTTCTGCTTCAAAAGTATTTTATGTGTTGTTTGTTCCAAGCTTTGAAAACCATTAAGACTTTCATTGTTACTGCAGTCGTAATGAACAATGTACCTACCACACTGACAAGAGTTACAGTTTCACCAGTAATCATGACATGGGAAATAATAAACGATTTCCAGGGAACACACTAAAGCCACAAAGTTATCTCTTTCAACGTAAAATATGTTGAGTTTAAAATTACTGGAATCAGAACTCAGTATTCCAAACACTAATATAATCCAAACCAGAACACTAGTTTCTGGAAAAATAAATATTAAGATTTACTGGATGATATCTAATGACTCAACGTTGGATGAAAGACATCTGAGGATTTATAGCACTGAAAATTTGGGTTTGGTACTTGGAGTAGGGGCCCAGCTTGGCCAAGCTTGTTAAAGCGTTCGTCTCGTAATCTGAGGGTAGCGGGTTCGCACCCCGGTCGCTCCAATCATGCTTGCCCTTTCAACCGTTTGGGCGTTATAAGTTTATGGTCAATCCCACTATTCGTTGGTAAAAGAGTAGCCCAAGAGTTGGTGGTGGGTAATGATGACTAGTTGCCTTCCCTTTAGTCTTACACTGCTAAATTAGGAATGGCTAGTACAGGTAACCCTCGAGTAGCTTAGTGCGAAATTAAAAAAAACAAACCAAACTTGCAGTGGATAGAAAAAAGATAGGCTATTCTATTGCTTTATGTTGTTTAAAGCATTTAAAAAAATATTTATGGTTTATGTTTTTTAGAGTTATTCTGTATAGTTAAATGCATTTGAAGCTACGAGTACTGATCATTTTCTCGACTAGGATCATTTAATGAAACTTCCTAATATCATTAAAAGTTCTGTTTTAATATTTCTGGTTATTCCAGTGAGAATATTTACGAGAAAAAGTATATTTACTCAAATAGTGGCCCCCTGCTAGTACAGCGGTATGTCTTCGCATCAGGGGGTCGATTCCTTTCGGTAGGCTGAGTAGATAGCTCCATGTGGCTTTGCGATGAGAAAACACAACACTCAAATGGCGTTGAAAGAAGAAACATTTATTTGTTTTAAAATAATTATTGAGCTTCTATAAATGATCTAAATATAAATATAATATTGATAGAAACACTTAAATGACAGAAAATATAATTAGATTTTTTAGTTGAACTTAATCAAACTACTCAAATATTGGCGTCTTTGAGCAAAGCAAGTTTTAATGTCAATTATCATATTACAATTCCTATTTCATATTACAGATCAGTCGAAGGTATAATTCTTCTTCTGAGGCACAGAAAACATACATAATTCCAGGCTTTAAAAAAACTTTCAGGACTTTCAGAATACCATTGAAGACATGATTTTATTATTATTGCTGACGTAATGAATAATGAACCTAACACATTCATCAAAGTCACATCTTCACCAGTTACAGTGATTTGAAAAATGAAGGAAAAAACAATTTCTATGGAACTAACTAAGGCCACAAAGCCAGCTTCTTCTTAATACAGGGCGTTAATATAAAAACACTGAGCAGCGAAACTAAGTATTCCAATCATTATTATAATCCAAGGCACGGTTCCACTTTTTGGAAATATTGTTTCGTTAACGACATATTCGTAACTGTATAATATTACAATCTGTATAACCGAGTAATGGAAGATTACTACAGCATAGTGTAAAGATACGATCCGACGCACTATTATATTTGACAATGATTTTAGGAAACCATACCCGACAGCTAGTGATAACCCCGTAATTCGAGATTGTGCATCCAAGTTGTTGTTCCATTCCTCAAATACAAATGAAGGTCGAGTAATGAGGATGATCCTGACAATGGATAACGTGATGGCTATGACATCAAAAAAATGTAATTTTTCTCGCAATATCAAAAAACCTAGTATTGCGGTGAAAATCAAATCTGTCTTTGCAAGAATTGTAGTGTCGACTAATGGCAAGAAATCTAACGATTTGTACAGAAACAAGACAGCTAGAGTTGCGATAATTGATTTGATAAAAATTAAAAAATACTGACCCAGGTTGTTCGGAAGAAAAGAATGACCGCTATGTAAAATAACTGATACACATTTCACAAACATGCATATTGCACGGTGGATTAATATTGCCTGTTTGGAGATATCTGAAACGATTTTAACCAACGCCCATTGGCCACAGTTGCTGATACATTCGAGTGAGACTAAGGTAATTCCAATGCCAGGAAAATGCATTTTCTGAAACGAAGACACAATTGTATTTGACATTTCAAGTGAGCTGTTTAGACTTGCTACTTTCTTTTTTGATGTTGTCTTTTATCTGTGTTTTCTCAAGATAACGTTTACTTTTTCTGGACAATCTAAAATGTGATAGAAAAATAAATATTACGGACAGATTTGTAGGCAAACGAAACTTATGATAACAATTTTGTTAAATCGGAAAATTTGTAATTAATAAAAACAAAATTATTAATTTGACTCTCATATAATATATGTGTAATTACAGGTAATATTATTTTGTGCACATAATTTACTCTTTAATAAATAGAACAAGACTCGGAATAATTATTCTAACAAACTAGCCCTTCGTGATTTCTCTTGAGGAGATGTTACTTCTTCCCACAGAGCTCGGTTTATTCATTCAGAAGAGAAACTAGCAGACACAAATGTGTAGAATATAAGGACATATTAAAGATGAAAACTCAATTTATAGCTTATCAAACTCGTTTTGATCGACATTAGTGGTTCCTTCTTAAAAATGAACACATTTAAGAAATGAAAAATAAATCATAAACAAATAAGAATGAATAAAACATATTAAATAATGTATACTAAAAGTTTAATGTTTTAATATTTCCCGAAATGGAATATTGTGGTGAAGCCTAAGGCAAATAGATAACACTGGTGTTACGTTTTTATGTGGACTGAACGCAACAGAAAGACACAGATAGCAGCTTGTATAATTTATTATAATTATCTACTTATGTGATAGACACAAAATAAATTATCCAATGGCAATAACAGATATCCAATTTCAACCATCAAAACAACTTACAATACAATAAAGTACTGGCCTGTTCTTAATAATATGATCCAGGATAAGTGTCCAAATCCGAAATCCAAAGTTCTAATCTAGGCGTTGAATTCAGTCCCACGGTAATTTCAAACAAAAGTTCACAGTTCAATTCCTATTGCCTTTCGGTATAATCCGTAATCCGACTGAATTGTAAAGATTGACGGAATGAAAATTTCACTGCTTTAGTCGATCTATCTCTATTCACAAATTCAGTTTAAACTTTCTCAAACGAGACAAACTTCTTGATCCGAATAAAATGGATGACTTGCTTCTTGACCCGAGTAAAAGTGGATCACTTCTTCTCTCGCATCGCCATCTGTTTATATACTATATCGCGTAACTTCCCAGAATTCCACAGTACAAACACCAGGCTGATACAAGTGATCAATCTATTTAGTTTTAAAAATTTCTAAATGAATTTTAATTAATTCTAAAATGTTATTTTAAATTTCACCGATTTAAACCTCGAAACAATAATATAAATATAGAATCATAAATAATAAATATGGGAATTCAAATTCGACGTTATATGATATTTACATGACATTTACATAACACTCGACATGGTTGTCGTTTACATAACATTTACATAACACTCTCGACAACATTTACATGATATTTACATAACAACTGGTTTTATCGGGGGCTACCCCAAGAGGATTCGTTAATTATTTATTTTTTTGTTTCCAAAACTTTTAAATTTTATGAAATACTTTATTATCAGCTTCATTATGACGACATCAAAGTTTTTATTTTCTTAGTGATATGGAGAAGACCCACCAGAAGAGAAATATATATGTAAAAACGGCTCGTTTGGGATGGGAAAATACTTTACTTAAAGAGAGCGAACAACATCTCGACCTTCTTTGGTCATCGTTAGGTTTACAAAGAAAGATAGAGGTAACTGACCGGAAGTGACCACATTTTTGAAAGGGGTTGTGTAACTGACTGTCGGAATGTAGAAGTCCATGTTAAATTTTGAATATAGAATTGTATATTATTTATTTTATTATTTTAAATAAAGGTATAAAAGTATTCCTTTGTATTGGTTTATTTTGGGTTTAAGTTCTTGTATGAGTAAGTTATCACATTGTATTCTATAAATAAAGTTGGTGTGGTGTAGGTCAGTGAAGTTTTTACAGAGTATAGACCTCAATTTTCTGCCTGTTTTTCTGTATAAATTTAGTATTAACTGGAATGTCATATTTTGCTTGTAGTTTTTGCCAAATGTTGGTATTTATCTTTTACTGTCGGGAATATATGGTATGCAGCAGTGTTTGGTTTCGTGATTTTTTTATTCATGACATATATTTACTTTTGTTATTTAATTTTGCTTTTTGTCTAAGTGTGTGTGTATAATGTTTTGTACTGTTTGTGGAGGAAATGTATTGATGACCACAGATAACACTCAAATACTAAATAAAGAAACAAACATAAACACAAAATTAATGAAGCCTTACTTATAGAACAAATAAACCAACACAAAGAAACACCTATATTAGAAATATATATATATATATATATATATATTCAAGCATTTATCACCGCTCTCTACATTCAGACACTCGTTAAACAATCCTTTTCGAACATGAGGTCAACTTCCGGACATTTACCTCTTTCTCTCTTTGTGAACCTGACGATGACCGAAAATGGTCGATACGTTGTTCACCCCTCTACGTAAAATATTTTCTCATCTCAGACGACCAGTTTTTACATATATAAAGTTTTTTCTATCACACGCCATTTTAATTGTCAAGAACATCTCGTGGAAAAGAGACCATTAGTTTATCAAAGAGAAAAAAAACTAGCTCAGTATAAGTCTATGTCGCGTATATTAGATCGTCTTTATTACACGCTTAGAGATACTTACACCAAAAATTCTAACCAATCTCGTTTCTTCAAACTCGTATTGCAGTAGCTTTTCTTAACTGGAGAATGAAGTGTTCTCTTTAAATCAAGTGTGCAGTCCTTCAAATAATAACAGCTACATGTATAAAATGATGTTTTCGCTTGCTTCCATCAGGACGTTATGCAAATATTGCGACTAGTTGTTTCATTGGAGAAATTCAAAGGATTGTTGTTTGAGAGTAAAATATGGATATATAACTGACGTTAAGAATATAAACTATGGAGTTACATATTTCTATAGTAGTGACATCTATTACTCTAATTTGAAATAAATGAAAGAAATCCACATCATTATTGATCTTTAAAAGTTAGAAATAACTCGTCATAAAAAGACAATATATCAATATATTGGTTATATCAGGAAAAAATATTTAACACTTATAATTGTCATTTTTAATTAAATACTAAAGACAGACTGGTCTTAATCCTACTTTGATTCTGTTAACTGCTGTCTTTTACGGAGAAGTTCTACGTAGTTCTATTTTGTGTATTAGTAATGGCTGAAATTGGAAATACTGGTTCTTGCTGATTAAAGTAAAGTTATCTGCGTTTTTATGTTCCTTAAAATGAATGAATCTGTACCGGTTAATATCCAGTGAAAGTTCACTGAGATAGTACTACTTTATAATTCAAAACATGGAATAAATGCTGGTTAGTAATTAGCCTCTTGTTAATGACATTAAACTTTTTAATTTATAAGTAGACCGAGACGATCGTATAGAATAACAAGAATAACAAACTTGATGTCTAATCACCACAACCTTACCATAAAGACGTAAACTTATTGATAGCTGCTTGCAATCTTCATACATATTTGACTTGCATGTAAAAATTCAGTAAAACTAGTTTTCATCACCATTGTTTTATAGTCAGATTAACTTAACGCTGAAACATTTTCTTTATTAAATATGCACGTATTCTCCCCATAAGCGGGCATAACGACTTCTATTAATAAATATCATATATGCTGTTTGTTTTACAGGATAACCTTTTTCTTTCAGCTAAAGATTTTACTTTATATCACAACAATCTGTGTTTAAACATGACCGTCAAATAACCTTGTTTCTCATTCCTAAAAATGTCGAGCTTGACTAAAAGTCACTTTTTATTACCCTATGTTGTAATCTGTGGAAAATTCTTATCGTAAAGCTGTTACAACTTTTTTCGTCTTCGTATGAAATGTGTACTGATTATTATCGCAAATATTATTTGTATGACTCAAGAGCTTGTCGTGCATCGCAAATAATTTAAATTGTTTCATGTTTTTTTTAATATAGAATGCAGTAGTTTTATTGTGAGGCGCTGATGACTATCATTTTAATCCTTTGTGTGTTTTTTAATGCGACAGTAAAATCAAATGTAAAGTGTTCACTTCATATAAAGAGTACAGCTATGAGTAGTTGAGTGGATAAAATGATTTTAGCTTAGGAGAGCAGTTACCTTCGTACAAATGTCTGCACACAGTGAGGGGTGATATAGATGTGGGACGTTGTGGACTTGAGCACCCACATCTCACTTTCTTAATTTCTAATTTTCTGATGTGAAACTAGTGAATTAGAGGTTAAAACTAATGGGCGATGTATTCTTAAAATTATGAGGGTCGTATTTCCGTTGTCACCTACAAAACATAGAAAATATTTTATAATCCTATGTTATAATTTCATGCTTATGTGTTTTTATTTGTGGCTTGAATATTTTATTATATAATTAATCAGAGGTTGGGATTTGCTGTTTTTAACCCAGTTCTTCCTGATGAATTTGTTTGTTCATTGAGCTTCAAGTAGACATAAATCATTTAATATCACTAAAATATATACTTACATATATATTGTTACGTTTTTTATGTGGACTGAACGCAACAGAAAGACACAGATAACAGCTTGTATAATTTATTACAATGACCTACTTATATGTGACGGACATGAAATAAATTATCTAATAACAATAACAGATATTCAGTTTTAACCTTCAAAATTAATTACAATACAAAAAGGTACTGGCCTGTGTCTAATAATATGATCCAGAATGAAAGTCCAAATCAGAAATCCAAAACTCCAATCTAGGCGGTGAATTTAGTCCTACGAAGAAATTCCGATGTTTGAATGGGTAAGTTCAGAAACAATTCACATTTCAATACGTGTGGACTTTCAGTATAATTCGTAATTCGACTGAATCGTAAAGATTGACGGAAAAAAAATTCACCGCTTTAGTTGATCTAGCTCTATTCACAAATTCAATTTGAATAAACACACGGCAAACGTTTAAACTTTCTCAAAAGAAAACAACTTCTTGACCCGAGTAAAACAGATGACTTACTTCCCTCGCATCGCCTTCTGTTTATATACTAATTGCATAACTTCCCAGAATTCCGGAGTACAGACACCAGGCCAATACAAGTGATCGATCTACCTAATTCTAGAAATTTCTACGTATATACATAACACTCTGTACAGGCACCAGGCCAATACAAATGATCGATCTATCTAGTTCTAGAAATTTCTACATGAATAATTCTAAATGAATTCTAATTAATTCTAAATGTTATTTTAAATGAATAACAACTTATTTTATTGGTTTAAACTTCGAAACAATAATATAAATATGGAAATATAAATAATAGAAATGTGATTTTAAACACGACATGACATGGTTGTCGTTTACATAACATTTACATGACAATATTCATGTTTGAAATGAATATCATACAACAAGTAAACAGGAAACATTAAAAATGAACTAAAAATAATTCGAGCATGAGTGTCAGATATTAATAAATAGATAATATAAATTGAAAATTTACAAAATTTCAAAATGGTAAAAAAGGGGAAATGTTATTTTGTAAATAAATAAATAGAAGTTGAAAGGTGAACATTAAGTAATTTTGTGAGCACAGTTTAAAATATTTTTTCTTTCAATCCTAGATCAATCGACTTTTAATCACATCTTACATTTACGTCCTATTTTCATTCCATCTATAAAAATACCTTTTCCAAGGAAACAGATGATTATTGTTTAAAGATTGTAAGTTTTAGTTCTTTGTATTTATATTGCTAATTGCAAAATACGTTACAGTTCTTTTTCCAAAAATGAAAGCTAGTTTTTGTTAATTATTTCTATTAATTAATTGTTTTCATTGTTTGTGCATGTATTTACGTTCAACATACGTATAAAATGTATATTTTTATTATACATTTTTGTATGTTGCAATAAATTTTATATAATTTTTTCATGAAGTAATGTTTCATTATTACTTTTAGTTTCTGAATTATAATTACAGAGCTATTCTTTACTTATTTCATTATTCCGTTTGTTAAGAGATATATTGATAATAAAAAATAATTTTCTATTTTTAATCCTAATTTTTCAAATGTGGTGATCATTTTAATTTTGACATGTTTAAACATATTTTATTTCATAACGTACTATATGTAATTCTATTTAACCTGAAATTATTTTTGCATTTACATATAGTTCTTTGTTAAAAGACAATGTTATTTATGTGGTGAAGATTGTTTGTTTGTTTTCGAATTTCGCACAAAGCCATTCGAGGGCTATCTGTACTAGCCGTCCCTAATTTAGCATTGTAAGACTAGAGGGAAGGCAGCTACTCATCAAAAACCACCGACAACTCCTGGGTTACCCTTTTACCAACAAAGAGTTGGATTAACCGTCATATTATAACGCCCCACTGCTGAAAGGGCGTGCATGTTTGGCGCGACCGGGTTGCGAATCCGCAACCTTCAGATTGCGAGTCGCGCGCTTTAACACGCTTGGCCATGCCGGGCAGTGTGTGGTGAAACTCATGAACTTTTTAGCCATGTTGCAGGATCAAAGTTAATTGCGAGCTTGGGAACAAAACTAAAAAAAATGGAGTTAAAAATGGGATACATTTTCCGCTGTCTTTTATTCATATAGAGTTTCAAGAGAAAAAAAATCATAAATAAATTAGTGATGACGAATTTTGTGAATGTAGAATCAATTGTTTGTCACACGAGAATGTCCAGAAATGTGGTGAAATGTATTCCTTGTAAATGAAACAGAGATTTTTTGTTATTCAATTAAATTCTTATTTACTTTGAAATTATACTGTACGAACATGTTGTTATAAATTTTACTTATAGTCTGATTTGATCAGCGAAATGATATGATAACATTATTCACACACGTACATTTTTATACTTGGGAAGTTCAGTTACCTTTCCGTCAGTAGGATTTTTGTTGTCAGTAACAATTAAAGTATCAACACTTCCTGTTATAGTGGTAACATTTGTTTTTGTTAGTATATATTGTAACATGTTGATTAGCTTAATTTTTTTTGCCTCTCAAAACATTCGCTGGAAGTTTGGTGAAATCTCTAGTTTTTCATTACACGCAAAATATCTAAGAATCCAAACAATAATTAATATGATTAACTGTAATATCAACAGAATTTTGTTTAAATATTTTGTGTCACCAGTTATCTGTTAGAAAGACAATGAACCAATGTTGGTGAAGCCGCAGACGCACAATAAATTTCCTCCACTTTTGACATAGGTAAATAGCACGCGCTTGGAAACAAAATTATAGACCCTCATGCCAGCAGTTTTATAATTAAGTATTACATAAAAAGTCATCACCAAATTTTTTCGGTGTCTTAGCAGAAAATTTGATAGTTTCATAACGCTAAAATTAGGGAACTGATATTTTAAGAGAGCTCAAGAGACGTCTATCTTTCTTGTATAATCAAATATATTTTGAATCTGAAGTAATTATTACATACAAGACAAGAATACTTTGTTGTTCAAATAATTCCCTATGGATGCACCTGAATTTTGTGTGATAATAATATTTTATTTCTTTGGAAATAAATAATTGGCTTCTAAAAATGCTCGCAAGAAGTTATTGTTATATAACGTAAGTTGAAATTCTGATTTCTTTTCTCTGTAACATATTTAATTAAACAAAAGTTTTTACGTTTTATTTATTTTCTGATTCCAGTTAACAAAATAAAGTAGAATTTAGGAAAGGAGTTTATAATTATCTTATTTATTTCTATAAAGGAATTTGAGTCTAACCTATCATTCTTCTTCAAAATAATCCAACGTTTATTTTGTTAAATGCTTTCAGCGAAACTTTTAATTCTTTCAAAATACCATTGAAGAAGTGATTTCACTGTTCCTATTAACGTGAGGAAAAAATACACACACTCCACTAAACAAAGTTACAACTTCAACAGTTATTATGTTATGTAAGATGACACAAAAATAATTTTGAGATAAACACAATTAGTCTTTTCAAATAACAAAGCATCAATAAAAAAGTAACGGTTGCTGAAAGTGAGTATTCATGTCGCTTATATAATCCATGGTATATTTCCACATGCGTGAAAAACAGTTTCGTAAAGTATAAAATGGATTTTGGAATACGCTGTTTTTAGGGATAGTACAGAAAGAAAATTCATTTGTTCTCAAAATATTTGATGACTACAAGAGTTCTGAGGTGTAGTTATAATTTGTACCTGGAAGAGACATGTTTCACAAAATGGCACGCTCCATTTCATCTCTTTGCATATACTTATTTTATTCATTTCAACCGTGAAATGTAAAAAATAATTTGAGAAATATATTGGACATTTTCGTTCATATTGCACAAATATTGTAAAATTCTTCCCTCATGACAAGTAATTTCTAAACTCACGTGTACGTACAATTTTGTTAAATTCTTCCCTCATGACAAGTAATTTCTAAACTCACGTGTATGTACAATTTTGTTCTCACGCATCGCTCCTTTCATGTTGAAGGAATAGATGCCACCGCGAAAGAAATGTGTAATCCAATAGTTCAAAACACCGGCATTATATGATAAAAGTAATATATATATATGATGATGTGAGATTTAAGCTATTCAGTGTAAACGTTTTTGTTTCCGTGTTATAATTTTATTATTATCTAACGAACAAAGCATAACTTAAATTTACGTCATATTTTTATGGTTATAAAGTAGTGGAGAAATCTTGTGAAAGTAGAAATGAGTTGTTAATGAAAATAATGAGAAAAAGCAAAGGTTTCACGTAAAATTTACAAAATTTATAATGTATGAAATGAATATCAATCTTAAAATTAAAATTACAGCGTAGTGCAAACCAATCATCCGACGCACCATTATGTGTCTCAACGAGACACAAAACCCATTACTAACAGCTAGGAAAGATCCACGAATTAGAGATGGCGCACCCGAGTTGCTGTTCCATCCTTTATGGCTAAGAAATCAATCAAATGTACTTTTTGTCGCAGTATTAAAAACCAATAATTGCTGTGAAAATTAATTTTGACTTCGTAAGGACTGTAACATTGAGTAACGGAAGAAAGTCTATTGATTTGTACAGAAATAAGATAAATAGAGCTGGGGGAATTATTTGGTGAAAATTATCAAATATTGGTCTGGATTTCTTAGTAGATAAGTACGGCCGCAATGTAGAATAACTGGTACATGAAAAACAGCCATGAATATTGCACGGTGAATCAATAATGCCTGTTTGGAGATGTCTGGAACATTTTTAACCTTTACACATTCACTTCAGTGGGTGAAACAACTTATTGAAGCCAGAGTAATTCCAATCCCAGGACACTGTATTTCGTAAAACGGAAATTCGAATGGTTTTGACATTTCAAATGAATTGTTTGAAATTGCTTCTTTTCGAAATCCTGTTTTAAACATTTTTATTTTTTTGTGTTTCCTTGTGTTCCAATTCCCGTTGTCCTGACAATATAGAATATTACAGAAAAGAAAATATATATGTTAGTTTTTGGGAAACAACAATTATAATAATGATTTATAAATTCTGGAAAGATTTTTTCTTCAATAAACACGAAGTTTTATAATTTTACTCCCACATGAACTATATTAATTTACACGAATAATTTACTATTCAATAAAGAGGTCAAAAAATAAATAAATGACATGGATTCATCCTTGAATCACATTAGCTCCTAAATTACCAGCTTGTAAAATTACTTCTGTCACTGGTAAATTCAATGCACTTAATTATATTCGGTAATTTAACTTTCTTGTAATATTTAATATTAAGAAGAAGCGAAAGCGATTGTTGTTTGAAAATAAAATATGGATACACATCTGACGTTTTATTCATATTTCAGTAGTTTCGGAATCTGTTATTTTAATTTCAAATAAACAAAGTTACTTTTGCATTTTTGGAGAGAGAAACTACTTGTCCTGAGGCGAGAACGTATTAATATATGAGTAACATCATCAGATAATATCCAATATTTTCTTAAATTGTTTCTGAATATTCAGCACTCTCAAAGTGGATAAAATAAATATACAAAAACGTTAAACTTTGCATAAGAAATAAATAAGGTGTAAATGTTGACCAAAAGTTTAATATAAAATCTTTAGCACACTGAAACTAAGTTATCTTGTTAATCACAGAAACGTCATATTTTTATTGGAAATTTTCAATCTCTTTATGTTCCGAATACATGTAAGTCCATGACTTTGATCGTTAGTAAATTTCTTATAGCAAATGAAATGAACGACAATATGATAAAAACTACAAGTAACCCATATCATTGCTGTAGTGATCTCCTATGTAATTTAATGTGAAAGCATCGATGTGTATTCGTCTAGAGATTATTCCAACCAAAACACTTCACCTCTCAAAGGTAGCTGTCCTTTACCATATTGAATCACCATCAGTTTCGTATTCCTAACATACGATATGTTAATGATATTTCGATAGGCCTTTAGGTTTTAAGTAAATCACTGGTACGTCAGAGGTCATAAAATTCATAATTTTCGTTTCAATATCATTTAGAGTTTTCAAACAGTCATGCACTGTGTAACTTATAGTAAATAAAATAATCACAATGTGTATAGAAAAACAGTCTAATGTTTAGATGGGTAACCGAATTTCCAAACCAAAATTTCTTAGCCCTTGTCCGAGATTTTGAAATGATGTGTTCAACTTTCTTATCCAACCTGCTTACGTTGTGAAGTATCTGATGGATGTTTTCAAGGTATCTGAAAAGGATACTTTCTTTATAGGCATTTTTACTCAATCATCGGTTAAACATTCTGAATGATAAAAATATATTAAAGAACAGATCATCCACTATTCATTCCGGTTCTATCCTAGGAGTAGTAAGTCACTACTAACCTACAAACCTATTAAGCCTGGGGGTTTCTCACCATACACGTTAGCAGAACTTTTGTTTGTTTTGAATTTCGCTCAAAGCTACTCGAAGGCTATCTGTGCTAAACGTTTCTAGTTTAGCAGTGTAACATTAAAAGGAAAGCAACTTGTCATCATCACCCACTGTCAACTCTTGGGCTACTCTTTTACCAACGAATGGTGGGATTGACCGTTCCATTATAACACCCCACGGCTGGGAGGGCAAGCATGTTTGGTGCGACGCGGGCGCGAACCTGCGACCCTCAGATTACGAGTCGCACGCCTTAACACACTTGCTCATACTGATTCGAAAGCATTTTTAACAACTGTAAAAAAAATTGTTTCACGTTGTATTTTCTGTTATCATTTTTTTCAGGAAGTTAGATAATAAAACTAAATAAGGGGAAAAAAGGTTTCATTTATTTATTGTGAGACTTCTGCTGGTCCAACGATACGTCAAATGATTTACAACGTTAGAATTAGGAATTCGATTTCCTTCAGTGAACTCAACAGATAGCCCGGTGTAGCTTTGCTACAAGAAAACACACACATTATTTGAAAGTTTAATGTAAAATAAAAATATTTATAAGTTCTGACAAAGAAGAAACTCCACAGAAAAAAATGAGCCACTAAATATCGTAAATAGAGAAACAACGTAACATGGTAGTTACTTATATAGAACTCACAAAGTTATCCGAAACCTGTAAGTTAACACAATACACTCACGTCTACCTTAATAACAATAATAAACTTTTGTTATTATGATAAATATATAATAATACAAAAATAGAAAAAAATGTTTAACTGATATTTTCGACATAAGTGAAGACAACCAAAGTCATTGATTTGGTTTTCCCATGTTGCCACTTGTTTAAAAAAAGCTAAATTAAGAACAATTATGAACTGAGAGGGAATTTTAGAATCCAGGTGGAGCCACAATGGAGTTGTGATGATAAACGTAACTTTTTAATGATACAAATATTAAAAAAAAAATAATCATTGCTGTTTGAAAAATAACAACAAACTATATCCAGTTCAAATTTCGCTTTTTGACGTAAAATAATTATTGCTCATACTAGAACTTCACAAACCAAGCAACAAAAATATAACTGTCTTTCTCTTTCATATTTTGTATGGTTAAAAGAGGTGTTCGTAATACACAAATGCTGGACAACTTTCCCATGTGAATGGAAAATATATTTAAACAATATTTAAAACAAAGATCACATTATTTAAATAACACTTTATGTAAACAAGGAAACAGACATATTTAAATAGTCCAACGCTAAAATCAGGGGTTCGATTCCCCTCGGTGGGCTGAGCAGATAGCCCTTTGTTGCTTTGCTATAAGAACACACAAACACACACATTTAAATTATAAATTATTGTAACTAAATATAGTATTCAGCTTGGTTCCATTTTACTTGTTTTTGTTTCTTTGAATTAAACACAAAGCTACTCACAAGGCTGTCTGTGTTCTGCCTACACGGGTATTGGAACCTGGTTTTTAGCGTTGTAAGTTCGTAGACATACTGCCGAGCCACTGGGGTAGAAGAAAGATCCACCTTTTGAAAGCACTTGGGTTATACGGCTTTTATTTCATTGATATTAAGATTAGTGTAATCTGTAAGCCTGATAATGATAACTCTACAAAGATGTAAAATATATCACAGTGAACCTTATAAAGGTGATTAGCTGATTTTGTAAGTATTAAAACATAACTTTTTGTTTCAACACTAAATTTAACAGAAAATATATTGAAAGCACGAATATTTGTTTTATGTTTTCTTGTTGGTTAGACCGTTTATTTAATTAGTTACATTGTATGCTATGTTTATGTTTAATTTTGGTTCACGTGGGTATCTCGCCTTGATCTGAAGTACCATGTTGAAACTGTAGTAATTTTTTGTATTCATAACATTAAAATCAGGGGTTAAATTCTTTTCGATGGTCACAGCAGATAACCTTATGTGGCTATAAGGAAAACACACAAAAGTTTGTTCCTATTTTACGAAACAGATTGATGCTTTATCAGTTACACAACAAAAGTTCTCAGTAAGTCTGCAATACTTAGCCAGTGTTGAATAACCATTACAAATATATTTCGAGAACACGAGTCGGAAAAACAACTGTCCAAATCTTATTTGAGTATATATTTATTTAAACAGTTTCCTCTCTAGTTTTGCAGAACGTTACTTACTCCATAAGTAAAATATTTCATTGGGTGTCTGAGTTGCTTATTGATCTATCGTTAAAAATACGAGTTTTTTTTTTAACTCATTATGTTAACCCACATGTATATATCATGATATTGAAATTCTATACAACTAAAATATTCGACAAAAGTAATAGTTTTAGAGGAAAAACTCCTCTGTAACTCTCAAAGATTTCATTATTTTATCTTGTGTAAATAATTTTAAGAATAAAAGCGAAACAATTTCAAAAAGGAATATTTATTTCATATAGAGATTTTTATAGTACAATTTCAAAAATGGACAAAACTTTATATATCTGTACTTTCTAAGTTTTTGAATTTTGCCCCCAGCTATACGATGACTTTCTGAGTCAGCCGTCCCTAAGTTAGCAAGACAAGAGAAAAGGCAGCTAATCATCTCCTCTTATCCCTTACTGTTGGGCTACTAATTTTACTAACAAAGAGTAGAATTGATCTCATATTATAACACCTTAACGGCTATAAAGGTGAGTATGTCTTGTGTGACCGGGATTCGAACCCACGCCTCTCCGACTAGGATTCGAGTGCCTTAACCACCTGATCATGCTAGAACAAGGTAATGTTTTAAATCACTAATATCTTAAACGAGATGTTGTTGTCTTTGGAAATCATGTAGATTTATATCAAAGAATATTGAAGAATTACACCATTCTTAAAAATAAATAAAAAAAGGTAAATACAGAGGTTAAAAAGTATAACGTGATTAATTTTTCTGTAACTTGAAAAAGGTTCGATTGTGTTCCAGATGATATAATATCTTCAGATTGAAATGTGATTTTGTGTTTTAGATACTGTCTTAAGATTTCTTTTCCAATGTCATTGTTTGAGCTTAAAATAGTGTGAACATTTTGCAGATGATTCTCTCACAAATCCTCAGTGTTGTACTTGTGATATATTCACTGTCATTTTGTCGAATCTTGCAAACGTTTTATGAGATATTTTTTCAATTGTATCTATTACGCTATATTTTTTCTTGGTGAGTCTTCGATTTATCACATTACATATGTAATGTATTACGATTTCAAATAGCAGGAAATTAAGTTATTTTGGTATTAATATGTAAAAAAAAACATTATATTTGGGAGAACATATATACACACAAATGTATTTATTATACAAACAACAAAAACAATAGATACTTCCTTTTACTGCATTTTCGTTCTTCCATCCTTTCTTGTTTCTGCTGGCTTTCTTTAGCCCTTATTATTTTATGTACATATTTAACTGAAACTGTAAGAAGTTTACTTTTTGGGTGATTTATGAAGTTTGGCAAATAGATATTTAGTTTCACATTAAAGAAGATAGAACACATATCAAGAAAACGAATAAATAATTTCCAGTTAAAATCTACTTGTTTATCAATATGACATCAAATTTATTATAATTATAATTTAATTGACCAATAGAGGACTTTACCGTTATTCATTTGTACCTTGAGTGTGGGAAAAGTCGGAAAAACATCGACGCAATTAAAGTATTCATTGCTCGCTAGAAAACAACAAAAGCAAATAGAAGGAAAATGGCATAACTGTTTTCTGAGCCACCTCTTTATGATAAATCTGCATAGAAAACCAGACTACTTCCCTTCCCCATAAAAGAAGAAATCTAAGAGTTTCTATTTCAACGAAAAAAGTGGAATAAATACATAATCGTATGGATCCGAATTATACAAGTACGGTGTCATCTATAACTAGCCATTGTTCTACTGTATCTAGTCAAACACAAGTTCTTTACCTGAATGTTTTGTATATAAGAATAAAAATTTACAAGAAATAATTTTAAATGACTAATAGGAAATCGGATTTTCTTTTTCAGAGTTAATAAAAGGAGAATTCCTGCTCTGAAACGAGCATGTGTTATCACTGGGTATACTTGTCCTCCATGTGAACGAGGTTATATAGATTAAACATAAAGAAATGTTTGTTTGTCATTAAGAACAGAGTTATACAATGGGGGTTAAACCCCGATTTACAGCGGTGGGAATCCGCAGACATACTGTTGTGCCACTTGGGGGAACAGTCAGCACGAATCTTTGAGAAACAGGAAATTAAGTTATTCATATCAAATAATAATAAATAATTCCGATAAAGTAAATGTAAGTAAAAAAATTAATTAATGTTCTAACATTTATTGACGTATAATATGTTGATAAAGATTAGATAAAACAGGTGGTATTTTATTCCATGATATTATAAGTGATTTTGGTTAATTATTATTACTATTTCTGTATGCAAAATTGCGAAAGTCTATCGAATAATTATCAGCTAGATTCTGGCTACATCAAAAGTTCCTATCACATAATTTTAAATTCTTAGAACCATTCCATTGAAAATAAATCGAAAGTTTATGAAAGACAAATAAACCAGATTAATATCAATCCATATCAAGTTTATTTTATAGTTTTTATTGCATACTATAAATTGCTTATTCAGAACACTCTAAAAATTGCTATTACAGTGGTTTGTCTCAACTGAAAGTATGAGTCCTTTTCCAACTGGTGTAATTTTGCTGAATCCCTGTTGACTTCTTGAACCATTGATAAAGCTAGATTCAACTAATATATTGAATAAAATAATTTATTGTTCTACTTTAGGTTGTCTCGATACTAAAAATATCAGCTTACTTTGTGTTTATATTTTTGATGAGATCGTCACGTATCTTAGCTCACGAAAACCTTCACAGACTTAAAGTCTTAAAAAAGAGAATCAAGGTCCTACCAAACTATCAACATGAAAATTTTGTTGTTTCAGTCATTATAACGGAAGCAACACTGATTTTCTGCTGAGGTATAACTGGTCACAGATCCGACTTCAGAAGCTGGAAAAACTAAAAATTCCTTCTACAACCCTCTAAAAATGAGACAACACCCACTGAGTCAGTGTAAAGTTTAAATAATAAAAATGTTATAATCCAGAGTGCATATCTTTATTTTAAACAGAATACAATATGTCAATGTACAGATTGGTACTAAAACACAAGAACTGCTATTTTAATTTTGAAATTTTGGTACACAAAGTTACATTTCTAATAACACTTTAAATTATTACAATAATAATCTTTTCCCAGTGGCAAAAGAAAGTCAGTCTGAATATATGCTTGGTTGCAACACATTATTATGTTATGGGAATGATCGAAAATCACATTGGTAATGCAAGTTGCCTGATATGAATAGCAGTATTGTAAAACAGATTATAGGAGGTACAGACACAGTTCTCTCATAATTCTTAAAGAGACCATTACACTTTGTTATGTAAATATCATGTAAATGTTGTCGATAGTGTTATGTAAATGTCATGTAAATATCATGTAATGTCGTGTTTGAATTCCCAGATTTATTATTTATAATTCTATATTTATATTATTTTTCGAGGTTTAAATCGGTGAAATTTAAAATAACATTTTAGAATTAATTAAAATTCATTTAGAAATTTTTAAAACTAAATAGATTGATCACTTGTATTGGCCTGGTGTTTATATTGTGGAATTCTGAGAAGTTACGCGATATAGTATATAAACAGACGGCGAGGGAAGAAATCATCAATTTTTACTCGGGTCAAGAAGTCATCCAATTTTACTCGGGCAAGAAAACATCCACTTTTACTCGGGTCAAGAAATCATCCACTTTTACTCGGGTCAAGAAATCATCCACTTTTACTCGGGTCAAGAAATCATCCACTTTTAATCGGGTCAAGAAATCATCCACTTTTACTCGGGTCAAGAAATCATCCACTTTTACTCGGGTCAAGAAATCATCCACTTTTACTCGGGTCAAGAAATCATCCACTTTTACTCGGGTCAAAAAGTAAGTCATCCATTTTATTCGGATCAAGAACTTTGTCTTGTTTGAGAAAGTTTAAATTGAATTTGTGAATAGAACTAGATCGACTAAAGCGGTGAAATTTTTATTCCGTCAACCTTTACAATTCAGTCGGATTATGGATTTTTAGAAAGTCAATAGGAATTGGACTGTGAATTTTTGTTTGAAATTACCCATTCCAACTTCGAAAATTTCTCCGTGGGACTGAATTCACCGCCTAGATTAGAACTTTGGATTTCGGATTTGGACACTTATCCTGGATTATATTATTAAGCACAGGCCAGTACTTTTTTGTATTGTAAGTTGTTTTGATGGTTGAAACTGGATATCTGTTATTGCCATTAGATAATATATTTTGTGTCTATCACATAAGTAGATAATTATAGTAAATTATACAAGCTGCTATCTGTGTCTTTCTGTTGCGTTCAGTCCACATAAAAAAACGTAACACACTCCATTTAATACAGTTGAATGTTATGAATAAGATGAAATTATTTATCAATTGATAAATTTATCAATTTTGACTCTGTGATGAGTTAAATATTCTGAATAATAAGAACATGTTTGAGAACATTCAAGACATTTAGTCATCCACCATTTATTCTGTTTTTGTCATCGGTCTAGTTAGTCATTACTAACTTATAAACCGATTTAAGCCCTGGTTTCTTGTTTGGTAGCCAGAAAGTGCTTGTTACAACAATGTCAAAGTAGGTCTGATGCTTTTGTGAGTTGATGTGACTGACAGTTAGAAATTATTGTTTTTTTCACTTTTAAGGATTACAACTTGAGTAGTTATAAATAAATAACAGTTTACCACCTGAAAACGATTGAGCCTCTGAATGCATATTCGACGAAATTATTATAAACTATTGAAAAGAAGAATTTCAAAAGGGCAACATTTGTAGTCTCAGAACTTAATGAAATTATACCAAACGAAAAATAAGGAATGTTAATGAGAACGAATAGAATTATCAGCAAATTTAGAAAAAAACTTCAAACTGACAAGAACAGGTAAATCGTGCTCTAGAAGTAAGTAAAAAGAATTTGAAATATGAATTCTAAATAATTTTTAAAACGCAGTGTGAGATACTTTTCTTTATTAACCATAGAATTATTGAATTTTAATCATATTTTGATAACACTATAAACATAATTGCTTCCATTACATAAACCTTCATCAAATATATTGTTTTTGTTTGTTATTAAGCACGAAGTTACACAAAGGGGTATTTGGGTTTTGTCTACCATGGGTATTGAAACCAAGCTTCAAGCTTTATATGAACCTAGACATACCGAGAATAAAGAAACCAAAAATCAATAATTGTTATACTATTTATAACAAACCTAAACGATAATTAGATGTAGGTAGTGGTATTGACTACTAGCTACAAGAATGTAAAATATCAGATCACCTTAAGATTCCTGAAAGTATTTATACTTACAAGGTGATATTATCTGTTAAAGAAACAAACGTGTTAAAGATAAAGTAAAATAAATTTTTCCATTTTCTTTTTTGTTATCAAGCTCTTAATTAAGGACGATAACACATCAAGCTTTAAGATAAGGCGTCCGTTTGAATGAAGATATTTATGCATATTTTACGCAACTATCAGAAAGCAACGTAACTAGTTTTATATACTATAACTTTTTAAGTTAAATTTAACTTTAATGTGAAATCGAACTTATCTGTAATTGCAAAATTTATTTTACGTCATATTACACAGCTCCTCAGTAGAAAGCAGGTGAGCTTTTAATTGAAAAAATCAAGAGATATGCTGAAAGCAAAAGAAGATATAAATTAGATCACTGAAAGACATCATTTCTTACACTACTACACTCTCCGTTTCATTTGCTTGTTTGAGTTGGACCTTAATACTTCCTTTCTATCTATATTTAATTAGGAACTTCAGAATATATTTTATATCTTAATAATGATTATTTTATTGTTCATTGTCCGAAGTCTTCGGGTAACATGACATGGTCCAAGTTTTGAAGGTTAATGTAATACGTATTGTCACTTGTTCGGTTTTTCGTTTTAATAAAACCTCATCGTTTATTCTAGATCTTAATCGAGCTCGTTCATTTTATTTCTAACCGAGAATCTATCACACATTACATCATTAATGGAGAATGCCGTCACTTATTATACTGAGTGAAGAATGACATAACATCTTCTATCTGGAGACAAATCTAATTATTTGCTGGCATTTTCACATTGGTGATTTGTCCATTGCCTAATGAATCTAATACGCAGTCTGACATGATATCAGCTGGCACACTTCAAGTATTTCGAGGTACAAGTTTATGGTAAGCCACAAAAGCTTCCTTGAGGTGTGTGTAATTATTCCACAATCCACAAGGGTGGAGCAGCAGCAGCCACTAGTACACAATGCTCTTGATTAATTCTGATGCCTTCGCAACTACGGATGTTAGGGTTAGGATCGAATGAGTTGAAAAATTATTACAAAACTGTAAGGAAAATGAAAAAAAATCCTGTGCAGAATAGAAAGTTTCCCATCAATTTTCCCACTTTATGATTTGGGATGTCAACCACAAGGAAGTTAAATGTTACAAATAACAACAGTTACTTTTTCAACATGGTTAGTTCGTAAAATAACAATAACGTTGGAGGAAATCGAAATTAAAAAAGTTACTTAGTAGTGTTGGTTTGTTACTTGAAAAACGGTAATGTACACAAATTGAGAAAATGTGATGGATTGTTAGGTTTAATTCAACTGAAACGGATATTATCATGGTTAGAGACTCGTTGTGAAGGTAAACAGTCTTAACTACTGTCTATTGATATTTTAAACAGTTTAGAAATATCTGACAACAAGATTCATTCACAAATTTTTCTTTTCTAATGAAAATAAATTTTTATATGCAAACAACAATAGAATTTATAATAACATTTGATCACAGTGATAATTTATACACGGAAATTTGACAAACTCACAAACAACAATAAGTCCTCTATTCAGTCTAGAACTGAATACTTTGTCGAGAGTTCACGAAGCGCGAATTACCTCCATTGAGACACAACTACTCTTCCCTTGACGCAAATGCAAGCTAGCTACATTTCTCACACGTGAAGTTCTTGCCGATAAAATTTTCTTCGTAAAAGTGCGAACATTCAAAGCGATTTTACTGAAGTCTCTTATGTTCGAAATCTATAAATATTCCTGGATAAATATTTGTAGTGTTACGTATTTTTTATGTTTTATGTTTTTCGTAGACTAAACGCAACAGAAAGACACAGATAACAGCTTGTATAATTTATTACACTAAACTATTAACAGATATAACATAAATTATATAATAACAATGACAGATATTAAGTTTGTACCTTAAATATTAATTACAAAACAAAATGATACTAGTTTCAACCTTCAAAATTAATCACAATACAAAATGGTACTGGCCTGTATCTAATATAATGATCTAAAATGAAAGTCTCAAATTCCAGTCTAGGGAGTGAATTTGGTCCCGCGAAGAAATTCCGAAGCTTAAATGAAGAAGTTCAGAAACAATTCACAGTTCAGTAAATTCGACGAAGTTCTTTTCACGATGCCTCCGATGAACGCCTTCCAATTTTCCCGATTTCCCGTGAATAGTTCCACACGTGTTGACTTTCAGTATAACCAGTAATTCGGATGAATCGTAGAGACTGACGAAGTAAAATCACAGCTTCCGTAGATCTAAATTCAGTCACAAATCCAAGTTGAATAATCATAGCAAACACTCAATCTTTCTCAAACGAATGGGTGACTCTTCTTTTCTTCGAATAAAAACTAATGACTCTTCTCTTGAATAAAACTAATGTCTGACTCTCATTTCTTCCTCGCATCTTCGTCTGTTTATATATTGTAGGCCTAGACTCCTCCAACCATCGCGAAACTTCTACAGAACTCCAGAACAATCCGCGCATGTCCGTTCTTGCACGAGACTAAACGTCTAGACACGAGGTCGCCAGCATTTCATTTGAATACATATGATTGGTCTACCTAATTCTAGAAAACTCTAAATGTTATTTTAAATGAAAAACAACGTATTTTACCAGTTTAAACCCTGAAACAACAACACAAATATGGAAATACGAATAATAGAAATGAAAATTCAAACACAACACGACACGCTGTCGCTCACAAAACACTTACACGACATTTACATAACAGTAGTTTTTTTAATTAATGAGCGTTTGTCACACTTGTAGCTAAAGACTTATGATAAACTGATTCTTGCAGAACAACTACATTATATGTATCTGTTTCTCGGCATGTAGATTTATAAATTTAAGGCGAAATTTTAAAAAGTTTCCTTGTCAACACTGTTTGAAAACACTAGTGGTTTTACAAAACATATATTGTCGATTCTAAGACTCCAGAATGTCTTACAATTTTAGAAAACAAACGAGACGTGCACAATATAGATTTAACAATATAAGATGCGTACATATATAATTATGTATTAAACCGAAAGAAACAAATATATTAAAATAATATTAAATCCTTCACAAACTGTTGAAGCTCTATAGGGTGCTGGAGAAAGGGGAGATTTTATCGGTATCAATTTCATATTATCCATATTATTTCTCCGGATAAATACACTGATAGCCAGTCATTAATGGTAAATATAATTTCTCTCATGTCATCAACGCATTAATTACCAATATTCTGCACGCGGGTAATGACAGAATTCGATTTTGGCTATGTATCTTGTTGCCGTTACACTTAGTAAAACAGAAATGGAGTGGTAAAAATCATAAAAGAATTTGCTGGAGATTTTTTCATTAGCGATTTGTCCACAGCCAATGTGCATGTCGATGTACACCGCTTGATATATTAACAATTAGACCATTTCACGTCCTTCGAGAAAGAAGTTTTTGAATTTTTATTTTTTTTATTTCATTTTCAATCTTTGAGGTGTTAAGTACAAAGCGTTACGTATATACGTTGTTATTAATGTAGAAATTTCTAGAACTAGGTAGATCGATTATTTGTATTGGCCTGGTGTCTGTACGAGACGAATCGAGATTACTCTGGAATTCTGGGAAGTTACACGATTGTTCGAGAATACAGCAGGCCTACTAGTATATAAACAGACGGCGATGCAAGGAGAGAGAGTCAGTCATTCATTTTAATTCGGTTCAAGAGATATTGTCTACATTTGAGAAATTTTCAACGTTTGCTGTGTGTTTATTCAACTTGGATTTGTGACTGGAGCTAGATCTGCAAAAGCTGTGATTTTATTTCGTCAATCTTCACGATTCATTCGAATTACTAGTTATACTGAAGGTCAACTCGTATAGGATTGTTTAGGAGAGAACGGGCAAATTGGAAAACGACAAATTTGAGACATTCATCAAAACATCGTAAAAAGAACTTCGCTAAATTTATTGAACTGTGAATTGTTTCTGGACTTCTCCATTCAAACTTCGGAATTTCTTCGTGGGACCAAATTCACACCTAGACTGGAATTTTGGATTTCTCATCTGGACTTTTGGACTTTCATTCTGGATCATATTATTAGACACAGGCCAGTACCATTTTGTATTGTAATTAACTTTGGAGGTTGAAACTGAATATCTGTCATTGTTATTAGATAATTTATTTTACATCTATCACATATATAATAGTTTATTGTAATAAATTATATAAGCTGTTATCTGTGTCTTTCTGTTGCGTTCAGTCCACATAAAAAAACGTAACAGAGGTTATTCTTTGGCGTTTTTATTTTTGAACTATCGATTATTTTGAGAGTAACCGATCAAGAGAAAATGCGATAAATTTCACCATCTCTTCTGTTTCCAGGAAGTGGGAAATCTACAGTTTGCTTTATTCTTATTTTTACTGTTCAATCGCACGTTTCAAGACATTTTCGATCTTGTGCTTCGCAGATTGTGAACCAAAACCTTAAATCATTGTATCATAATAGGTCCAGCATCGTGTGAGTTGAAATATTATTACAAGAATATCAGTTTTATTTTATTTTAAAGGTTTTATTTTATAAGGTAATTCCCCAAAAATGTAAAGTCTGTCATTCATCTAGCATACAAAAAACAAGGTTATATGTTTCACGAGAAGAATAATACACTTTCAGTGATGTCGAGAAACCCACTTGTTGAGAACTTTTATATGCAAAAACGGCTGTTCTGGGCCCAGAAAACACTTCAAATAGAAGAGCGAACAACGTTTCGACCTTCTTCGGTCATCGTCATTGTGAACCTGACGATGACCGAAGAAGGTCGAAACGTTGTTCGCTCTTCTATTTGAAGTGTTTTCTGGGCCCAGAACAGCCGTTTTTGCATATAAAAATAATACACTTTGTAAGTTACAACACAGCATGAGATATGAATTTAAAGTAAGAATTAATAATATTTCTTTTTCTTAATTTTTGTTTCATGTACACTTGAAACAATACACTTTCATATTCCTTGTCGATGTATGTCTATCTACATGTGAGAACAAAATATATTGGATTTGTATTTAGAATATATTAATTTTTTTCATTTCTCTCAATTCTATATTTTAAATTAAGTTGTTTCGTTGAAACAGAATCATTGAAAATATTTATAAATTTTTTGCAGTTTATGCTGATCACAGACAAAGCTTAGAACAGCTTTTACAAGTGTTTCCTGTTTATTGTTCAGTCACTTAGGGTTTAGGAATAAAGTGAGGAATAAACCCGCTTCAAGAGAATAGTTAAAAACACTACTAGTTCTTGCTGCAATGGAAAAACAATGCATCACAACAGAAATTTTAACATTACTTTCTCCTGTTTTTAAATTAAGATTTCTATCACATATAAGAATAATGTTCAAAATACCATTAGTTTCTTCTGGATGTTGTTAGTTCGTAAAATCAGAATAACTCAACATGAAATATGTTTAAGTTAAAAGTTAAAGTTGGTTAGTTTAAAGTTATTGGATATGTAATATCCACAAAATGATATATATATATATATATACACACAAACACACACACACACACACGTATATTTAGTGAATATTAATATATTTTGGTTAAGTGAAGCAAACAAATTTATTAGAAAGGACTGCAATAAAAACCGCAAATTCAAATCTCTGACTAATTACACTAGTTTGTTATAACTTTGCCTGGCATGGCCAAGCGCGTAAGGCGTGCGACTCGCAATCCGAGGATCGCGGGTTCGCGCCCACGTCGCGCTAAACATGCTCGCCCTCCCAGTCGTGGGGGTGTATAATGTGACGTTCAATCCCACTATTCGTTGGTAAAAGAGTAGCCCAAGAGTTAGCGGTGGGTGGTGATGACTAGTTGCCTTCCTTCTTGTCTTACACTGCTAAATTAGGGACGGCTAGCACAGATAGCCCTCGAGTAGCTTTGTGCGAAATTCCAAAACAAACCAAACAATTGTTATAACTTAAAAGAAAAACTGAAACACAAATAAATTAAATGAACAACGCTGCACTAATTTAAATGTTCCCAGGATACAAATCCCAGTGTGGAATTATAAAATGTATCCTTGGTTTTGGAAGTGGTTTTGGAAGTGGAACACACATTGCGGTGTGGATACATCGTCTATCCATTGTAACTTCCATTCTCTAGTTTCACGTAAGAAATAAAAAGTAGCAATAGATAAAGAAATAGAATAATCCCACATTATAGTTTGTATACTGGGATTTTATCGGTTAAATCATCGATTTTGTTTAATTATTTTGTTTCTTCTTTTTTTAGTTACAACTCACTGACATAATTAGAAAAACATTTTTATTTGCTGTCTTTCATGCACTTCTTCCTTGTAATTTTGCTTATCTAATTTTATCACAATGCTTTAATTTTTAGTAAAATATATCCAATGTAGGTGTTTCTTCGCAGGCTATGTCGCATTTTTTACCACATTTTTAATCTTTCCGAAGTTAAGCGAAAAGGCCTGAAAAATTGTATTTCAAATTATTCAGACAATCCCACGAAAAGAAAACTTTAAGTTTATTAAAGAGACAAAAACCAGATGAAAAATAACACATGTCAAATTTATTTTGTAGTATTTATTTGAAGCCAAAACTGCTTACCCAAAAATACTAAAAAAAAAACTTACTGACATTACAGTATCTTGTTTTAAGTAAAATATGAAGTATTCTCTGAGAAAAAAGTCTACAACCCTTTAAGTAGTAAAAACACTACAAGTAGAAAATTATGCATTTACTTGCTTTCATTTAATCCTTGGATAAATGTAGCGGATTGTAATTTTATTAGAGAAATTAAAACTAATGTCATGGGGGAGTGAAATCTGGATATATATCGGATATTAAGATTATAAACCATGTAATGACATATTTCGATATTGGAAACATATAATACTTCAATTTGAAATAAATGAACTAAGGCTTCATTAATATTGCACCGTAGACGTTAATAATAACTCGTTATTAGTGAACTTCGTATGAATATGAAGATAATATAATTTAAAAATATCCAACACTTTTTCAAACTGATTTTGAATGCTTGCAAATTCGCAGTCAACGTGATGAAATAAATAAATCTGTGCTATTCATTTTGAATTTAGCAGAATAAGACTACAATGAGAGCAGCTAGTCATTACTACCCTTCGCCAATATTAGGGCTAATATTTTACCAACGAATAGTGGGATTGACCGTCACATGATAATGCTCCCACGGCTGAAAGGTAGAGCATGTTTGGTGCTACTGGGATTCGAACCAACAACCCTCACGTTACGCCTTACCCCACGTGGCCTAAATAAACAAAACCATTAATTTTTATTTGAGATATAAATAAGGTATGAATCACAAAATAATTCAACAAAAAGATGATCCAAATTACAATTAACCTCACAGATGTCTTACGTATGTGTTGATAGTAATGTATTCGTATTAAATAGTTTAAGCTCAGAAATAAGTGATTGGACATGTAATTTAACATGTTAAACAATCCTTGTGTACTTGCTTCTGAAAACTGGACCGTCACGTAAAAAAAGTCAATGTATTTCTTCTCGAAAGAAATCATTCCAATTATCTTTTGACTATGATAACCTTAAAGAACTTATGTTTGAACCAAAGCCTATGTACTAAAAGAAAACATGGAATTGATTCAGAACAACATGAATTTCAATGTAACAGTTCTTTTTCATAAAAAGTAGTAAAAACTGTAACCTTCAGCTATCGTCTGCTCGACCAGTTAAGCACGTCACTGTTATTGATTTGTTTCTCTCAAGTGTGTGAAGTTACAACAAAATCAACGTGAGAAACGCATTCATTAGAGCAACGGAATTAACAAGAGTTTAAACTGTATAATTGTTTTCTGGACTATTTGTTTATGTTAAAACAGAATATTATTAGATGGCATCCACCTCAAAGAAATCTATATTAATTAAAATACATAGGTATCGTAAAGTTGCTTAACACATAAGTACCGAGGTAGTAAACGCCACCATATCACTTATAACTTGATAAATTGGCCTCTAAACATCGTCCTTTATTATGCAGTCAGAAACAAAAGCAGCTTAATTTTGTGACCTCAATTTGTCCCCGATTGACAAGAACTGCTTTTTAGCTTCAATAATTTGTTAAACATGATTTTAAAATTTATAAGAAATTGTTATCCGCATTATTATTATTCAAAGTAATTTCAGACTAGAATTAAGTATTCAGACTTTCTCAGTGTTATAGAAAGTATAATTCATCGTCTACAGGAACAGCTAAGAGATGCCAACAATTTAAAATGATTGAGCGTAATGATTGTAGACAGAGCCCTTTCGCAGTTTAGTCCTTTTAGATTTGCCAGAAACACGGCAATCTGGTGAAAGAGGCCTCTTTTTCTCCAACCTTTTAACGATCGCATTGATGTTTCTTTGCCGCTGAGAAAACGTGAAATACCGATTTACGTGAGCGCTGATTGGCTGACAAGCACTGATGACGTAGCCATGGATTTCCCCACGTTCCCAGGATGGAGAAGCCCCGCGCTCAAACTATTGGAAAACGTCGGAGATACAAATATTTTTTTTATTATTTCAAGCACAAATATGATTATCGCAAGTAGCCATTTGGACTATGTCTTTTATTTATTATCAAAATTTATTTGTATCTCACTAAAATTTTCTCTTCACCCATTTCAAGCCCTGAGGGAAGAATTTATCACTTTATTGTGTAGGCCTATATATTAAATAATAATTTGGGAGTTGTAACAAGTCGTAATATTTGTCTGTATGAGCGTAAAGTCGTAATGTATACGCGAAAATCGTAATTATTACGCTGAAGTCATAATGGTTGGCATCTCTGCAAATATTATTACTATGTGAACGTGCTCATAATGTGACGGAGTTTGTATAGATTTAAAAGTCACAAACCTTTTAACACAAATTACATAAAATGCAACTGTAATAAGGAGAATATTTGATAACTTTTCAGAACATAATTAAATAGAACTGTTTATGGGATGTAGTTTACTGAGGAAATATTTCAAATCAAGAGATCATTATATATTAAAGACACCCCTTATAACACTCTGTGGTATTCTGCGACAAATTTTCAGTTTCTCTGTTATAACTTTCTTTGTGCTCATGTAAAGGGTATAGTGTTCATCACCCCAAACATTGTTATGATTTTATGACTGACGAGCTTTTATTGCATAGCCAGTAAATTAATTTGTTTATATGTTGTGGTATACAATATACAATTGCTATGGTTGTGCAATATTGTTGACTGATATTCAAAACCTTTGTGATTTATCTACAGTTTGTTGTCACTACAACCTTTTGTTTGTTCAATGTGGCTGCACAATCACATATGAAGTCTTAACTTTATATCAAGAGTGCAGTTATTAATGGTTAAATGGATACAATGATGGGTCCGATTGTTTAACTGTAAGCTATGCAAATATTTAGTTCTTCATTTTATTGAAAAACAACAACTTTGACGCAGAGTAAACTGTAAACTCATATATGATTTTGTCGTGGCGGCATCTGTTGCACTGAAATTGAATGAATTAATATAGTTAGAAATAAAAAAAGAACGTGAAGAAAAACGATTGAATCATCATGACAAAACGAAAAAACGTTAAAAACTAAAATCAGAAAGAACTGATAAATAGGTAATATCAACAGAAAATTTACAAATTTTCAATAACCAAAGAAGGGTAGATCTTGTTTTAGATACATGAAATTTGAAACATGAAATAAGTAATTTTTTTAATACACTGTAAGATATTTTATCTTTATATCAACCCCTTTATATCAATCTTAATATCAAATTGTCGACTTTTTAATAGCATTTTGGTGGGTCCATCAATTTAATTCCTACCTTTACATCAAACTTCATGATATATTTTGCAGGTTTTTTGTATGTAAGCAAAAAACTACACAAAGGACTCTTTGTTTTCTGCCGACCATAAGTATGAAACACGGTTTCTTGCAGTAAAAGTCCGAAGACATACCGCGATGATACATGGGATGCTTCGTGATACATGAACTACAAAAAAAAAAAAAGATGAGGTCGAACATCACCATTAACCGTTATATAGTGTTGTGGCTCAAAACGCACTTTACACAATGATGCGCAAAACAGATCCCCCCCAGTGGCTCAGCGGTATGTCTGCGGACTTACACGCTAAAATCCGGGTTTCGATACCCGTGGTGGGCAGAGCACAGATAGCCCATTGTGGAGCTTTGTGCTTAATTCTAAACAACAACAACAAAACAGACAAAATGTTGGTTTGACAACAGTACAAAATAAACTGCTCAATTTAAAAATAAATAAATTAGAGCATATGGATTTTTATGACAGATCACTTGGAAGAAAATTCAATGCATATATAAAAATATTTTGTTCTTTTATTCGAAAGCAAAACACTTATGGAAGAAAATATTCAACATTAACCTCAGTCTGGATGAATTAAGAAAACCAGTAATTTAAATCCAATTTTTTGAGACGTATATAATAAAAACCTTTCTATATATTGCAAAGAATGGTATCATATCTTTCCACTGGAGACATATCAACACATGTTCTGCGAATTTTCACCGTCAAAAGTTTACTCATTGGGTGACTATAATGTTTAGTGAATCAATGTTTAGTTTTATGATAATAAAGGTTATACCGAACACAAGAAATACTTTAGAGATAAAATTAATTTGTATAACAGTATAACATCAAATCAATTGCCGGAAAGTAAAATAACAACGCTCTGTTGGTTGAAGTTAAATTTATCTGTAACCAAAATTTTACAAGACGTCCAATCGTAAGTAAACTTTTACACATATTTTACGCATCTATGAGAACTCAACAGAAGAATTAGTTTTATTTGTTATAATGTTCAAGATAAGTAATTCCAACATTAATTTTACCTTTCAGCTAACAGGGCTCAGCGAGAAGTCTGAGGGCTTGTGATAAAAAAAAATCAAATTATATGATAAACGCTTTGGAAGACGTCATTGCGTACATCACAATACTCTCCATTTCACTTTTTCATTGATATTTATGCTATGTATTGAGGATAATGAAAAGTGCGTCAGAATACTATTGAACATTTTTTAGTTATGCCAGTCGTCAAACCTTCATGGTCTAAGTTTCATTAGTCCATAAAGTTGCTGCTGTGTTAGAGTCAGTTTTTATTTCTTTTATTCATTTTCGTTCTTCCATCCTTTCTCATATCTGTTGGCTTACTTTACCCTTTTTATTTTGTGTACATATTTTACCAAAACTCCATAATCCATTATGGATATTGATAAAGTTAGTGTATCTTATTCATTCTATTTCTTAACTGAGAATTTATCAATCATTTTATCTATTAACTGAAGACTCCATTACTTTATATATATTGTAAATAATAGCATCACATCTTTCATCTGGAGACAAATCTATACATTTTTTGCGAATTTTCACATTTGTGCGTTGTACATCGCGTCATGAATTTTTGGATATGAGTAGTTTGGCATATTAACAGCTAATCCACTTAACGTGCTAAAAGGTACAAGTTTTTCTCTGTTTATTATGAAGCCAAAAATACTGTCTCGTGGTTTGTGAAACTGACAATCTGCCAACTCTTGAATAATTCTGTCACCAATGAAGACAGAAATTTACATATTCTATAATATTCTTGATAAGTTTGTGAAATCTTTGTATGTCAAATATTATTTATAATAATCGTTATTATGAATTATCTTTTTGCAGGTAATATTTTATTTATTGAGCATAAAGCTAAACATGACCTGTCTGTCTCGTGCCCACCCCAAGTCCAATATCCTAGTGTCTGGCGCTGTATATCATTAAATGATTCGAAATTTATTTTATTTTGTATTGTAAATATTCTCGGAAGATATTTATGAAATTTATGCTACTTTCAAACATTCTCAAAACTTACTATGGTTTTTAAGAGCTGTACTGGATGTTCAAATATATTTAACTCTAAACAATGATCATTCACTCGATGAGGATCATTTGATGAAATTCTCTCATACCATTAAAACTGATTTTGAATATTACTGGTCATTCCGCTGAGAAAATAAATGAGAAAAATACATTTTAAAATTTGGAAACAATGTTCTTTAATGCCATAGAAAAACATCAATCTAAAATAAGAAATATTTAGTCAATTATGTTTATGTTGGTTTTCATCAAGTTGATTATCAACCATCAGTTGATTAGATTTGACACGATATTGAATACATTATCTTCTGTGCTCTTACATTCAGGCATACTTCAATTTGGGTTGAAACATTACATTCTACATGTTGTTAAACAGAAGATGATGTTAACTGCATCTCACAGAGCAAGTTCACGCGCTGAAAATGGGGGAGTGGTTGTAAAGTTGTCATCTTCATGAAAATGGTAGTGTGGTGTGACTCATGGCTTTTTCTGAGAAAATTAGTGCTCTTTGGCTGTCCTAAATTTAAGTTATTACGATTTATCAATCAATATTGCAAAGTCAACACACAAATAGGTCCTTATTTTCACTGGTTAATTTCAACGAATCGCTGCGGATTTCTTAAAACAGAAGTGGACACCAGTTGTTTCTTTACTTTTGTTTTTGATTTTATAAATACATTTTTGTATATAATGAAATTAATATATTTTTTCTGTAGAATTTATAATTAATGCTATGGATTCTGTTTATACTGATAAGATAAAACTTCCTGATATCACCTCATGATATCTAATTAATATCGCATCTCAGTCGAATTGTTTATTGTACTTTAGAAATAATTCCCTCATTTGAATAATCGTTTGAAGGGTCGTTAAAATACATATCCTTGCTGAAAAACAAAAGTTTTCATGGTATACATGGAAAATTCAGTTTTCTCACCGAAAAGCATTTGTAATTTCGATAACATGCTTCATAATATTTGTCTCTCTTCAGAAACATTCACATTAAATCACCAAAGTTTCATCCTCTAGTGGCATAACGACATGTTTATAGACTCAGATTAGTGTAAAGTAGTTTTTATTCTTGTGGTAAGCAGAAAGCAGATAACCCATTGTGTAACTTTGTGCTTAATTCTAAATATACACATAATAAACAATCGGAGCTTTCATATGTGGGCAAACTATACTACCCTTTGGTTTTAAAAAATCTGAAAATCAATTGTACAAATGTAAAGAACGATATGACATCATTATTCAGTCTTAAACACTAAACAAATGCTTTTAGGTTTTAGTAAAGGATTTTGAAAAGCGTTACTAGTTTAAAAACATACTTCACTAAGAACATTCAACTGTCAATAATTTATACCACAATGCTTTTCTGTATTGTCCTAGCCCAGCATGGCCAGGTGGTTGAGGTGCTCGACTCGTATTCGGAGGGTTGCGGGTTTAAATCTCCGCCTCACATGCTCACTCTTTCAGTTGTGGAAGTGTTATAATGTGCTGGTAAATCTCACTGTTTGTTGTTAAAAATAATTCAAGAGTTGATTGTGGGTGGTGATGAGCAGCTGCCTTCCCTGTAGTCTTACACTGTTAAGTTAGGATGAGCTGGCGCAGAAAGTCCTCGTGTAACTTTGCACGAAACTCAAAACAAACCACACTGTCTAAGTATGAAGTCGCTATGGCAAATGATTTTAAATGCTACTTAAACACTTGTTGCAAATCAACTTTGACAAAGCTCCAGGGTAATTAAGTTTTAAGAGTCATGATGCGTATTACACAAAGTTACGAAAACTACAACAAAAATAAACGATCTCGGTGCATTTTAAGTTCTCGGACCAGAAATATCTCAAACTTTCCATCAAGCATTTTTGTTTACAAGTTTATAAAAACAACAATCTACTTGTTTTTTTATGGATTTTGAAAACATACAGGATTGTTGTAATATTTCTCGACAATGTCATTTTTTAAATTTATTAAGTTAGTTGACAAATTATATTACTGTATAATGAAATCATTCTCAGAATATAATATTTTGAGCCTCTCAATGTATATCCAAGTAAAAAATTATAAACCATTGACAAGAAGAGTTTCATAATGGCAGCATTTGTTGCCTGAGAACTTAATGAAATTGGACGAATAAAAAAAGGAATGTTAATAAGAAAAAATAGAATCATTAACAAATTTAGAAAAAACTTCAAAATGACAAGATAAGGTAAATCATGCTCCAGAAGTAAGTAAATGGAATTTGAAATTAATTTTAAGTATTTTTAACGCACAGTGTAAGATAATTTAAATTTTTTTTAACCATAGAATTACTGAATTTTAATCACATTTTGAAAACGGCAAGAACTTATTGCTTCCGTTACATGAACTTTCATCAAATATCTTGTTGTCTTTGTTGTTAGTAAGTACAAGTGACACAAAGTGGTATCTGTGTTCTGTCTGCGTTTCTAGTGTTGTAAAAACGTAGACATACCGATGAGAAAAACCAACAAAAATTCGACATTCACTTTCTATTTAGATTATAATTTAGATATAATAATAAGATATAGGTAGTGGTATTGGCAATTAGCTACAAAAATATTGTACATTGGGCCCGGCATGGCCGAGCTCGTAAGGCGTACGACTCCTAATCTAAGGGTAGGGGTTCGCGCCCGCATTGCGCTAAACATGCTTGCCCTCCTAGCCGTGGGGGCGTTATAACGTAACGGTCAATCCCACTATTCGTTGTCACAAGAGAAGCCCAATAGTTCGATGTGGGTGATGATGACTAGATGTCTTCCCTTTAGTCTCACATTGCTAACTTAATTTTTCGTCATATTACACTGTTGTTCATTGGAAAGCAGGAGAGATTATAATTAAAAACTCAAGAGATAAGCTAAAAACCTATTGAAGATGTAGATTAAATCACTAAAATTGTTCATTGTTAACACCACAACACTCTCCGTTTGACTTGCTTCTTTGGGTTAGTCCTTAACATTTTCTTCATATCGATAATTAATTAAGAATTCCAGTATTTATTCTGTATCTTAACAAAGTCTTTTTTATTTTTCTATGTCCGAAGTCTTTGAGTAACATGACATGGACGAGGTTTAAAGGTCAGTGTAGCACGTGTTGCCACTTGTTTGGTTCTTTAGTTTTGATAAGACCTCATCTTTCATTGTAGATCTTAGCCGAGCTCGTTCATTTTATTTCTAATTGAGAATCTTCCACCAATTATATTATAAATGGAGAATGTCATCATTTATTGTACTGTGTAAAGAATGACATAACATCTAACTGGGGACAAATCCATATATTTGCTGCGCATTTTTACATTGGCATTTTGTCCATTGCTTAATGAATTTATGGAAATACGCAGTTTGGCATATTACCATTCGCACTCTTCAAGTATTTCGAGGTTCGAGTTTATGTTAAGCCACAAAAGCTGCCTTGTGGTATATGTATTTTTGATCCTTCTATAAGTTAAGTGTAGCAGCCAGTGTTACACAGTGCAAACTCTTGATTAATTCTGTTTCCAACGAAACTGCAAATATACAAACCTTCACATTCTAACTTCACCACGACATGTGAGATGTCGATTTCCAATCCATCGATCTGGAGGTTTTGATTCGAGCGTCTTTGCCATTACGGCATTTCAAGCCTAGAAAGAATGTGTTGAGAAAGTAATACAAAAATATCTGTTACATTTAAGTTTAAAGGCCTTTGTTGAATCAGAAATCGTATTTATCGGCACAACTCGAATATAACTTTTATATTTTGAAATTTGAATGATTTTTAAATGCAACACACTTGAAGTATAAGTTTCAATCCAGAAGGACCATTGATAAGTCAACAAAGAGAAAAGTATAATCGGGAAAACAAGAAACAATGATAAAAGTTAATTTGAATGTACAATTGATATTTCTAAACGTTTAAGGAAAAAACAACCTTTTTGAGGTAAGAAAACAGCTTGTTAGGAGCAGAATAAATTCACCAACAGTTGAAAATAGAGCGAGAGAAATTATTTATTTTAAACAATCTGCTCCGAGTGTGCTCTATTTGTTGTTGTCTCATTTAGATTCTTCGAGAGATCGTACTTTAACCGTAGAAGCTCATGTTTTAAACCAGCCTGTGAAATAAAGTGAAGATTTAACAGATAGAATAGAAACATTAAACAATTTTATTAAAAATGGAAAATACAGTCGCTATGAAAAAATAATGAAAAACACCAGCAACCGTTTGTAAAATTCAAAAACCAAAGCAGAATAGAGAGTTTCACATCAAGTTCCACGCTTTATAACTGGAGAGTGTCTACTTCATGTTGGTGATTTGATTTAATAAATATTAAGATATTCAGTCTGAGAAAATGTGATGGGTTTTAAGGTCTAATACATCTCTAACGAGTGTTATCGTGGTTACAGATTCGTTGTGAAGATAAACAATTTTAACTACTGTCTATTGTTCTTTTGAGCAATTCAGAAATTTCTGAAAAGATTCATTCAAAAATCTTTCTCTTTTAATGAAAATATATTTTAATATACAAGCAACAATAGAAGATATAATAACGTTTATTACATCTGATAATTTATATGCAGAAATTTTCCAAACTCACAAATAACATTAAGTTCTCTATTCTGTCCAGAACTGAACACTTTGTCGATATTCCACGAGGCGCAAGTTAACTTTATTCACACGCAGCTACACTATTCTTTTCGCCAATGCAAGCCAGCTATATTCTTCATACGTGAGATTTTTAACGATAAAATTTTCCTTATTTCATTGATGTTTCTTGGGTTCAAAATCTACAAACGTTCGTGGTTAAATATCTGTAGTTTTCAGACTAGTGAGCGTTTGTCACACTTGTAGTTTAAGACTGATAATAAACTGACTCTCGCAGTACAACTACATTATATGCAACCAAGAAATCTGCAAAAATGGCTCGTTTGGGTTAAAAAAATTTACGAAGAAAAGCAAACAGCATTTAAAAAACAAAATATTACGTGAAATTCTCAAAAAAGGCTATAAATACAGAACAGCCAAGAAGTGTAAGGAAAATAATATACTCTTCAAAAAAGAAACGCAAAAGGGATATTTTTGTTATTTAAAAAAAAAAAATTATGTAATAGCGTTACAAGCTCAGAGTATGTGATGTTACACGTGTTAAGGTACTGACTGTCAGACCAAAATAACAATAAAAGTTGTGCACTTTGAAAACGGAGGAAAACGTCGGATTTTTCGTCAAAACGCATTCGTGTCCAATAAATTTGTTTGAGAGATCTGCATGTTTTTCAAGCTCAACATTTGCAAAATACCGATAAAAGTGACGGGTTCTCGGTTTCCATAGCTCAGTGTTAAGCCACAGACACGCAATACAGTTACGCCAAGACTGACTGAAGCACAACGCAACAACGTCATTGGTCATGGAAGCAGGCGAATCTCGATCAAATGTTGCCAAAGCTGTGAATGTCCACCCAAACACCATCACAAGGCTATGGAATCGTCACCAACAACATGGATCAACTTGTAACCGTCCACGATCTAACAGACCTCGTGTGACCACGCCCGCTCAAGATCGTTACATGCGGTTACGTCACCTTCGGGACAGGGCCACAACTACGACGTTTACTGCCTCAACCATACCAGGGCTGCGTAGAATTTCCGATCAATCCGTACGCAACCGTCGACGAGATTCATAGGCCCCATGTGCCACCCATCACGGTGAACGTCAACGACGTTTTTCAACATGACAACGCCCGTCCTCACACAGCCCAACTCACCACTGTCTTTGTGAGACACCACAACATCAACGTTCCTCCATGGCCCTCCAGATCACTAGATTTAAACCCCATCGAACGTCTTTGGGACGAGTTGGACCGACGTCTGCGAAAGTGACAACCTCAAATGCAGACTCCACCTCAGCTTGCAACAGCTTTGCAGGCTGAGTGGACAGCCATTCCACAGGATGTGATTCGTAATCTCATCACTTCCATAGGCAGGAGATGCCAAGCAGTTATGGATGCTCATGAAAGCATACTCGTTATTGACGTTGAGTGACGTTCAACTTCAACTAGTGAGCGTGTACTTCGTCTTTGCAGATTTTGGATGTTCAGCAGTGAATGTGCAAAGTTTCACACATGTCACACAGAACTACCCAGAATAAACTTGTTGACAATTTATCTCATATTTAGTCTTTTGCGTTTCTTTTTTTGAAGAGTATGTTCTTATGTCTATTGAGACAACAATACTGATTAATAAATTATAAAACTTTATATTATTACATCTTATCCCTCTAAATTATGTCTGGATTGGAAATTGTACGCACATCGAAAATAAAAATAAAATTATCCCGTATAAAATTGAAGAAATATCATAAAGAGTTGTCGTTTCATCAGTTTCAAAGCAAAGTTAAAATTTTGCAAGAAAAATATGTTATAATTCACACTTGGTGAAGCATTATTATCATTTGTAAAATGTATTATGCATAAATTATGATAAAAGAAATCAACAGTTAAGAAACATTCAAATTTTTAATCAGTCTAAAGACACAGAAATTAATTATTTCATTAAAGATTACAATACATTTTATTCTAAGCCAAACCCTGATGCAGTTACGACTTCTTTAAACTACTGGCGAACTAAATACATCCGACTAGCCAAAGGGGATTTCTCTTTGGCAACCAGCGTGTGCCTGTTGAGAAAGGAGACACTCCCTGAGCCATTCGGGTTGTAGTCTTTGAAGTGACTCTGACCCATCCTTCTGGCCTCAGTTTGGTTAGGCCCCTGAGGGGGCTTTGGCCACCCGGGAGGCCTTTGTGGGGTGTTCCTCGTCTCTGTGGAGGCTTAAGCTTAAGAGTCTGGTTGTGAGGTGGTTGGAGGTTACTTTGGCGTCCACACTCTTGCTGCAAAAGTATGTGTCGAGGTTGGATCATCAAAGGAGGTCTCATTCCCCTCTGTTCTTCCTGGTCAGCCATGGGAGATTGTGCCTCTTAGCGACCAAGGCTTTACCCTCTGCCGGGAATGTGGCCGGAAATTCTGAAGAATTCCTGCCCAGATCTCAGGTGTTGCGGGTCTTATAGCCCACTCCTCATTGATCGTTGTAGACCGCAACCCCACATTTGACGAGTTACCGTCATCTGGCTCGTTCGATTGTTTCGTCGACTTTCCCAGTCCCCTGAGGGGCTGGGAAAGAAAGTGAGGAAGAGTGGGAGCACTGCAGCCCCGTAACTTTACCAGACATTTGTTGAGATATCCCGGTTGTGCAGTGGTCGTTGTCGAATGCTGGCGGCAGCAGCTTTAAAGTCTAGGTGGGGTCGGGTGGCCTGAAAAGTTTGCTTGCATTTTCGCCAGTCCATACAAACGAAGCAGCAGCGTCACTGCCCCTCCCCCTTGACTGGATAATGCATCACATTGAACATCCGGGGAATGTGTAACATTGCGAAGTCTACGCATTTTTCCTCTTCATCTGTTTTGCGGTTGATGATATCTTTCTGTAGGATACTCACCTTGTCTATCAGGTGGAGCACTTTTCATTTAATTCACGCTGCGTAACTTTGTAATCCTGAGAGGCAAGTAATGTGTATTGATGTTGTTACTCTTTATTAACATATATTGTCCATTGTCCCTTTTACTTTATGCGTTGGTGATTGAGTGCCTGATCCCTTATCTGTATCACTCGGTCTCCGTATGTGGCCTCCTGTTACCGGGGGTATGAGTTTCAAGTATGTTTCTCATGCAGACGATGTGAACCTCTTCCTTGAAAATATCACATCGTTAGGTTCAATACTGGCCGTAATCCATCGATACTCTTGGGCAAGTGCTGCCCACCTTAATTTTCCCAAGTCTCGTGCGCGGAGGTTTGGCAAATGAGCCTCTTCTGCCAACTCCCCATTTGGTCTGGATTGGACCCCCTCCCCGATGACTTGCTTCGGGGTTCGTTTTCTCACGGGCCCTGGGGCTACTTGGAAAAGCGTGCTTCAGCATGTTAGATCGACAGTGCACTATTACCGCAACTGCTCTGTTAACCTGTTTGACAGGGCAGAGGTGGTGGTGAGGAGGAGGATACTCCCCTTGGTCTGGTAACTGAATGCTTTTTTCCTCTGGATGACTGCACTGCACGAGCCATCAAACGTCATGTCTTTGACTTTCTTTGGAGTTGTAAGCCTAAGACAATGTCTCGGTTTTCCTTGACGCTGTCGCCTTGTAGGGGATATCTGAGCATACCATGTTTCCGAGCCCAGTGTCTTTCTCTTCTTCTGTCTACTACCTTTTGCTGCCTGTCTTTGGAGACTAACCCCTGTTGCGACCTCACGAGATTCTTGGTTGGCATGAGGGCCAGGCTCTATGGTGTTCCTTTAAGCTTGCAGACACATATGTGTTTTGACCCTTCTTCTTGGTACGTTGTCGCTGCTGCGGCGATCCGGCCGTTTTGTATCTTGTCTTCAGAAGTTTTGTCGGACTCTTTTTCCCTCTACCGCCTGCTGGTCCTCGAATATACCCACAGAATCAATTAACACCACCCTCAAGATCATCAGGTTTGGCATTGGTCATTGTCCACTGTTACTCTGAGACCAATGCTGCCCAGCTCAACGATGCCAAGTCTCGTGGTATCGGTGGTTGGGCATTTAAGCCTCGTCTATCGACTTTTTGTTTGGACTAGACTGGATCTCCACCAGATAATTTACTTTGGCGTGCCTTTTCTCGTGTGCCCCGAGGTTGCTTGAGGAGAGGTGGTGCAGCGTGTTGGTTCAGCAGTGCACGATTACCATTGTTTGTTGGTAGAGCAGAGGTTGTGAGGAGGAGGATACTTCCCTTGGTCTTGTACCTTGGAGATATTTGAACCTGCAAAAACCTAAGTGTTTTGATCCTCCATCCTGGTATGTGGACACTGCTTCGGCGAACAGGTGATATCGTGTCGTGTCAGCCGATATTGCGACGGACACCTGTTCCCTCTATCCCCTGCTGGTTTCTGTATATACCCACAGGATTAATTAACACCACCCTGCTTTACCGACAAACATTACTTGGAGCCGTCATGTGCTACTTCATGTTGATAGCTACCTCCAGACTCTTACCTTCACATCGTTCGTAACATCCTTATGGTGAGGTGAGCGTACATACTTGTGGAACTTTTGTGTAATTCAGTTGTGTCCTTTCTGCCACTCTCAGGTAGAGTCTGTCATGCTCAAGTTGGTCCTTTGTCTGTCGTCAGTGTAGATCTGGGAAAAGTTGGCCCGCTTTTTTTGGGTAGTGCTTCTCTCGTCTGGGACCATCTTATACCTCGTGCCGGACCTTGTTCCCTTCGCCTTTTTATTTCAGTATTCACTAACAGTTTTTGAGTACGTCTTCTGGCTTCTTCGAAATCAACTTTTTTTTAAGCAGGCCCCTGTGTCGTAATATATTGGGTTACATAGGAAATCAGCTGTTAGTACGTCTCGATGCGTGTTTTCGATGGCTGAGCTTCACGGAATTTTTCCATCAATAGCGGCAGGATGTTTCGGCTATCTGTACGTTGTTAGGGGTCGGGTCGAGCTTGGGTTTGGAGTCACCCTATTCCCACTCCCTGTACTTGTAATTATTCTATAAAGAGATATTTTTCTTATTATTATTTTGTATACACGAGTGTATTTATGTCCTCATTATTATTATTGTTTTTTTATTTTCATTATGTATATATATGTATGTTTGTTATAATTTTGTTTTTGAATTCTTTTTACTTTGTATATGCATGTAATTAATTTGTTGCTGTTATTGTTATTATTACACTTTTTGTGTGTTTTTTTCTCAATTTGTATACATATGGAATTTATTTTGTTGTTATTATTCTACATTTTTACTTTATAAATATATATGTATATATATATACGTCATTTATTTTCTTGTTATTATTTATGTATACATATATTGTATATATTTAAAATAGTATGTACGTTTCTATTTGTTTTTTTTTCTCACAATATACCACGTATTTTCCTTTTTGTCATAATTCATTTTTACTCTCATTTTTTGTTATAAATAAATTAAAAAGTCATAATTGTTTGTTCAGATAACTGGATGAAACGCTTGATACTAGTACAATTCGACTTATTAATTAGTTTGTTTATACCATACTGAGGGATGGAATGTCAAGTTCAAGAGGTAAATTTTCAACTTACTTATTCCTGAATGGTAACACCTTATTTTCTTATTCTTATATCCCGGCATGGCCAAGATTGTTAAGGTGTTCAACTCGTAATCTGAGGGTCGCGGGTTCGCATTCCAGTCGCGCCATGCTCGCCCTTTCAGCCGTGGGGGTGTATAATGTTACGGTCAATCCCACTATTCGTTGATAAAGAGTAGCCCAAGATTTGGCGGTGGGTGGTGATGACTAGCTGCCTTCCCTCTAGTCTTACGCTGCTAAATTAGGGACGGTTAGCACAGATAGCCCTCGAGTAGTTTTGTGCAAAAATCAAAACCTATTTTTATTTTAATTATTTTTTATTCTTTACCTGAGATTTCATACAATACAATTTCCAACAGTTCTATTTACATTAAAATGTTGCCATTATGATAAAGAGGAAGGCAAAGAAAATTTCAGTTTCGTAAAATTGAAATATTTATGATTGTGTTGAATTAACACTGGAAAATAAAATTTACGTACAGTATCACTGATATCACAAAATACCATTTTTTTGGTGTACTTACTGTTATAGTTAATTTTGATAATAAATTTGCAAACATGTTACAGAAATAATTTTAAAACATTAGCCATAGGAAAACAAGTTCGTGTATCTTACACGAACTTGCAATCACCACAAAACCATGAAAATATACATAGAATTAATATGAAAGGATTAATGGAACTTAATGAGCTTTGAAAAGCTTTTTGTGAGCATTAAAAATGTTTTGTACAGAAGAAAAAATAATATTTTCTTTTGAATTTTTTTTACTAAAGCTGTATTTATGTATATGTGAAGTTAGAACGTTGTATGTCTCGAGTTCAAATAATTTTTTTGCTGAGATCAATATTACTTTTACTTCATCGTTTATTTGAAAAAATCTTCAAACTTTCGTTGTTATTTTCGCTATCCTATTCCAACACGGACACGGTTAATTTGATCCGTCTTGTAACCACCATAAAAATACGTAATAAACGAATAAATAAGTTTATATTGTTCTTTCTCCATATTTCTTACTTCTGTAATAATGTTGTTGTTGTTTAGAATTAAGCACAAAGCTGCACAATGGGCTATCTGTGCTCTGCCCACCACGGGTATCGAAACCCGCATTTTAGCATGCAAGTCCGCAGACATACCGCTGAGCCACTGGGGGTCTTCTGTAATAATTTATAAAGATTTTATATAAAAATAAATAAATTTAGTGTTTATTGAAGCGTACTTTTTAACAATGACAGTAAAATATTAATTACTTTTGCTGCTCGACATAAACAACGTTAAATAACCTTTCAAAGTGAAGACGTACTTCACAGTACTGTGTCCTGGAAATATGTCATTCGATACATCGAAGCATGAAATGACATAATATAAAGCATCAAAGAGAATTACTAGCAGTTTGTATAACAGGAATGAGACAGTGTATGTTAGTCTGTTTTTCTGTTTTATGATTTCATAAGCAAATAAGGTTATGTGCTGTACAAATAATTGAGGTGTATGCAAATTAGAAAAGAAGGAAGGCCTAGAGAACAAATGCCACATTTAATAAAAAATTCATTTTTAGCATATTAAACACATTGAGGTATGTAGATTATTTATTTTAAGTGAAAAGTTGAGGTTAATTCTGAATAAATTTCTTCAAAGGTTCGTGACATGCTCATTTTGACCTTCCCATTACGAGAAGGTTTATTGTGAAGTCACGTGTGTCGCTATCGATCCCTATTCTTTATTATTCCTGTCAATACAAACACAATACAAAGTTGTCTAGCAGGAGCAGTGTAGTTATGGGTAGAGTCAATCAGAAACTTGCAGAAGAGTGTCTCCTGAAAAGTTCTCAGATCATTAGAAAAGTTATTGTATGATGATATAATGTTGAACACAAACAAATTCGATATAATTACCTGGAACAATAACTCAGTTAAATTTCATGTCTGAATGTTTATTCAGATCCTCGCCAAATGATGCAGTTAGCTAAATTTAAACATATTTGCCTTTTCAGTAATAAAGGTAGAGATTTAACTACAACAACTATTTTTCCTTCTGATGTGTGGTGTTTCTGATTCCACACCACAATTGGAATAGATCGATGTTCATCGTCAATGAATCAATAAAGAATGAATGTACTTGGTGATGCATTGGATATGGGATGACTTATTGTGTCCGTCATCAGACTAACATTGTGTTCACAAAGCCATACAAAGAGCTATCTCTGGTTTGCCCACCACGGGTATGGAGAGACATTTCCTTGTAGTAAGTGACTTATATTGATGAGTTATAGTTTTTACTCTTTTTACATTACTTGTGGGGCCTGGCATGGCCTAGCGCGTTAAGGTGTGCGCTTTGTAATCTAAGAGCCGCGGTTTCGCGCTGACTCGCGTCAAACATGCTCGCCCTCCCAAACGTGGGAACGTTATAATGTCTCGGTCAATCCCACTTTTCATTGGTAAAAGAGAAGCCCAAGAGTTGGCGGTGGGTGGTAAAGACTAGCTGCCTTCCCTCTAGTCTTACACTGCAAAATTAAAGACGGTTAGCACAGATAGCCCTCGAGTATCTTTGTGCGAAATTCCAAAACAAACAAACAAACAAACAAAACATTAATTGTAAGACGTTATAGGATAAGATGTAACGTTACAATTTATAGGTGGCAGTACATGTACCATTTTCTCTTCAAATAATGTGTGAAAATAACGCATGAATTAAAATGAAATGGACTTATATGTCAATATATTTTAAATATCTATCCAAATTCTGTTTTCTTTATACCTACAGTAACCTTTTTTGGAAATTGCATTAAACAGTAATTTTTTTTCACTCAACACTTCCAATTAGTTTGAAATCTCAAACAGACTATATTGTTCTTCTAATGTCTAGTGATTTATTGTGTAACTTTTTTGTATTTTGTATACTATATCATTTTTCAAATCTCTGAAAGGCTTAGAAATATTAATACTTTAAAAATGTAGTTAATTCATTGTTGATGGACATAATTTTCATGTGATAATTTTATTTTGTCTGTTAAAATGCCCATTTGTAGACGAGAAAGGTTATTTTTGTTTACAGATTTTAAGTTTGTTTAGTTTTTTTGTTTATTTCGATAATTCCATAATGTGTGAGATTTCCCAATTTATAAGTAACAAATTGTATCTGGTGAATATTTATTTGTGGGAATTATTATAATTGAAGTGTATGTTTCTCTGTGTGGTTGCTAATGTTGCTTCTTAATTGAAACTTTACGCATTTTATACAATAAAAATATATCTACGATATGTTCATCGCGAAAGGGTTTATTGTTAAATGATAAAGTAATCTTACTATTTATTTAATGGTTTCTCTATCTTTCTTTATAAAGTAATTTTTAGTATGACTTTGATCTTCTGGATTATTTTTCAAAATCATTTATTCATGAAGAAATTTTATAAATTTTTAGTCAGGTAATTAAGAAAAATTTGATCGAAAAATGTTGAAATAATTTTATTATTGATAATTTCGAATCTCTGATTTTTCCAAAGCAAATAATATTCAGTTTGCTCATTGGTAATTTGGTGTAATTTCTTGCGTTGGGAAAAAATACATCATTGACAGCAATATTATTTAGTGCATTATTTTATAACTCCTAGAAGCTATATTCTTGGTTTCATACACGAAGATCACAAGACCCGTGATCAAATGCACCTCTGGGTGAAAGTTATATTTTCTTTTAAGTACGAAAGAACAGTTTTCATCACAATACAAAACTCTTGCTTTGCTATTGAAACAGATATTTACATAGAAATATATCTACAGTATAACGAGTATTATTGTGGATTAAGTTGCAACAAGTACTTTTTCTATTCATCCCTTTACATCAATTATCGGTCGATCAATGAAATTTCTATTCACTCTGAGATTATCATGTACCAAGCTTCCATTATGAATAAAATATCTTTGACATCCAAAAATTTGTCAATTTTACTTCAAAATTTCAGTTAGCTTTTGCTAACGTCTAAATTACCAAATCTGTTTTTGAAATAGTTGTATATTTAATTCTGTATATTTTGTAATGCTGATTATTTTAATTTTTTTCATCGTTACAACATTCATTGTAAATAGGGTATATTTATCAGTATATGTTAAATACCTAAGAAATCTGAATTGAAACAAGTATGACTATTTTTGATACATATAATGTGTAACGTATTTCTCATGAGAAAGTTTGTTAACCAACACAATGTCGAATACACAAAGAATTTAATGTATGATTTTCATAGAAACATACCATGTTTTTGATAAAGCATTATAAATATTCTAGGAAATTTACTTTAAAAATATCGGATTAAATATCAAAGTAAACGTGCTAAAGAAACGATGAAAGAGACTCATCGGTAACTCTGTGGGATTAAATCGCTAAAAATACGTATTTCATTTGGTAAACCTTCTCAATATTGTTTAATGTTGTTTTTGAATATTAGTGGTTATCCAAATAACCACATCAATAAGACAATATACATTAAAATATATATTCTTTAATTACAGAGAAGAACATGAAACTAAAATACAAAACATTTACTCAAATAATGTTAAAATAACTGAATAATGATGCACCTGAATCCTGTGTTATAATACGCTTTTACATATTTTGAAATAATTTTTCATTTCTCTGAATAGTATTAAAAATTATTGTTACATAATATTATTCAAATATACTTAAAAGAAACAAAACATGATTATGCTTACTCTTCTTTGCCACTCAAGTTGTTAATCTACTGTTTTTGTTAATACAATATTATAAAAAATTGAGAACCAGCCGTTATTTCAACAATGCAACATTTAATGGACTTATTTATGTTATCATTCCGATGGAAGGAGTTGAGTCGAAGCTTCAACTCTTCTTTTAATAATATACTAAGCATATTTTGTTAGAGGTTTTGAGATAATTTTCAGAATTTTTAAAATACCATTGATGACATGCTTTCATTGTTACAGCTAACGTAAAAAAACAATTAACCTAAAACACTTAAAATTACATCTTCACCAAATTATCGTAATTAGGAAAATGAAAGAAAAAACAATTTTCAGAAAACACACAAAGCCATGCAATAAGCCTTTTCGACACGAAGGGCGTTAACATAAAATTACTGGGTGCTGAACCTGAGTTTTGCAATCACTAATATCATTCAAGGTACAATTCTACATTTAGTCTGGTTAACTAAAAAGTAACTTATAATATTAGGGTCTGAATAAGAATGTAATTGAAAATGATTACAGCGTAGTTCAAACATTTCATCCGACTCACTATGATATGACTCAACGACACATATAAGCCACAACGAACAGCTAAGAAGTATCTATGGATTGGCGATTGAGTCCCGAGTTTCTGTTCCATCTTTTAAATATAAATGGAGGACGAGTAATGAAGATGATTCCGATAATAGATAACGTGATGGCCATGAGATCAATCAAATGTATTTTTCCTCGTAGTATTAAAAAACCTAGAATTGATGTGAAAATTAATTATACTTCGTAAGGACTCTGCCATCAAGTAATGATAAAAAGTCCAATTATTTGAACAGAAATAAGATAGATACAGTTCCAATAATTACTTTGATGAAAATTATGTAACATTGGCCCAGATTTCTCAGAAGAAAAGTATGGACGCCATGTTGAATAACTGGTACAATAAAATTATCCATGAGTATTGTACGGTGAATCAAATAAATAACTAACATGGATTCATTCTTGTATCACATCAGTCCCTAAATTACGAGCTTCTTAACATGCCTTTTGTAACTGGTAAATTCAATGTATTTCATAATATTCAGTAATTTTAACTTCTAATATTTAATATTATAATTTTGCGAATAAAAATTTTACAATGGAATTTGTACGAGAGAAGTCATATTTAAATATCAGAATACGTATGTCTAATATGAACCACTGTGATTTCACGTGAAATACATATTTTAGTGTCCACTAAGTAACAATTATGATGCAGACGTAAGGTATTCAGAGCAATGTTTCAGTCTTTAAATTGTGAGTACTAATTTTAAAAATAAAATCTTATGTGATAACATTAAAAAAATATACTGAACAAGTTTCAACAGTTTCTTTTCCGGGTATATACTTATGGTTGTAGAAATTTTAGAACAATAAATTATAAGGAAGTAATAATAAAGAAGTTCCAAAAACCCCTGACTTGTAATATGCTGCTAAAACCTTAAGAAAATGGTTAATACTTGACTCCTAGGAGATTTTTTAAAAAATATTTTATATTTGTTTGCAAAGCTGCTTAATTCTATAAAATATTTATCAGCTATTTTATGATGATATCAATATTTTTGTACCATAAACAATTCATATTCTCAAGACGATCCCGACGAAAACAAATTATCAGTTTATGAGACGAGACATGAACGGAATTTGTATAATTAGGTGATATTAATCTCTCATCGTGACGTTTGTTCTTTAGTCTTTATTGCATGCTAAAAGGTACTTAAAAATGTTTTAAAGATAAAGTTTAATAACTTCTTCCAACTCCTTTTGGCTGTCAAACTTTTTGTAACCACGAAATTTTTGTCTGTATGCCTCTGGCACCAATTCATATGCATTCAAAATGCATTTTTTGACGTGCTCGTAATCATAACTTTGCTCGGCTGTGAGCTTGGAAAATACTTCCTGAGCTTTACCCTTGAGAACACTCTGAAGTAATACTGTCCAATATTCGGTAGGCCATTTTAGCCTAAGGGCCAATTTTTCAAATTGCTGAAAATATGTATCTACAGCTTTTTCATTGAATGGAGGTACTAAACGAATCTGTTTGGAAGCATCAAAATTATCCAACTGCATTTGGACAACCTTTTCTTCTGTCTGTGCTTTTCTCAAATTCCAGTCTAGGGTGTGAATTTGGTCCAACGAAGAAATTCCGTAACAGTTCACAGTTCAATGAAATCGCCGTCTCTCAGCTCAAGCAGTAATTCAGATGTATCGTAGAGATTGACGAAATAAAATCACAACTTCCGTAGATCTAACTTCAATCACAAATCCAAGTTGAATAATCACAGCAAACACTTAATCATTCTCAAATAACTAACTCTCTTCTTTTGAAATAAAACTGATGTCTGAATCTCACTCTTTTTCTTCGAATAAAACCAATGACTGAATCTATCTTCTTTTTTCGAATAAAAACTGATGACTGAATCTATCTCTCGTCACCGTCTCTTATACCGATAGGCCTATTTCTCGAACAATCTCGCAATTTCCATACAACTCTAGAGCAATCCGCGCGTGTCCGTTCTTGCACGAGACTACCCGTCTAGACACGAAGTTACCAGCACTCATTTACAAACATATGATTGGTCTACTTAATTCAAGAAAATTCTAAAATGTTACCCTAAATGAATAACAAAATATTAGTTTAAACTTCGAAACAATAATATCAATATGGAAAAATGAATAATAGAAATGAAAATTTAAACACAACACGACATGTTGTCGTTAACAAAATATTTACACATATACATAACACTAACATACAGGATATAAATGATACACATAACATCAGATTTTACATAAATTATTTAGTACAACCGCTACAAAACAATATTTAAAAACACTACCAACAATTTGTAAAACAGAGAATCTCAAAAGAATATAAAGTTTTAAATCAGTTTTCCCACTTTGTAACTTGGGGGTCCACTACGTAGAAGACAAATATTACAAATAACAAGTTTCTTTTTTCTGGATATTCTTTACCCAAAAGGAAAAATTTTCTTGATTAAATCTGAACACAGTATTCTCATATAATGATTGAAATGCATGATGAACAAAGTGGTCCGTTAGAGGTGTAACATTTAGTGTCAAACAAACTTTACTACATTTTCTTTCTAGCCTTAGGAGAAATTAAGTGTCGTATTTGAGGAACAAATGTGATCGAAAATATTTACTTCTGTTTAGTCTAAGGTCGGCCCGGCATGGCCAAGTGGGTTAAGGCGTTCGCCTCGTAGGCTGAGGGTCGCGTGTTTTAGCATCAAACATACTTTTCAGCTGTGGGGGCGTTATATAGTGATGGTTAATCTCACTATTCGATGGTAAAAGAGTAGCCCAAGAGTTGGCGGCAGGTGGTGATGACTAACTGCTTTTCCTAATTCTTAATTTTGGTTTTTTAGCTGAATGTATGTATGTACGGTATGTCTGCGTACTTGCACGCTAAAATCCGGGTTTCGATACCCGTGGTGGGCAGAGCACAGATAGCCCATTGTGTAGCTTTGTGCTTAATTCAAAACAACAACAACGTTCCCGTAGCAAATAATATTTAGTTTGTTCATTGATAATTTGGTATAATTTCGTACATTGGGAAGAAATACATCATTGCCAGCAATGTCCTTCAGTACAAAATTGTATTATACCCAGAAGCTATTCTTTTTGTTTGATATATGATGATCACCAGACCCGTGATAAAGTGTACTTCTTCAGGGCGAAACTGGTATTTACTGTTACGAAAGAAGGATTTGTTTGTTTTGGAATTTCACTGTATAAGCCAGAAATTTTACTTTGTCCCGTGCGATTTCGCTTTTGTTTGTTTGTTTTGGAATTTCACACAAAGCTACTCGAGGGCTATCTGTGCTAGCCGTCCCTATTTTAACAGTGTAAGACTAGAGGGAAGGCAGCTAGTTATCACCACCCACCTCCAGCTCTTGGGCTACTCTTTTACCAACGAATAGTGGGAATAATCGTCACATTATAACGCCCTTCACGGATGGAATGGGGACCATATTTGGCGCGACGCGGGCACGAACCCGCAACCCTCGGAATGCGAGTCGCACGCCTTATGCGCTTGGCCATGCCAGGCCAACGTAAGAAGGAACAACTTTAATCCGAACACAAAACGTCTTTGCTACAGAGGTAAGCGAAATTCCAAAACAAACAAACACACAAAGGCTATTGAAGTGGATATTTAAAAGGAAGTACATCTGCAGAAAAGAAAGCTGCACACTATAACAACTACGATTATTGTGTATTAGTTTCAATCAAGTGTTGATTCTGTTGATTCTTTTACATAAAGTATCAGTCGATCAGTTTGATATATATTTACTCCCAGATCACCCTGTACCAAGCTTAAGTTATACATCAGATCTGTTTGATATTCAAAAACATATCGAATGAAAAGCTGATGTTATAAACACACACAATTTTAATACAGATTTTCAGTTTGCTTTTGTGAATAGAATTTCAGTCATTGCTAACGTCTAAATTTCCAAATCTTTTTTTTGAAAATTTGCATGTGATATGTTTTGTATGTTTTATGATTCTGATTAATTTACACTTTTTATTGTCACAACATTGACTATAAGTTTGGTGAGATCATAAGGTTTCTCAGTTTATGCTAAATATCTAAGGAATCTAACGAGTTGACCAAATAGTCTTGGACACATAAGCAATTTAATTTATAATTTACATAAGAACATACAATGTCTTTGATAAAGAAATATAGATCTTCAAGGAAATTTTCTTTGAAAATATCAGATTACATATCGAAGTAAAAAGTAATAACCAAATGTTCTTCGATGACTCAACGGTAAATTGGAGGGTTTATAACGCTAAAAATTGATATTTAGTTCTTGAGGTGAGTTAAAAAAAGACATAAATTATTGTGTAGTCACTGTTTTTTTATACAGCTTTCCTCTATAAGCAAATATAATTTGAAGTACATCACTTATTATTTACTCAACAGGGGTCGTTTGATGAGCCTCATTATTATCCAATGATGCTGTTTTTTAATAATACTGATCATCTATTTCAGAGCATTAAAAAAACAATATACATTCGAAAACGATGTTACTTAAAGGTTAAGAAAAATATTAAATTTAAATATAAAACATGTAGTGAAACTGTGTTCAAATACTTCAATAATGAAACATCTGAATCCATTGTAATAATGAACATTTATTTACTTTTAAATAATTCTTGGACTTTTATGACAAATCTCAAATTTTGTTGTTGTATAATGTTGAACAAAGACACCTAAATGACATGAAAATTATGTTTATTATTCCTTGCAAATTAATTTAATAAACTATGGTTTTTACTCTTCGAAACCTGTTCAAAAAATACGCGGACTGACGTCATAAAACAAAATGTACGTTATTTAGAAGTAACAATTCTGATACCCCTTCAAAGTACTCTCTTCCCCAACGCACACAATTATCCCAACGGTGTTTCCACTTGTTGAAACAGTCGTGGTACGCTTCTTTTTTAATGTCCTCCAGCTCCTTCGTCGCATTTGCCTTAATCTCGGGAATCGTCTCGAATCTTCTTCCTTTCAGGGGTCTTTTGAGTTTGGGGAGCAAGAAAAAATCGCAAGGAGCAAGTTCAGGTGAGTAGGGTAAGGAAGAAAAGTGATCGAGTGTTTGGCTAAAAACTCACGAGTTCTGAGACACAAATTTCGCAGCAACGCGGTGCATTTTGAATTTGCGGTCAAAATCTCGTAACAAGATCCAACTGATATCCCACACTCTTCAGCAAGCTCCCTGACAGTCAGACGTCGATTTGCCCGCACCAGGGTGTTGATTTTGTCGACGTGTGGGTCGTCAGTGACGTGGAAGAACGTCCAGAACGTTTATCATCTTCAATGGACTGTCGACCATTCTTAAAACGTTCATGCCACTTGAAACACGCCGTACGTTTCATAGCAACATCACCATAAGCCGTGTTAAGCATAGCAAAAGTTTCAGTCGCAGATTTTCCATGTTTAACACAAAATTTCACAGGAAGTCGTTGCTCCTTCAAGTCATTCATTCTGAAATCCGCCAAACGAAAAAAATTGCACTTCGCTTAAAACCGCGTAGCTAATATACAAATGAAAGTATCTGCAATCGGGAAATGGTGTCTTAATCAGCTGATCTGTGCAAACCTAGCAACACCAAGCGGATTCCCTTTGAACCAACTGGAGCCGCGAAATTCAAACATTTTGCGAATATTTTGAACAAACCTAGAACATTTCAAACAAATCTTAGCTAATTAAATAAAGCGAAACAAATCAAAAGTAAATGTCATTTTGACAAAAAAGTGTTTAATACCCTCATTTATTTCATCATTTCTATGAAGAAAGCTGAGTCGAAGCTTCTATTCTACTTCTAAGGTGCCCAAAACACATTTTGTTTAAAGCTTTGAAAAAATTTTCAGGACTTCTGGCCATTGAAGACATGCTTTTATTATTACCGCTAACATAATAAACAATGCACCTAACACACTCAGCAAAGTTATATCTTCACCAGTTATCGTAACTTGAAAAATAAAAGAAAAAACAATTTCCAGAGAATACACTAAGACAACACAATTAGCCGTTTCGACACTTAATACGCTAATATAAAAATACTATAAGCTGAAACTAAGTATTGTAATTGCTAATATAATCAAATGTACAGTTCCACATTCTGGAAGTGTAGTCTCGTTAACAATAAACTGGTAACTGTATAATACTAGATTCTGGATAAGAGAGTAATGGAAAATGATTACAGCAGTGTGCATACATGTCATCCTTCGCACTATTATATGACTCAGCGACACAAAAAACCCATAACCAACAGCTAAGAAGGATCCACGAATTCGAAATTGCGCATCCACGTTGCTGTCCCATCCTTAAAATATAAATGAAGGACGAGTAACCAGAATAATCCCGACAATGGATAACGTTATGGCAATGAGATCAATCAAATGCAATTTTTCACGCAGTATTAAAAAACCGAGAAGTGCAGTAAAAATCAAATCTGTTTTCGTAAGCACTGTAGCATCGATTAATGGTAGAAAGCCTAAAGATTTGTACAGAAATAAGATAGATAGAGTTCCAATAATTTCTCTGCTGAAAATGATCATACCTTGGCCAAACTTTCTCGGAAAAAAATTATGATCGCCACGTATAACAGCTGGTATGCGAAAAATAGAATTGTATATTCCACGATCAATCAATAGTACTTCTTTGGAGTTGTCTGAAACCAGTTTAACCATTACACATTAAACACAATGGGTTAAGCAACTGAGTGAAGCTAGAATAATTCCAATATCAGGAAACTGTATTTTCTGAAACAGAGAAACAAATGGATTTGACATTTCAAATGAATTGTTTCAACTTGGTTCTGTATGTGATACAGTTTTCAATATTTTTCTTTATCCGCACTTTGTTAAGTTCAATTCACCTTGTCTAAACAATCTAGAACATGGAAGAGAAAATACAACTGTTAGTTTTTCAAGGAAAAAAGAATTTTGATAATAATTTATGAAACCTGAAAAGTTTCATTTTTCAATAAGAACAAAGTTCATAATTTACATTCACATGAACTGTGTCTATTTCCATCAGTGTTATTTTTGCAGATGATGTACTCTTTAATAAAGAGAACAGGAAATAAGAGAGTGACCTGGAATCATAATTTTAAGTCACTTGTCCCTAAATGAACAACTTGTTAACATGTTTTCTATAATTGGTGAAGTGAATGCATGAAAACACATTTAGGAATTTTAATTCACTTGTAATACCCAGCATAACAATCTTCCAAACAGAAATTATTCAAGAATATTTGTACGAGAGAAGCTATATTTGAATAACTTAATACTTACCTCTTATATGAACTGCTGTAAATTCAGGAGAAACACGCTTTTCTATAAATTCACAAAGCGACAATTATAATTATTAAGAAGACATTCAGAGCTTTGTATCAGTCTTTGCATTGTGAGTACTCCTGAAGAAATGAAGGTACTTCTTTCCATAGCACTTAGTTTATTCAGTACGGAAAATAAATTGAGAAATGTATAAATACGTAGAATATATGAACATATTAAAGCTATAAACTCGATTTCTAACTTTCCTAAGTTAAACTGAATTGAGTTTAATAGTTTATTTTGAATGTATACACATATGGTTGAAGATATTTTGGAATTAAAATATACTAATGAGCAAGTAATAATAAAGAGATCCTATAAATTAAGGTAAATCTAAAGTTTGAAGTTTTGATATTTACTGACATGTAATATGCCGGTAAAACCTAAAGATAATAGATAATACGTGACCTCATGATTGTCTGGATGCCATTAATTCATGGATATTTTAGTTACTTTTTCGTTTTTGTTGCATACAAGATAAATTCTCAGAACGATACCAAGGGAAGTAAACCATTACGTTGTGGAACGATAAAAAACATTGAATGCGTATAAATCTTTGATGTTGTTATATTCTTATAGTCCTAATTGCACATTAAAAGTTGCTCACCCAAATTACTAAAAAATGAAATAGGAAATTTTCTCTTTAAATAAAGTCTGCAGTCCTTCAAACAATGATACTCTCGCCTTCTCTCGGGCAAACCTTGCGCAAATATTGTGACAGGTTATTTCATTTCAGAAGGTAAAGCGATTGTCGATTGAGAGTAAAATATGGATATACGAATATCTGACGTTCAAAGTATAAATTGTACAATTCCATTCTTCTATGGTGCTGGCATCTATTATTTTAGTTTGAAAGAATTAAAACCAGGCTACATCATTATAAGCACATCTGAGGTAATATCATTAAATTATATTCACCAGTTTTCTTAAACTGTTTTAGAATATTTAACAAAGTCATTCTCTAAGTGGATGAAATAAGTATATGAATCTTTATATATTTCTTATGTAACTTTATATAATAAATAAATAAAATGTCAAACTTGACCGAAAATTTCTTATAAAATTTCTAGCACCATGCAATTAAGTTACTTTTTGAACACAGGACCATCAAATTTGTACAGAACATTTTCAATCTATTATTGAATAAAATTGTTTTTAGGTCCATAACTTTTATCGTTACTATGTTTATAATAAATAATAAAGGAAAATATAAAAAAACTGTAAGTAATCCCATCCGTTACGTTTTTTTATGTTTTATGTTTTTCGTAGACTAAACGCAACAGAAAGACACAGATAACAGCTTGTATAATTTATTACAATAAGCTATTATATATATGACAGATAAAACATGAATTATATAATAACAATGACAGATATTAAGTTCACACCTTCAAAATTAATTACAACACAAAAGGGTACTGGCCTGTATCTAATATAATGATCTAGAACGAAAGTCCAAAAGTCCAGATCAGAGATCCACAATTCTTTTCTAGAGTGATTATTTGGTCCCACGAAGAAATTTCGAAGTTTAAATGGAGAATGACGAAGTTCTTTTTAAGGTGCTTCTTGATGAACGTCTCAAACTTGCCGCCTTCCAATTTTCCCAACTTGGGTGCACAATATCGAATTCCGGGATTATCACTGGCTGTTGGGTATGGATTTCTGGAATCATTGTCGACTATAATAGTGCGTCGGATCGTATCTTTACACTATGCTGCAGAGATCTTCCATTACTCGGTTATACAGATCGTAATATTATACAGTTACCAACGTAGAATTAACGAGACTATATTTCCAAAATGCAGAACTGTGCTTTGGATTGAAATAATGATTGGAATACTTTGTTTCGCCACCCATTATTTTTATATTAACGCCCTGTTTTTAGAAGAAGCTGGCTTTGTGGCCTTAGTTAGTTCCATAGAAATCACAATAACTGTTAAAAATGTAACTTTTTTGAATGTGGTAAGTGCATTATTCATGACGTCAGCAATAAAAATTAAATCATGTCTTCATGACATTTCAGTGTTTTTAGCAATATTATAGATATGTATATATACACACACACATTTTTACATCATTTACAGAAGCTCAATAATTATTTTAAAATAAATGAGTGTTTGATATTACACAGAATTCAGGTGCATCATTATTGAATTGTTCGAACGATATTTGAATAAATATATTATTTCTCGTTAATTTTCTTTATGAAATGAACAGTAATATTGAAACTCAACTTTTAATGGTATTAGGTAGTTTCATTAAATGATCAGTACTCGTAGCTCCAAATGTATTTAACTATACAGAAAACTGTTAAAAGTGCCCCCCAGTGGCTCAGCGGTATGTCTGCGGACTTACACGCTACAATCCGGGTTTAGATACCTATTTTTGGCAGAGCACAGATAGCCCATTGTGTAGCTTTGTGCTTAATTCAAAACAACAATAATAACAACTGTTAAAAACATAAACCATAGTTGTTTTTTAAATGTTTTAAACAACATAAAGCCATAGAATAGCCCATCTTTCTTCTACCCACTCCAAGTTTGGATTGTTTTTTGTTTAATACCGCTCAAACTACTCGAGGGCTATCTGCGCTAACCGTCCCTAATTTATCAGTGTAAGACTAGAGGGAAGGCAGCTAGTCATCACCACCCACCGCCAACTCTTGGACTACTCTTTTACCAAAGAATAGTGAGATTGACTGTTTTTTATAACACCCCCACGACTGAAAGGTCGAACTTGTTTGGCGCGACGGGGATGCGAACCCAACCATAAGATTACGAGTCGTACGTTTAAACATTCCGGACCCCCACTCCAAGTACCAAACCCAAATGTTCAGTGCTATAAATCCTCAGACGCCATTCCTCCAACGTTGAGTCATTGGATATCATCCAGTACATCCTAATATTTATGTTTCCAGAAAGTGGGGTTATGGTTTGAATTATATTAGTGCTTGGAATACTGAGTTCTGACCAAGGAATTTTCATCTGAACATATTTTATGTTGAAAGAGCTAACTGTGTGTCTTTAGTGTGTTCCGTGGAAATTGATTGTTCTTTTGCATATCATGATAACTGGTGAAGCTGCAACTCTTTTCAGTGTGGTAGGTACATTGTTCATCACGACTGCAGTAACAATGAAAGTCTTAAAGGTTTTCAAAGCTTGGACCAAACTAAACATAAAATACTATAGAAGCAGAACAGAAGCTTCGACAGAACTTTTTTACATATAAAAAAGAAATAAATATTTCAATGTTTGTTTTCTGAAATATTTCTTTATGTCTAAAGAGATATAATGGAAAATTTAAAAAATATCTAAAATATCATGAAAAATACATAATGTTCTTAAATTTTGGTTTATTGATCTTTGACACTAATGCAGAATGCTATAAACTATAATGTGGCCCGCCAAGGCCAAGCGGGTTCGCATCCCGGTCGCGCCAAACATGCTCGCCCTTTCAGCCGTGGGGGCGTTATAAAGTGACGGTCAATACCACTATTCGTTGGTAAAAGAGTAACCCAAGAGTTGGCGGTGAGTGGTGATGACTAGCTGCCTTCCCTCTAGTTTTACACTGCTAAATTAGGGACGGCTAGCACAGATAGCCATCGAGTTGCTTTGTGTGAAATGCAAAAAACAAACAAACAAAAAACATTAAATTATTGTTAACAAATCTCTGAATCTTTCAGATAATATTGTACTCAATGTATTCTATCTTATAAAAAGCAATTTACATTCATTTTTACATTAAGTACTTCAATAATATAAAAACTAATATACTTAAGTTCATCTTTTCTAAACGTACTGCGAGTATTCAAACATAAAATGTGAGAGACAAGTACTAAAATAAGCTGCTGATACTATGTATGTGTAAAGTAATGTAAGAGTTGAAACAATGTTTATATACATTGATCTAACATCTGTATTATTTCAAATGCATATGATACGCTTGGTATTTCTCGATAGTTAATAGTTTATTATTTTTGGAAAGCAAAACATTAGGCGCGGCATGGCCAAGCGCGTAAGGTGTGCGACCGAGAGTCGGAGGTTCGCGCCCACGTCGCGCTAAACATGCTCGCCCTCCCAGCCGTGGGGTTATATAATTTTACGGTCAATCACACTATTTGTTAGAAAAAGAGTAGCCCAAGAGTTGGCGGTGGGTGGTGATGACTATCTGCCTTCCCTCTAGTCTTACACTGCTAAATTAGGGATGGCTAGCAAAGATAGCCCTCGAGTAGCTTTGTGCGAAATTCAAAAACAAACGAACAAAGCAAAACATTAAACATATATAAACTTGATTAGAAATATATGAGGTATAGGTTATCTTCAAAACCTGTCATCAAAGAAAATTTCATAAACTATTTGTTTAAAACACCTAACATGCTGCAGTGAAAACTGTTTGCCACCATAACGAGACTAATAGCCATGATATCATCTGTTTCACTTCTATTGGCCAAAGTAACCTATTATCAATTTCTATACTGTAATAACATGGACAGATGTAATCAAAAGTAATTTTAATTTGTATTTCACCAAGCGTTATTATTTTACGAACTGGTCACATCCAGAAACAAATTGATGGTGTTTCTTATTTATTATTTTCTCTGTAGTAAACACCACAAATTTATATTGTGTTTCGCAGTTTATCTATATTAGAAAGGTTTTATAGTGTTTTTAATGTTTGAGTATAAAAACTGTATTCTTCATTTTAATTTCAACCAAAGACAAGTTTAACCTCTGTATTCTATCTGTTAAATCTTCAATTTATTTCTCGGAACTAATTTAAGAGGTATACTTCTACAGTTAAAGTACGATCCCTCGTAAACGGTAAATGAGTGAACAACCAGTGGAGCACACCTGTAGCAGATGGTGTGAGAGAAATTGATACGAAACTCTCTTGCTCTGGATTCAGGTATTGTTGAATTTATTTTGTTATTAAAAAGATATTTTTGTATTTAGAGAATTTATATTTTAACACTGTCAGAAATATTAATTATACGGTCTAATTAACTAACTTATTTCATTGTTTTTGTTTATTGTATTATATCTTTCTTTTTATGGACTTATTGATTATCCATACAAACTTCAAACTATATTTTTAAGCACTTGTTTTTGAGAAACACTAATTTAAAAAAATAAGTTTGTTTTGGAATTTCGCACAAAGCTACTCGAGGGCTATCTGTGCTAGCCGTCCCTAATTTAGCAGTGTAAGACCAGAGGGAAGGCAGCTAGTCATCACCACCCACCGCCAACTCTTGGGCTACTCTTTTACCAACGAATAGTGGGATTGAACGTCACATTATACACCCCCACGGCTGGGAGGGCGAGCATGTTTAGCGCGACGCGGGCGCGAACCCGCGACCCTCGGATTACGAGTGCACGCCCTAACGCGCTCGGCCATGCCAGGCCTTAAAAAAATAAACTGACACAGTCATGATGCATTCGAGTTTTTATATGGTTACGATTACTGACAGAACAAAGACATTTAAACTTAAAAATAACTAGTTGTTTTGTAATAATTTCTCAACTAATTCGACGCTGCCCACAGTAGCTCAGCGGTATTCCTGCGGACTTATAACGCTTAAATAGGGGTTTCGATATCCAGTGTGTGCAGAGTACAGATACTTCATTCTGTAGCTTTGTGCTTAAGTCAAAACAACAACAAAATCATTCAATGATTGGCCTGACTTGCCGTTATGACTAAGGCTCTCGACTCATAATGTCCGGATTGAGGGATCAGACGTCGGCGTCTTCCATGCTATGGTTAGTTTTGCATTTTGCGCAAAGTTCCACGAGGGCTATCCATCTCTAATTTAGCAGTGAAAGAAGGAAGGCACAAATTATAACCACACTACGCCAATTATTGGACTACTCTTTTACCAACGAATACTGAGATTGACTGTTACATTATAACGCCCCTAAGGATAAGAGGGTGACAATGTTAGGCGCGACGAGGATTCGAAACCGCGATCCTCTGCTTACTAGTCGTTTATCTTAACCACCTGGCAATGCCGCGCCACATGCGGTGAAGCAGTAAGAATGTGAAGTCGTGTTAATTTCCCTTTTTATTGGTAACAGAAATAATCAAGAGATGGCCGTCTGTACTGCTAGATGTTTACACTTTTGAGCCCGGACTTTTGAAATTACAGAACCAAAAGACACCTTTCTTGGCTTTACTCATTAATAATTTGAAATATATGATGCCATTTTTTCACACAATGTAAGAGATGCATGTTTCATTAATGGACAAAATTAGTGACAAATTCTCGGCTAGAAATAAAATAACCAAGAGACACTAACATATTTAAAATCTAGAATGAATGTTGGGGTTTTCGTAAAATTTAGAAATACACAAAATAAGAGTTAAAAGGAAGTCAACAAAAACAAACAACAAAAAATATGGAACGAAGAAAATGCAAGAAAACAAATAGACTCACGGTGATATAGTTGCAAATTTATGGGCAGTAATATTCAGATACGTTGTATTTTATTCTCATGATCTAACATCATACTAATGCACTTGACAGTCAAATGCATCTATTGTACCTTGTTGATTAATTTAAGATTTTTTCCTGTTAAAGCATTTGTTATAAGTTGGGTAAAATGCATAAACTATCTAAGAAATCTGAAGATTAATTACACTGATTGATAATAATATATTATCGGTTTTGTATTAGCAATCTTATTAAAGAATTTAATCTTGGGCATACAAGAATTTTGTACAGATTTTAAATAGTTAAATAAAACGTACTCTGAAAAAGAAATAGATCCCAGTGGTATCCATTAAATATCAAAAAGGAAATTAATAATCAAACGCTCCTCGATCTCTCACAGGTAAGTCGGGAGCTTATAATATCAATGTCGTTTAATAAAATAGTTATTAATGACTATAGTATTTTCATCATTTCTCAAGAGAATGAAAAATCGAAACTACTATTTTACTTCCAAAGCATCTTAAGCCGATTTTGTTTCAAGGACTTTCAAAATACCATTGAAGGCATGCTTTCCTTGTTACCGCTGACCTAATGAACAATGTACCTAACACACACAACAAAGTTACATCTACGCCAGTTATCGTAACTTGAAAGACGGAAGAAAAACAATTTTTAGGAAACACACTATAACTACACAACTTGATTTTTAAATATAAATGGCTATAAAATGGTAGGAGTAATCATGAATATCCATACCGTGATTATTGTGATAGATATGACATCAAACTGATTTTCTTTTTCTCGCATGTTATGTAAATGTTTTGTAAGCGACAACATGTCGTGTTTTGTTTAAATTTTCAATATCTATTATTTATATCTCCATATTTATATTATTGTTTCGAAGTTTAAACTAATAAAATATGTTATTATTCATTTAGGGTAACATTTAGAGTTTTCTAGAATAAAGTAGACTAATCATATGTATATAAATGAAATGCTGGCGACTTCGTGTCTAGACGTTTAGTCTCGTGCAAGAACGGACATGCGCGGATTGCTCTGGAGATCTGTACAAGCTTCGCGGTGGTTCGAGAAGTCTAGGCCTACTATATATAAAAAGACGAAGATGCGAGGAAGAAAGGAGAAAAGAGTCAGACATTAGTTTTGTTCAAAAGAAGAGAATCAGTAATTCGTTTGAGAAGGTTTAAGTGTTTGCTGTAATTTGTGACTGAAGTTAGATCTACAGAAGCTGTGATTTTATTTCGTCAATCTCTACGATTCTTTCGAATTAGTGGTTATACTGAAAGTCAACACGTGTGGAACTATTTACGGGAAATCGGAAAAATTGAAGGTGACAAAATTTTGTGATGTTCATCGGAGGCATCGTGAAAAGAACTTCATCGAATTTATTGAACTGTGAATTGTTTCTGGACTTCTTCATTTAAACTTCGGAATTTCTTTGTGGGACCAAATTCACACCCTAGACTGAACTTTTGGACTTTCACTCTAAATCATTATATTGGACTCAGGCCAGTACCATTTTGTGTTGTAATTAAATTTGAAGGTTGAAAACACTACTATTTTGTATTGTAATTAATTTTGAAGGTTTAAACTTAATATCTGTCATTGTTGTTATATAATTTATGTTATATCTGTTACATATATATAATAGTTTGTTGTAATAAATTATACAAGCTGTTATCTGTGTTTTTCTGTTGCGTTTAGTCTACGAAAAACATAAAACAAAAGAAAAACGTAACATCGCAGTATCAAAAAAGCTAAAATTACTGTGAAATTCAGTTTTGTCTTTACAAAAACTGCAGAATCGCAAAATTGCAGGAACTCAAATGATTCGTGCATAAACAAAACAGATAGCGTTCTGATAATTACTTTTGTGCAAAGTATGAGTTACTGGCTTAGATTCTTTGAAACAAAATGGCCGCTACGCGAAATTACTTGTACACACAAAATAACTATGTATATTTATTGGTAAATCAATAAAGAAGGTTTGGAAAAATTTGGATTTAATTTAAACGTCATACATAGACTGCTGTGAGAGCTCAAACTGAGTGAATTTAGCATAATTCCAATACCAGAAAATATAATTTTTGAGATTTCAATCGAATAGTTTTCACTTGATACTTTGTGTACTGCTGTGAGCGATGTCGAGAAAACCCACTTGTAAAGAAATATATATATATATATGGTAAAACTGCTCGTTTGGGTTGAGAAAATGTTTTACATAGAAGAGCGGACAAGGTTGGACTTTCTTTGTAAAATATTTTCTCAACCCAAACGAGCAGTTTTTGCATATATATTTGCGTAGTCCTGTTTTTGATAATCTTGTTTATCAGAACTTTCTTAACATTCAGTTTACTTAGTCCAGACAACCACGAATATGATATATCATAGAAAAAAGCAGCTTTGGAAACAAAAATAATGAATAATTAAAGAATACCCTTAGAGTCAAGTCTTAACCATTTCCTTTAGGTTTTAACAGCGTATTACACGTCAAGATTTTATAGAATGTCTTTATTATTATTCCCTTATAATTTTTGTTCTAACATCTCTACAACCATAAGTACATACCCGGTAAAGAAACTGTTGAAGTCAGTTCAGTATAATTTTTGAAACGGCTCGTCATGGCCAAGCGCGTTAAGGCGTATGCTTCATAATCCGAGAGTTGCGGGTTCGCGCCTGAGTCTTGCCAAACATGCTGGCTCTCCCCACCGTGGAGGCGTTATAATGTGACGAACAATCCCACTATTCTTTGGTTAAAGAGTCCCCGAATAGTTGGCGATGGATAGTGATGACTAGCAGCCTTCCCTCTAGTCTTACACTGCTAAATCAGGGACGGCTAGCGTAGATTGCCCTATTGTTTTTTGTGCGAAATTCAAAAACAAAACAATAATTTTTAAAAGTTGCCACAATAGTTTTCATCTTTAATATGTCATCGGTCAATTTCCTTTGCGCATTGAATGAATCGAGTGCTATAGAAAGAAGTACCTTCATTTCTTCATTAGTACTTACAATTAAAAGAATGATATGAAACTCTAAATGGTTTCCGTCTGTAATATAATTGTTACTTCGTGGACAATAAAATATGTACTTCTTGTGAAATCACTATGGTTCCTATTTGAGATACGTATTCAGTTATTTAAATATGACTACACGACTACAAATTTTCTTGCATAATATTTTATTGGAAAAATTATAATATTAAATATTACAAAAAAGTTAAAATCACTGAATATAATGAAGAGCATTGAATTGACCAGTTATAAAAGGCTTGTTAACAATCTTGTAATTTAGGAGCTAATGTATTACAAGGATTAATTCATGTCATTCACTTAATTTTGGTATATTAAATATAAAATACATCATTTGCATATTATGATATTGATTGTAAATAAACATAGTTCATGTGTGAGTAAAATTATGAACTTTTTGTTTATTGAAAAGATAAATCTTTCCAGGATTAATAAATCACTATTTTAAATCTCGTTTCCTCAAAACTAACGGTTATATTTTCTTTTTTACCGTATTCTAGATTGTCTGGACAAGGTGAATTGGAACTTAAGAAAGCACTGATAACTAATGTTATGTAAATGTCATGTAATTTTTATGTAAACGACAACATGTGTTGTGTTCAGATTTCCGTATCGATTAGTTATATTTCCATGTTTATATTATTGTTTCAAAGTTTAAACCAATAAAAAAATATGTTGTTATTCGTTTAAAATAGCCCCCAGTGGCTCAGCGGTATGTCTGCGGACTTACACGCTAAAATCCGGGTTTCGATACCAGTGGTGGGCAGAGCACAGATAGCCCATTCTATAGCTTTGTGCTTAATTCAAAAGAGCAACAACAACAACATCATCATTTAAAATAACATTTAGAAATTTCTAGAATTAAGTAGATCAATCATTTGACTGTAAACGGAAATGTATGGCGGCCTAGTGTCTAGCCGTTGAGTCTCGTGCAAGACAGACATGCGCGGATTGCTCTGGAGTTCTATGGAAGTTACGCGATTGTTCGAGAAGAGGCCTACTAATATATAAACAGACAGCAACGCGAGGGAAAAAGAAGAGTGAGTCATTAGTTTATATTTAATTCAAGAAATAGTGTCTTTGTTCGAGAAGTTTTCAAGGTTCGCTGTGTGATCATTCAACTTGAAGTTGTGACTGAAGCTAGATCTACAGAAGCTGTGATTTTGTCTCGTCAATCTTTGCAATTCATTAAAATTACTGGTTGTGCTGAGAGTCGTCACGTACGGACTATTTAGGGGAGACTTGGAAAATTGGATGGCGACAAGTTTGAGACGTTCATCAAGAAACACCGTAAAGAGAACTTCGTCATTCTCCATTCAAACTTCGGTATTTCTTTGTGGGACCAAGTTTACACCCTAGACCGGAATTTTGGATTTCTGATCTGAACTTTTGGACTTTCATTCTAGATCATTATATTTGATACAGGCCAGTACCATTTTGTGTTGTAATTAATTTTGAAGGTTTAAACTTAATATTTGACATTGATGTTATATCTGTCATATATATAATAGCTTATTGTAATAAATTATACAAGCTGTTATCTGTGTTTTTCTGTTGCGTTTAGTTTACATAAAACATACAAAAAACGAAACAATAAGAATATTAAAAACAGGATTACATGAAGTAACAAATTGAAACAAAATAGCACAAGGAAATCCACTACAGAAACAATCTCGCTTATCAAAAAACGAAGACAATTAAGAAAACAGTACATGATAACAAGAGACAGAGAAACAAAAATGCAAATAAACAGTATAAGAAATCACATCAGAACACGAGTAAAACAACAAAAACAAGATAAATGAGACAACTTCTTCCCAAAGCTAAATGATAATACTGACCCGAGAAAATTCTGGACACACCCTAAAGGACTCATCAACGATAACACAGACGGAAAGAAATATCCTACACTCGAACATAATAATACAACAGCACACACAAATAAAGAAATAGTAGAAGCTCTCAAAGATCAACTTCAAAATACATTTAAAACTCACTCTGATTCAGATATGAATACATATTTCTACAATAAAGTCAACCATATATTAAACAATAAAAAAACAATTTGAACCAATTTTTTCCAATAAACATAACTGAGACAAACACAAGACTTGTCACAAATTCTGAAAACACGTCACAAACAAAAGAAATATCCCTACAGAAACTACTTGGAAAATAAAAACCCAAAAACAAATCTTAAGGTGAAGATGAAATAAAGCTATCCTTCTAAAAAAAGGGCACTCCGAAATTGTTTGACCATCTAAAAATATTATTTAATCTATCTTTATCCTCAGGATACATCCCAGTTTCTTGAAAGCTTGCTAATATATTAATGTTACATAAGGAAGGAAAGCCAGCAAATAAGTTTAATAGCTACCGACCAATCAGGCCTGACCAGCTGTGTAGGCAAAATTCTTGAAAGAATAATCAGTAATATACTCTCCAAAAGAACAAAATGAATATTAAGGATACCTTTTCTGAGTACTTTACTCCGAAAGCTGGTGTTCCTCAGAGAGGGTTGGTTAGCCTTATGCTCTTCGTCATATATGTAAACAATATACTACTGAATGATCCAAATCATGGATTCTCTATACAGTTTGGAGATGATGTGGCAGTCTGGAAAAGTGCCGCAACACCCACGACAGCAGCCACGAACATACAACCACAACTAAATAGAATAAGTGAATACTGTCAAAAATATAGAATAAAAATAAACAGAGCAAAAACACAACTCGTAGCCTTTACAAAAATGACAAAACACAAAAAACAACAGCCAGAATTATACATGAATGGCACACTACCTCAGACTGCCTCATCGGTAAAATTTTTAGGTCTGCCCTATGATTCAAAATTATCTTAGATTAATCATGTCAACAAAATTAAAATTAAAGTCTGGCGAAAACTATCTATGTTAGGAGTCTAACTGGCAAAAACAGTGGAGCATCTACAGACAACATACTAAAAATTTACAAAACATACATTAGACCAGTAACAGACTACGCAGCTCCAGCATGAATAACTGTAAGTGATAAAATAATTAAAACCAAACAACAAACAATCCAAAACACACTCCTCACAACAGCATACAGAGTTCCAAGAACAATATCATCTCATGCACAAATATTCGAACAAACCAACCGTACCAGACAGACTCCTATATAGTACAATAACGTACTTCGATAAAAATTTGGTGAAAAACGAATTACTATGCGAACTGGACACGTACCTCATACATGATTAAGCTAGTTCTAAATATCTCTCCACAGTCAGTTTATATTTTAAACATAAAAAATAAATAAATAAATGCAAATAAATAAATAAAAAGAATAAAAAAGAAATAAGTGCCACCAACACATTTGATATTCTGCTGACAGAGCAAAATAACAACTATATATCTACCACAATACATGGACATTGCCCTGAAAAGGATTAGGATTAAAATTCAGTTCAATAATAACAAATTCCAATACGGCAAGACTATAAAGAGGAAGAGGTCATAGAGAACCTGACCCTTCAAGCTATGAACATTTTTTTATCCATGCACTGAGAAAGAAAGAAGTTAAAATAATTCATTTGAAATGTCAAAACTATTTGTATCTTCGTTTCAGAAAATACAATTTCCTGGTGTTGGTATTATCTCAGCTTCACTCAATTGTTTCACTCACTGTAGTGACGATGTAAAGGGTAAACTGGTTTCAGACATTTCCAAACATGCATTAGTGATTCACCATGCAATACTCATGGCTGTTCTTGTGCACCAGTTATTCTATATTCCGGCCATCTTTTCCTTTCGATGAATCTAACCAATGTTTGATAATTTTCACCAGAAGAATTACTAGAACTCTATCTATCTTATTTCTGTACAAATGTTTAGACTTTCTATCATTACTCGATGCTACAGTACCTACGTAGTCAGAATTAATTTTTACAACAATTCTTGGGTTTTCAATGCTTCGAGAAAAAGTACTTTTGATTGATGTCATCGCCATCTCGTTATCCATTGTCGGGATCATCCTGATTACTCGTCTTTCATTTATACTTGAAGGGTGGAACAGCAACTCGGATGCGCAATCTCTAATTCGTGGATCTTTCCTAGCTGTTGGTTATGGGTTTTGCGTGTCGTTGAGTCAAAAAGAAACAATAAGTAGATGATAATTGTGGAGTATCTGTTAGTTTCAATGATATGTGTATTATTTTTTTATCGTGACACCCAAAACACATTCACCCTACGTTATATATGAACGAATCCATAAACATTTCATGATGCATTTATTTTTCTTTAATTTAATTTTATTGCATGCGGTCTGAAAGAAGGAAATTTAATTTGGAAGTTTTTTAACTCGTCCAAATAGTTATTGTATGATGAATGTTTTTGCGGAACGTTTTTGGCATTCTTATGAAAAACTTCACTCACTGAATTCTCTTCTCAACAAACTTTCACATCAATCTATGAACTCAGATTTATTTTAATTTTTTTATCAAATTAACTATTTGTTTTTATGCAGCAGGCTGGAGTTCACTTTGATAATATTGATAATCATCGAGTGAAATGACTAATTTTCAATGATATACTTAATGAACCACAATATTTATTATTTACGTCAATTGTGTTGCTGATGATATTTTTGTTTTCATTGATTTGTGGCTCTTATAACATAAAGGGTCTTGTAACAATGAAATTTAAATGTGATTAAAAGTTTATAATCCTGGAGTCACGTGTACTAAATTGTGCTTGAAATTTTGCATATAGTTTATCATCATTTTTAACAATTGCCAGTTTGATAATGGGTCCTGTCCAAACGAAAAGCTCACTTTACGAAGTTCTCAATTGAAATTACCCATTTATTAATAAAGTAATGGCCTGGCATGGCCGAGCGCGTTAAGGCGTGCGCTCGTAATCCGAGAATCGCGGGTCCGCGTCGCGCTAAACATGCTCGCCCTCCCAGCCGTGGGGGTGTATAATGTGACGGTCAATGCCATTATTCGCTGGTAAAAGAGTAGTCCAAGAGTTGGCGGTGGGTGGTGATGAGTAGCTGCCTTCCCTCTAGTCTTACACTGCTAATTTAGGGACGGCTAGCATAGATAGCCCTCGAGTAGCTTTGTGCGAAATTCCAAAACAAACAAACCAATAAAATAAATAGTTGAATATAACTCACTTGATAGAAAGTGAAATTATTATTTTATCTCTTTAGCTTTAAAGGAATGCAATACTGATATAAAATGAACATTTCATATTTACGTTGGAACAAAATATCTAGTTTTTAAATGAATGAAAACATTCTTTAAAATATTATTCACACACTGTATATGCAAAGATATAAAATAATTAATTTCATTATTTGCTGTTCACTACAAATTTGTAAAACGTACAATTAATAAGAATGTATGGCATAGCAAACAGTTTAAAAATTCACACAAAGTTCAAACAGCGTGATGTTTATGATTTCCCAAATAATTGTAATCTTTCTTCGTATCAACTGGCTAAGTCATTCGACTAAAGAAAAGCTTGAGTAAAAATCGCTGTAAGCACCATACTGAGGAAGGGAACTCATTGATATCAGAGCACCCAGTTTAATTATTGGGAACACTTGATCTCCTACTTTGTTACAACGTCTATTATTTTTAGACAACCTATTAAAATAGTAAATAATGGAAATCCGTTTTTAGTGTTTCATAAAGCAATAAATTATACGTAAAATAGAATAATGCGGCTGGTTTATAGTAATATGCAGTAGACATTAAAAATAGGGACTCACTGACGTAAAGAAAGACACTATTGAAACATCGTACAACAAGACTTTTTCGAGGATATTATAAAGACTGAGGGTTTCCTACAATATCCATATGGTAATCATGAGTGGCTTTTAGTAGCAGTAGTCATTTGTATGAAAGATAAAAGAGGCTTTTTGAGGCATGATAGTAAAATCAAAGACACTTAACCTATCTTCTCTGTGCGGGTTAACCAGGGTTTATATATGCGAAAACGGCTCGTTTGGGTTGAGAAAATATTTTACATAGAAGAGCGAACAACGTTTCGACCTTTTTCGGTCATTGTCAAGTTCACAAAGAAAGAGGTAACTGACCGGAAGCTGACCACATGTTTGGAAGGGGTTATGTAACTAAGTAGAGGGCGGTGTTAGATGTTTGAAGATATAATTACATTTATATTATTATAGATATAAAGGCATTCCTTTATACTGGTTTCTTTTTGGTTTAAGTTGTTGTATAAGTGAGGTTTCATTAATTTTGCGTTTGTTTATGTTTGTTTCTTTATTTAGTATTTGAGTGTTTTTTATTGTTATGTTGTGTTTATTTGACTTACAGTGTTCGAAAACGTGTGAAGGTGACTTTTTATGTTCTTTGAATCTGGTTTCCATTTTACTATTTGTTTCTCCAATATAGAAATCGTGGCAGTTATTACATTGTATTTTATAAATAATGTTGGTGTGGTGTTTATCAGTGTAGTTTTTGATAGTATAGACCTTAATTTTGTGCCTGTTTTTTGAATAAATTTGATATTAACCGGAATGTAATGTTTTGTTACGAGTTTTTGACAAACTTTTGTATTTATCTACTGATGTCGGGAATATTTGTTATGCAGCAATGAATGGTTTCGTGATTTTTTGATTCGTGAGATATATTAACTTTTGTTGGTTGACTTTGCTTTCTGTCTAGGTGTGTGCGTATAATGTTATCTATGGTTTGTGGAGGAAACTTATTGATGTTGATGAAGTATTGTTTTATTTTGTCTGATTCATCGTTAATTTTATCTGGTGAGCATAGTTTTATGGCTGTGTTTATCTGGTTTCATAGTATGTTGAGTTTTTGTTTTGTTTCATGTGCTGAGTCCCAAGGAATGTATAGTTCAGTATGGGTGAGTTTTTGGTAGATTTCGGTTTTGAATTGTGTGTCGGTTCTTGTAATTTTGAGGTTAAGAAATGATATTTGATTGTTTTCTTCCTGTTCACATGTGAAATTAATGCTGGGATGTATAGAGTTAATGTGATTGAAAAAATTAAGTATGTGTTCTGTAGATTTTAATCCCGCAACCGTGTCATCTACATATCTGTACCAGTATAGTGGTGGATGTAATGCTGTGTTAATTGCTTGTGTTTCAATTTGTGTGATAAAAATATTGGCTAAAACTGGTGATATTTGGTTACCCATGCTTATGCCATTTGTTTATATAAAGTTGCGGTTGTTGAAAAATTTGTCTTTACCGTGGTAAATTCTATGAGGGTTGTTAGTTGGTTGATGGGAATGTTTATAGATGGGTTAGTGTCTCGGATATTGAGTTCTCAGGCTATCTTGCAGGCTTCAGTGATTGGAACTTCTGAAAAGAGGGATATAACATCAAAACTGGCCATTAAGGCTTTCTGATTAAGTTGATTTACATTAGACTGGAAATTAAAAGATTCTTTAATGAATGAGCTGGCTGATGATACATATTTGGAGAATGCCCATGCTATGTATTTACCAAGATTGTAATTAAACATTATTGGTCGTTATGAAAAATCTGGTTTATGAGGTTTGGGGATGCCGTATATTTGTGATGTGCGTGAGTCGGTTTTACGCAGGTAGGAATAAAATGTTTGTGAAGTTGTGTTGGTTTTTTTCATTTCCAGTCGTTATTTGTTCAGTTGCGTCTCGTGTGTCTCTATTGGATTTGTGTGTTTTGGTTTAAAGAGATACAAAGACACACGAGACGCAACTGAACAAATGACGACTAAAAATGAAAAAAATCAAACATAATTTCACAAACACTTTATTCCTACCTACGTATTTACCACAAAGTGCTAAATATTCAAAAACAATTTAAGAAAAGTGTTGGATATTATCTGATAATATTACCCACATATCAATACATTGTTGCCTCTGGACAAGTTATTTCGTACTTTAAAATTGCAAAAGTGGCTTTGTTTATTTCAAATTGGAATAACAGATGCCGCAACTATTGAAATATGAATAAAACGTCAGATGTGTCTATATTTTATTCTCAAACAACAATCGCTTTCACTTCTCCAATGAAATAACTCTCGTGATATTTGCATTAGGTCTGCACGAAACTAAGTGAAAACGTCACTTAATAGCTTTTATTACTTCAAGGACTGTAGGTTTATGTAAAAATAATTCTTCATATTTCAGTGAAGATAAGCTATTGCAATATAAGTTAGAAGAAGGCAAGATCTTTGTAGCATTTTCGGAAAGTATCTTTTAGCATGCAACAAAAACTAGAGAACAAACTTCCCGAGAAATATATCAATATCCGCTAATTACACAATTTCTCTTTATATTTCCTTTCATAAAATGAAGGTTTGCTTTCGTTGTGATTGTCTTCAGAATTTAAATTGTGTATGATAAAAAAAAAATATTGATATCATCATAAAAAGGTGATAAATATTTCATAGAAATTAGAAGCGTTGAAAACAGAATTAATAAATAATTAAAAATTATCCAAGGAATCAAGTATTAAGAAATTTATTTATGTTTTTACCAGCGTATTGCACGTCAGGGTTTTAAAGAACGTCTTTATTGTTATTTTCTTAAAATTTTTGGTTCTAAAATTTCTACAACCATAAGTATATACCAAGAAAAGAAACTGTTGAAGTCAGTTCAGTACAATTTTTGAAAGTTAACAATCGAGATTTTATCTTAAATATATTTGTATATTTTCATATTTATACATCTGTCAATTTCCTGTGCGTATTGAATAAACCGAGTGCTATGGAAAGAAGTACCTTCTTTTCTTCATTAATACTCTCAATTTAAAGATTGACCCAAAGCTCTAAATGTCTTCTGTCTACATTATAATGGTTACTTAGTGGACAATAAAACATGTAATTGCCCACGCTAGTACAGCGGTATGTTTCCGGATTTACAACGCTAAAATTATTGATTCGATTCCCTTCTGTAGGCTGAGTAGATATCCCGATGTGGCTTTGGTATAAAATAACACCAACACAGAAATATGCATTTCTCGAGAAATCAAATTGGAGCATTTTAGAGATAGGTATTTCGTTACTTAACTATGACAACACTACAAGTTTTCTTGCATAACTTTTTGTTCAAAAGATTATAATATTAAATATTACAAGAGAACTAAAATTACAGAATATAATGAAGTGCCTTGAATTTACCAGTAACAGAAGCCATGTTAACAAGCTGGTAATTTAGGGGATAATGTGTTACAAGGATGAATCCATGTCATTTACTTATTTTTTGGCCTCTTTACTGAAGAGTAAATTATTTGTATAAATTAATATTGCTTGTTAATATATACAGTTCATGTGTAAGTAAAATTATGAGCTTTGTGTTTATTGAAAAAGAAATCTTCCCAACATTTAAAAATCATTATTATAATTCTTGTTTCCTAAAAACTAACGGCTATATTTTCTTTTCTATTATATTCTAGATTGTCAGGACAAAGTGAATTGGAACATAAGGAAACACAAATAAATAAAAATATTAAAAACAGGATTCCATAAAGAAGCAACTTGAAACAATTCATGTGAAATGTCAAAACCATTCGTATCTCCGTTTTACGAAATACAGTGTTCTGGTATTGGAATTCTTCTAGCTTCACTTAGTTGTTTCACACACTGCAGTGAATGTGTAATGAATAAAATGTTCCAGACGTATCCAAATAGGCATTATTGATTCACCGTGCAATACTCATGGCTGTTTTTCATGTACCAGTTATTCTACATGGCGGCCGTACGTTTCTACTGAGAAATTCAGACCAATGTTTGATAATTTTCACAAGGGTAATTACCCGAACTTTATTTATTCTATTTCTGTACAAATCATCAGACTTTATACCGTTACACGATGTTACAGTCCTTACAAAGTCAAAATTAATTTTCACAGCAATTATTAGTTTTTAATATTGCGAGAAAAGTACATATGATTGATTTCTTAGCCATAAAGGATGGAACAGCAACTCGGGTGCGCAATTTCTCATTCGTGGATATTTCCTCGCTGTTGGTAATGGATTTTGTGTGTCGTTGAGTCATATAATAGTGCGTTGGATGACTTGTTTGCACGACGTTGTAATTTTAATTTAAAGATTAATATTGCTTCATTAATTAGAAAGTTTTCAAATTTCACGTGAAATCTTTGCTTTTTATTATTATTTTCATAAACAACTCATTTCTCCTTTCACAAGATTTCATCACTCCTTTAAAAACCATAAAAATATGACGTAAATTTAAGTTATGCTTTCTTCGTTAGATAATGATAACAAATTATTACACGGAACCATAACTGTTAACACTAAATAGCTTAAATATCACATCATCACATATATATTATTTTTATCATATAATGCCGGGTTTGTAGACTATTGGATTACACATTTATTTAGCGATGGCATCTATTGCTTCAACATGGAAGGCGCGATGCGTGAGAACAAAATTGTACGTACACATGAAGTTCGAAATTACTTGTCATGATAGAAGAATTTAACAATATTTGTGCAACATGAACGAAAATGTCCTATAATTTCACAAATTATTGTAACATCTCACTGTTAAAGTGAATGAAATAAGTTTATGCAAAGAGAACAAATGGAGTGCATTCTTCTGTGAAACATGTCCCTTCCAGGTCCAAATAAAAACTACCCCTCAGAACACTTGTACTCATCAAACATTTTTGAAAACAATTAAATTTTCTTTCTGTACTATCCCTAAAAACAGCTTATTCCAAAATCCATTTTATACTATACAAGACTGTATTTCAAGCATGTGGAAATATACCATGGATTATACTAGCGATTTGAATACTTACTTTCAGCAACCGTAATTTTTTGTTAATGTTTTGTTCTTTTAAAAGGCTAACTGTGTGTTTATTTGGAAATTCTTTTTGTTTCATCTTACATAACATAATAACTGTTGAAGTTGTAACTTTGTTGAATTGAGTGCGTGCATTTTTTCTCACGTTAGTAGTAAGTATGAAATCACTTCTTCAATGGTATTCTGAGAGTCCTGAAAGTATCTCTGAAAGCGTTTAACAAAATAGACCGAGAATCATTTTGAAGAAGAATGGTAGGTTAGACTCAAGTTTCTTTATAGGAATAATAAGATAAATAAGATAATTACAAACTCCTTTTTTTAAATTCACACTAAATTTTAATTAATTCTACTTTATTTTATTAACTAGAATCAGAAAATAAATAAAACGTTTATTATATGTTACAGAGAAAAGAAATCATAATTTTGTCACTTAAGAGTTTTTAACTTATATCATATAATATTAACTTTTTTCGAGCATTTTTAGAAACCAATTATTTATTTCCAAAAAAAAATATTAAAATCACACAAAATTCAGGTGCACCCACAGCGAAGTATTTGTACAACAAAGTATTCTTGTCTCGTATATGATAATTACTTGTAGTTTAAAATATATTTGATTCAACAAAGTTGACGTGTTTTGAGCTCTCATAAATTATCAGTTCCATAATTTTAGCCTTGAAAACTATCAAAATTTCCGTTGAGACATCGAGAGCATTTACTGTTACTGTGAAACTGTTACCATGAGGGTCTATATTTTTTATTTCCAAGTGTATGCTAATCAACCATATAAAAATGGCGTAAATTCATTGTCTGTCCTCGGATACACGAACATTGGTTAATAGTTTTTATAAAATATAACTGGTGGCACAAAATATTTAAACAAAATTTTGTTAATATTACAGTTAATCATTTTAATTATTGTTCAGATATTTAGCTATTTTGCGTGTAATGAGAAAACTAGGGATTTCACCAAACTTCCAGCGAATGCTGTGAGAGGCAAAAAAAATTTAAGCTAATCAAGATGTTACAAAATATATAAACCCACCAAAAGTTACCACTATAAAAGAAAGTGTTGATTCTTTAATGACTACTAACAACAAAAATCTTATTGACAGAAGAGTAACTGAACTTTCCAAATATACATATGTGGATGTGAGAATAATATTATCATATCATTTGATTAATCAAATCAAACTAGGGGTAAGATTTATAACAACAGGTTTGTACAGGATAATTTTAAAGTAAATATGAATTTAATTGAATGGTTTACATTTATTATAAGGGAAAATAAGCAGAATACACACTTGATGCGAAGTAATGATTTGTTAAACTGTATAGCTTTATTCCCTGGGGATGTGTCGCCATTGAAGTATTCACTCGTATTACGAAACAAGACTGTATTCTGATGAAACTGTTTCTTCCAACTTAACAAGAAATCTGTTTCATTTACAATGAATACATTTCACCACATTTCTGCACATTCTCATGTGACAAACAATTATTTCACATTCACAAAATTCGCAATCACTAATTTCTTACCAAAGCACGAAATTGCAGCAACATATTTATGAATTTTTTTCTAGAAACCCTATATGAATAATGCAGTGGAAAGTGTATCACATTTTTCCCTCCACCTCTCTTTCAGGCTTGTTTTCAAGCTCGCAATTAAATTTAATCCTGCAACATGGCTAAGAAGTTTATGTTGATCACCACATTAATGACATAGTCTTAAACAAAGAACTACATATAAATGCAACAACAATTTCAGGTTAAATAGAATTACATGTAACACGTTACGAAATAAAATATTTCTAAATATGTTAAAATTAAAACGATCATCACATGTGAAAAATAAGGATTAAAAACAGAAAATTATTTTTTTCATTATTTATATATATCATAACAAATGGGATATTGAGATTAGTAAATACAGCTCTATAATTATAATTGAGTACCAAAAAGAAACATTACTTGATGAAGAAATTATAGAGAAACTCCTGAAAAAATTGTATACAATGAATTACAACATATAAAACATTTATAATGAAAATGTATAAATATACATTTTATACTTATGTTGACCGTAAATACTTACACACACCTTTTAATGATAACAATTATTTGACAGAAATAATTACCAAAAACTAACTATACTTTAACGTATTTTGTAATTAGCAATATAAATACAAAGAACCAAAGCTTATAATCTTTAAACAATAATCATCTGTCCTCTTAGAAAATGTTGTTTAATAGATTGGATGAAAAGAGAACATAAACACATGATCTTTTAGCAGTGAATGAAGAACATTATGATGATATAAATATTTTAAAACTTTTTTCAGCTTTGAAATGAAGATATAATATATAAACTATAAGAAAACTGCTATCATTTTGAAAGTAAATGTATGTGTGCATAAAATGTAGAAAATAAACCTTATAAAATAAATATATCAAAGATTAAAAATTTTATTTTTAAGAAAGTGGACTATTTGTAGTAAAGCACGAAAGTTTCTTTGCTTCTCCAACGAAGTGGAACAAAATCAGTTGGCTACAGTTGTAAGTCCGCAAATATACTGCTGGTTCAGTGGTGAGATAAAGAAATATTTATGATAAACAGTAATTATAAAATTATTCAATAAAAAAGCAAATGTGTAATACCTAAAAATAAAGATGAATAAAAAATTAATACAAATTATTTTACACATATTTCATATGTAATAAAATGGTATCTAATAAACATGAAATATGTGAAATTATGTTCAAAGCGAATTAATAAAAAGATTGAAAATAGTGTACATAAATAAACCTACCTAGTCTGTATATATATGGGTAGAGTAATGAAAGAGACTGCAGACAAAGTAATGCGAGGGAAATGAGTTTTATTGAAAAAAAAGTACACTTCTTGGATTACTCTTTTACTAACGAATAGTGGGATTGAACGTCATTTTATATCGGCTCCACGGTTGAAAGGACGAGTATGTTTAGGGGTGAGGTGTGACAGTCCTTATCCACCTGACATTACCGAGCCCTGTGTATGTCTACCTACTTATACTACTTAAAACCTTTTGTGTAGGATTGCGCTTAACTACAACGAACAATTCTTTGTTATTTATCTTTTGGACTGCAAATTTCACTTAATATTCCAACGTGATTAGACTTTAGCTCGAAAGCGATGGTTCGTTTCTTTCAAATGATTAGTAGATTTTTTTTATAGTTGAGACAATACGTAAATTATTTTTCGAATTATAAAATTTTCTTTTCAGCACGTAGATTCAAATACGTCATAAAATTGGAATTTAAATTACAATTTTTTATCTCGTACTTATGGCGGTTGAAGATTGAATATTTATTTCAGGAACATTTTTGCTTTTGAATGAAAGAACAAAATATATATTTAGTGAATTTTATTCTCAGCTGTTATGTAAATGTCATGTAAATATTATGTAAACGACAACCATGTCGTGTTGTGTTTAAATTTCCATATCTATTATCTATATTTCCATATTTGTATTATTGTTTCGAAGTTCAAAACAATAAAATACGTTGTTATTCATTTAAAATAACATTTAGAAATTTCTAGAATTAAGTAGATCGATCATTTGACTGTAAACGGAAATGTATGGCGGCCTAGTGTCTAGACGTCAGTCTCGTGCAAGAATAGACATGCGCGTATTGCTCTGGAATTCTCTGGAAGTTACGCGATGGTTCGAGATTTTTTTGTTTTTTTTTTAATTTCGCACAAAGCTACTCGAGGGCTATCTGTGCTAGCCGTCCTTAATTAAGCAGTGTAAGACTAGAGGGAAAGCAGCTAGTCATCACCACCCACCGCCAACTCTTGGGCTACTCTTTAACAAACGAAAAGTGGAATTGACCGTCACATTATACGCCCCCACGGCTGAGAGGGCGAGCATATTTAGCGCGACGCGGGCGCGAATCCACGACCCTCGGATTACGAGTCGCACGCCTTACGCGCTTGGCCATGCCAGGTCGCGATGGTTCGAGAAGAGGAGGCATACTAGTATATAAACAGACGGAGACGCGAGAAAGAAGAGAGAAAGAGTCAGTCATTAGTTTTTATTCAATTCAAGAGATTGTTTCTTTGCTCGAGAAAAATTAAACGTTTGCTGTGTGTTTATTCAACTTGGATTTGTGACTGGAGCTAGATCTACAGAAGCTGTGATTTTATTTCGTTAATCTTTACGATTCATCTGAATTACTGGTTGTACTGAAAGTCAACACGTGTAGAACTGTTTAGAGGAGACCGGGAAAATTGGAAGGTGATAGATAAGTTTGAGACGTTCATCGGGGTCATCGTGAAAAGAACTTCGTCAAATTTATCGAGCTGTGAATTGTTTCTGAACTTCTCCATTCAAACTTTGGAATTTCTTCGTGGGACCAAATTCACACCCTAGACCGGAATTTTGGATTTCTGATCTCGACTGTTGGACTTTCATTCTAGATCATAAAATTGGACACAGGCCAGTCCCATTTTGTATTGTAATTAACTTTGAAGGTTGAAACTAGTACCATTTTGTATTGTAATTAAATTTGAAGGTTGAAACCAGTACTATTTTGTATTGGAATTAATTTTAAACTGAATATCTGTCATTGTTATTATATAATTTATGTTATATCTGTTACATATATAATAGTTTACTGTAATAAATCATACAAGCTGTTATCTGTGTCTTTCTGTTGCGTACAGTCTACATAAAACATATAAAAAAAACGTAACATCAGCGAAGAGGCATATGAATCTATATGCTCTTATTTACTATTCATTCACAAATTAAGGAGTCTATTTTATACAGTAGTCTGTAGTTGAGACCAACACTTTATTATCAATTAATAATTTTTAGACTGTTATGTACAACAATGAATTACAACAGTTATTAGAAGGGTTAGTTGTAAAGTTTAATTCTATATTTGTTTTTATTTCTTTGCGGTTCATTTATCACGAAGTCCCTACAATGGCACATTGGTATACCTGAGGACTAACTCTATCCACAAACCTGATTTCGATACTCATGGTGGGTGGACCTAGGTTGTCCTTCATGTAGCAAATCGCTTAATAACAAACAAAAACCAGGTAATTTATCATGAAAAGTCATGTAATTGTAGGAAATAAATTCATGGACCAAGTAAAATGTGATTAAGTCTATTAATCAGGAAAAAAAAATATTTTAAACTGTGCTCACAAATTACTTAATGTTCACCTTTCAAATTTTATTTCTTTGTATATAAAATAAGATTTACCCTTTTTTATCAATTTGAAGTTTTTGTAAATTTTCAGTTCACATTATCTGTTTATCAATATCTGACACTTATGTTGGAATTATTTTAATTTCATTTGTTAAGGTTCCCAGATTACTTGTTAAAATAATACATTATTTTACGTTTTTTTGTTTGTTATTATTTCGTTCAATCCTGGTACAAAAGAGGCTGAAAGTACAAAAATTTTCTTTTCAATATTGTATGATATTCATCTCGAACATATGACATTCCACTTAATACCAAATTTCTACAGAAAAACAGGCACAAAATTGAGGTCTATACTATATAAAAACAAACACCACACCAATCAAATAAAGCAAAACAATTCAAAAGTAAACGTCATTGTGACAAAGAAGTGTATAATACCCTTATTATTTTATCAGTATTTCAAAATTCAGCCATGACTGACACAGAAAATAGTTCAATGTAAGACATCTCCATAAATAACAGCAGTTAACAGAATCAAAGTAGGATTAAGACTAGTCTGTCGTTAGTATTTAATGACAAATAACAATTGTAAGTGTTAAATATTTTCTGCAAATATTATCAAGTATATTGATATGTTGTCCTTTAATGACGAGTTATTTCTAACTTCAAGAGCTCTATAATGATGAGGATTGATTTCGTTTATTTCAAATTCGAGTAATAGATGTCACTACTATAGAAATATTTAATTCCCTAGCTGTTGTTGTTGTTGTTTTGAATTAACCACAAAGCTACACGATGGGCTATCTGTGCTCTGCCCACCACGGGTATCGAAACCCGGATTTTAGCGTGTAAGTCCGCAGACATACCGCTGAGCCATTGGGGGCTATTCCCTAACTTATATTCTTAACGTCAGATCTATGTCCATATTTTACTCTCAAACAGCAATCCTTTCAATTTTTCCAATGAAACAACTAGTCGCAACAATTGCATAAGATCCGGATGGAAGCAAGCGGAAACATCATTTTATACATGTAGTCGTTATTATTTGAAGGAATGCCCACTTGATGTAAAGAGAACACTTCATGTATCAGTTAAGACAAGCGACTGCAATATCAGTTCGAAACGAGATTGTTCAGAGAATTTTGTGTAAGTAACTTTTAGCGTGTAATAGAGACGATCTAATATACTAAACATAGTCTTATTTTGAGCTAGTTTCTCTTTGATAAACTAATGGTCTCTTTTCCACGATATAGTCTTGAGAATTTAAATGGCGTGTGATAGGAAAAAAGTCTATATATGTAAAAACGGCTCGTCTGAGTTGAGAAAATATTTTACGTAGAGGAGTGAACAAAGTTTCGACCTTCTACAGTCATCGTCAGGTTCACAAGGAAAGAAAGAGGTAACTGACCGGAAGTTGACCTCATGTTTGAAAGGGGTTGTTTAACTGAATGTCGGAATGTTGAGGGCGATGTAAGATGTTTGAATATATAATTTTATATTATTTTATTTTATTATTTTTAATATAGGTATAAAGGTGTTTATTCGTATTGATTTATGTTTTATTATAAGTAAGGCGTTTAATTTTGCGTTTATGTTTGTTTCTTTATTAGTATTTGAGTGTTATCTGTGGTCATCAATAAATTTCTTCAAAAACAGTACAAAACATTACACACACACACCTAGACAGAAAGCAAAATCAACCAAAGAAAGTAAATATATCTCACAAATAGAAAAGTCACGAAACCGTATACTGCTGCATTCCATATATTCCCGACATCAGTAGATAAATACCAATATTTAGCCAAAACTAGCAACAAAATATGACATTCGACTTGATACCAAATTTTACAAAAAAACAGACACAAAATTGAGGTCTATACTTTGTAAAAACTTCACTGACAAACACCGCACCAACATTATTTATAAAATACAATGTGATAACTGCCACGACTTCTATATTGGAGAAACCAGTAGAAAAATGGAAACCAGATTCAAAGAACATAAAAAGTAATCTTCACACGTTTTCGAACATAACCATAAATAACGCTCAAATACTAAATAAAGAAACAAACATAAACAAACGCAAATTAAAGAACCCTGACTTATACAACAACTTAAACCCAAAATAAACCAACACAAAGGAACACCTTCATACCTGTATTAAAAATAATAAAATAAATAATGTACAATTATTATTTAAACATCTAAAATCCCCTTTACATTTCTACATTTACGAACATGTGGTGACTTCCGGTCAGTTACTTTTTTTTTCCTTTGTGAACCTAACGATGACCGATAAAGGTCGAAATGTTGTTTGCTCCCTTTAAGTAAAATATTTTCTAAACCCAAATTAGCCGTTTTTACGTATATATTTCTCTACCAATGGGTCTTTTCGACATCACTGAGAAACAAAATTTGATGTAGTCATCATGAACCTGATAATTATTCCATAAAATTTAGCAGTTTTGGAAACAAAGAAATAAATAATTAACCAATAATTTTGTGGTAATCCCGAGAAAACCAGAATTATCTATTTGCTTTAGGCTTTAGCACAATATTACATGTCAGGAAATATTAATACATTAAACTTTTGATTTACATTATTTGATGATTTATTTATTCTTCTTTGCTTATGATTTTTTTCATTTCTTGAATGTGTACATTCTGAAAAGGAACCATTAATGTTGATCACTACTAATTTGAATAGTTACAAGTTGGGTTTTTATTTTTAATATGTCTTTATATTCAATATATTTTGTCTGATAAAGTAGTTACATTGAAAATAATAGTAATTATTTTGCTGATACCATGTATGTGTAAAGTACCTGTAAGAGTCGAAACAATATTTATATACATTTATGAAACATCTGTATTATTTCAAATGCATGTGATATGTGTAGTATTTCACAAGCGTTGTATTTATACTTTAATATTTCCATAGTGAACAAAATAAATAGTTTATCATTTTCAGTAAGTAACACATTAAACATATGTAAAATTGAGTAGAAATATATGAGGTATACCGTATCTTTAAAACCTGTCATCAAAAGAGATTTCATAAACTGTTTGATTAAAACACCTAACATGCTGCAGTGAAAACTGTTTGCCTCCATAACGAGACTATAACCATGATAACACCTGTTACACTTGCATTGGCCTAAATAACTTATTCTCAATTTCTATACTGTAAAAATATGGACAGACATAATCAAGAGAAATCTTTTCATTTGTATTTCATACAGCGTTATTATTTTACTTACTAATCACATCCAGAAACGAAATTATTGTGTTTCTAATACTTATTTTCTCTGCAGTAAACACCACAAATTTATATTCTCTTTCGCAGTTTATCTATATTACAAAGAGTTTATAGTGTTTTTAAAGTTTGAGTATAAAAACTGTATTCCTCATTTTAATTTAAACCGAAGACAAGTTTAACATTTATATTATATTTGTTAAATCTTCACTTTATTTCTCGGAACTAATTTAAAAGGTGTACTTCCCCAGTAAAAGTACGATTTCTCGTTGACTGTAAAAGAGTGAACAACGAGTGGAGCACACCTGTGGCAGATGGAATGAGACGAATGGCTACGAAGTTCTTTTGCTCTGGATTCAGGTGTTGGTGAATTTATTTTTTTGTTAAACAGATATTTTTGTATACAAAGAAATGATATTTTAACACTGTAAGAAATATTAATTATACGGTCTAATAAACTTATTTTAATGTTTTTGTTTATTGTATCATACCTTTATTTTTATGGACTTATTAATTATAATATAATTATCCATACAAACTTCCAACTATATTTTTAAGCACTAGTTTTTGAGAAACACTAATTAAAAAAAACTGCCACAATCGTGATGCATTCGAGTTTTCATATGATTACGATAAGTGACAGAACGAAAATATTTAAACTTGAATTTAAGTAGTAGTTTTGTAATGATTTTTCAACTCACTCGATGCTGTCCCCAGTGGCTAAGAGGTATGTCTGCAGACTTACAACACTTACATCCGGGTTTCGACATCCGTGATGGGCAGAGCACAGATAGCATATTGTGCTTAATTCAATAGAAAGAGAACATTCAATGTTGGGCATCACCTACTGTAATGAGTAAGGCTCTTGACTCATAATCTTAAATCGATGGATTGGTCATCGATGTCCTACATTCTTTGGTTTGTATATTAATATGGCGCAATTATACACGAGAGCTATCTGTGCCAGCCAATTTAGCGGTATAAGACGACAGGGAAGTTAGATTGGTGGTAATGACCAATCGCCAACTCTTCGGCTACTCTTTTTACCAACGAATATAGGGATTGAATGTCACAATATAACGGAACCAATGCTGAGAGAGCGAGCATGTTTGGTGCGACGAGGATTCGAACTCACAATCGTCTGATTATTGGTCGTGTACCTCAACAACCAGACCATGCCGCGCCCACATGCGGTGAAGCAGTAAGAATGTGAAGGATTGTAAATTTCCCTTTTCGTTGGTAACAGAAATAATCAAGAGATGGCAGTCTGCACTGCTTCGTGTTAACACTTTCTGGCACGGACTTTTGAAATTACAGACACCAAAAGACAGCTCTCCTGGCTTTACTCATAAATAATTTGAAATATGTGATGACATTCTTCACACAATGTAAGTGATGTATGTTCCGTTAATGGATAAAATTAGTGATAAATTAGAAATAAAATAAACGAGAGACACTAGCTCAATTAAAATCTAGAATGAATGTTGGCGTTTTCATAAAATTTAGATGTACACAAAATAAGAGTTGAAAATAAGTCAACAGTAATAAACATCAAAAAAGATGGATCGAAGAAAATGCAATTAAACAAATACACTGACGGTGATATAGTTGCAAGTTTATGGGCAGTAATATTTACACACGTTGTACTCATGATCTCACATAAATACAAATACACTTAAGAATCAAACACATAAACTGTATCATGTTGATTGATTTAAAACTTTTCTTTTCTTACTGCATTTGTTATAAGTTGCGTAAGATGCATAAATTATCTAAAAATCTGAAGAGTAATTACACTGATTAATTATAATATATTATCCGTATTAGCAACCTTAATAAGCAGTTTAATCGAGGACACATAAGATTTTTTATATATTTTAAATAGTTTAATACCATGTACTCTGAAAAAGAAATATATCCCTGTGGTATCTATTAAGGAGCTAAATATTGAAGAAGAAATTAATAATCAAACGTTCCTTGGTGTCTCACGGGTAAGTTTGAAAATTATAATTCTGAAACGTTGGGCTTGATACTTTGAGTGGACACAAGATTAAGTAAGATAGAAAGGTCATTATGTTGCTTTATACTTAAGAAAAGTTTCCAAAGATAGCTACGGTATTTTTTTTAAAGATATGTTTAGTATCATTAAAAATATTTTAAACAACAACTACTGATCATTTACTCGACCAAGATCTTTTGATGAACTCACCCGGATGTGTGTACAGGAACTGGCAAGTATGTATAAACATGAGAAACTAGGTTCCAAACTTTGTTACTATCCACGAGCAACGAGTAATGTGTAATTACCCAGTCATGCGGCGGCTGTGTCACTGCTGTGGCCTCAAAGGCGAATTACTTTGCGACTCCCAGACCCTGCGGTTCGACAAGTTTTTGACATATGGACATACAGGTAGTGACTGTGATATAAAATGTGATATCTGTAATGGTGACTACACGTTCTCGCGTTGTCCGAGGCGTGTGGCAACATATGGCGGGGTGGCTTTGGGATAGCAGCGTGTTCAGAAAGGTAAAAAGTTGGGCTTCCACAATCCCACACCCAAAACCAACAACTGCCGATGGTGGAGCCTTTCTAGGAGCGCCTGCCGCAGCAGAGCCCGTAAATCAAGAAGGAGGGCACTGCAGAAGTCAGGGACACTCTAGGAGCCGATTAGGAGAGAGGGCCTCTGTTTGGTTGGTACATTTGCGGGGGATCTGGCCAACCTGTGTGACCTCAAGGTGTCCTCCGTTTCTATGTAGGCTCTGGCCTCTATGATTGGTTGTGAGAAGGTTCGGGCTGCGTTATTGCCTCAGTAAGTGTCGGGGTTGGATCGTCCGATTGTCTCGTCGACTTTTCTAGTCTCCTGAGTCTATCAGGATTGGAGGAGGAAATTAAGGGAGAGCGAGGCGCTGCAGCCCAGTAGTTCTACCACAATTTAGTTTGGATATCTCGATTGTGCAGTGGCATTAGTCGGTTGGCTTCAAAGTCTGCTCGGCCCAACCCTTCCGTACAGACGATTCAAACTGATTCTCATTTCTGAACTAGTTGATGAGTATTTCGTGCATATGCTGATTATCCGGGAGATGCTTAACTTTGCCAAGTAATACCACGCCTTTTCACTCTTCAACAATCTGTGCATTAATGTTGTCGCTTTTGATTAACGGATATTTGACTTCTTTCTTATCTATCTTGCAAAAAGACGGTTAGTGTTGTATGTTGTCCCCTTTGTTTTATGCATTGGTGATCGAGTGCCTGCTCTGTTATCACTCGGTCTTGGAGTGTGTCCTCCAGTTGCTTGGGTGTATGAGTTTCAAGTATGTTTTTCATACAGACGATGTGAATCTGTTTTTTTGAGAACCATACATCGTTAAATTCTGCGCTGGCCTTTGTCCAGAGTTACTTTAAGACTGTTGCTTTCCAGCACAACCATGCTCGATGGGTGGGAAAATGAGTCTTGGCTACCGACTTCTTGTTTGAATTGGATTGGACTTCATCCTCAGTCACTTGCTTTGGTGTTCATTTTCTCGCGTGAGCAAGAGGTTGTCTGGGGGAGGTTATGCAGCGTGTTGGTTTGGCAGTGCACGATTACCGCTACTGCCCTGCTATCTTTGTTGGCAGAGCGTAGGAGATGAGGAAGTAGGAAGTTCTCTTGGTCTTGTACCTTGGGACTATTCCTCCTACGGACTGCACTGTACGGACTATTGGGCGCCATGTCTTCGTCTTCCTGTGGGGTGTCAAGCCTGAGGTAAGAATGGGTGTAATTGCTGATACACAGGACATGGGAGAACTTTTTGTGTCCGCAATCAGACTGATTTTGTCTTTACAAAGATACACAAAGAATTATCTTTAGTCCGCTACCACAAGGAAAAGAAAGAGTTTTCTTGTGGCAAACATCTGCAGACATAACCCTGTGTGAGTTATATCTTTTACTCTTTATTACATAACTTGCAAGACGTTAAATGACAAGATGTAACGTTGTAATTCATATGAGGTATTACATGCTACTATTTTCTTTTTAAATAATGAGTCAAGAACAACATCTAAATTTAAGTAATATGTACTTTTATGTCAAGTTTCTTCCATGCTTCCAATTTTTGTTTTCTTTTGAACTTTGTTTGTTTGTTTGTTTGTTTTGGAATTTCGCACAAAGCTACTCGAGGGTTATCTGTGCTAGCCGTCCCTAATTTAGTAGTGTAAGACTAGAGGGAAGGCAGCTAGTCATCACCACCCACCGCCAACTCTTGGGCTACTCTTTTATCAACGAATAGTGGGATTGACCGTCACTTATTACACCCCCACGGCTGGGAGGGCGAGCATGTTTAGCGCGAAGCGGGCGCGAACCCGCGACTCTCGGACTACGAGTGCACGCCTTAACGCGCTAGGCCATGCCAGGCCTTTCACCTTTCTAGCATTTTTCTGAAATACCTCTAAACATTAATTTTTTTTTTCCACTTAACACTTCCAATCAGTCTAAATTCTCAAAATGGTTTTAAATAATTTTGAACATTTTTATTTTCCCGAATCATATTTTCAAAAACGTTTTACTTTTAGGATAATAAATATTAAAGAAAATAGCACCAAGATGAGGCTGATATTTGAACAAGGGCTAATATATTTATTGGTCATAGAAGATTACAAATTAGCAAATGTTTGATGAAAGTGATAAACACTGTCTAAACAATTAATTGTAGGACAGATAGTATTACACAAGAATGTGGAAAGGTTTTGGAGAATATGATTAATGGTAGTGAGTCACTTAGTGAGTTTTGTGTCATAAAGTCAGCACGTTTTAACTGATGGCAACTCTTCCTTAAGACTTATTCTAACATTGTTTGACAATGAAACTGTATATTTCTTTCACTTGACTGATAAAAAGGGTTTAGTGAAGTGTTTTATAAAAACTTGTTAAAAATAAATCTGCAGGTACGAGGAAAGATTAAAGAATTTGATAAAGAAAAATTTTGTTTAAAAGTAAAAATGCAAAGAATTGTTATAAGTGGTGTGAGGTTTGACTGGATAATAGTTACAACAAGTAATGTGCCTCAGAGCTTTGAGCTGCGTCATTTGTGTTATACAAATCATGTTGACTGTGGAATATCAACGAAACTGTGCTTTTTGAATATGACGTTATAATCTTCTTGGTGGCAATCCTTCTATCAAGGATTGTGCAGACTTGGAGATGTTCTCAGCCAATGAATGGCAAATGATATGTTTAAGTTTTTCCAACTCAAATTACTGTTTCGATTTGAACTGATATACATTAAAATGTTGAAAAATTAATTTTGGTATTTTGATCAAAATATTACTGAATTCATCTAAGCAATGTAACCAACTGGTAATAAGAGTTATAAACTTTGGTTAGCATCTTTATAACTGTTAAATATGATATATGGACATTATTGTTTTACTGTATAGATCACGTGTAAGGCTTTATTTAGAGAACTGTACAGTTTTGGGTTCGCTTCCTAAAGATATTGAATTGTTGGATAAGAAATAAACAAAAACAAATAGGATGATACCTGGAATGGTTGGAACCAACTAGGATGAGAGATAATTTTTTTTTAAATGAGCTTCTTGTTCCTTTCCTTATATTTACTTAGTTCCTTTGACTTTGAAATTGATATACAATTTAAGGAATATATCGCACATCTTCTGTTGATATTTCCCATATATTATTAGATTATTCCCTCAACATATGGTGTTTCTTTTCTCAAAGTTGTGTATATCTTGTGTGTATATTATTAATTCTGAATTTGTAGTTCATGTGTCATGCTGTGGGGTAACTTACAAAGTGTATTATTCTTCACGTGTGACATCATTTTTTGTCTACTGGCTCAATGAAAAATGACAAACTTCCAGGAAATTACGTTATAAAATTAAAACCTTTAAAATAAAATAAAACTGGTAAACTTGAAATAATATATCAAACTCATTTAATGATGAGATTATTATGACATGATGATTTAAAATATCGGCTAACAATCTGCAAGTCGCGTGATCGAAAAATGGCGCCGAACGTTTGATGGAACAGTAAGAATAAGAATAAACCAGATTGTTATTTCTTACTTTCCTGGTAACAGAGTGGCCCAAGATATTGCAATAAATATTGTTGGCCGGTTACTCTCCAAATAAACGACAGTTCAAAATAGAGACGCCAAAGAACAACCCAATAGTCTTCATAGACCTAAAATGAAATATAAAAAGATATTTATTTAAAAATTTATTTAACTTTAACGTTAATGGCTGTATTTTATTTAACTCATAATGTCAACATCATTATTTGCTACTCGATTCCTTCAAGGAACATAGGGCCGCAATCACTTGCGAATTTGTCAACAGGTTTTTAAGTGAGTAGGTTGTAAGCCCACTGCACCGAGCTGCACCTAATTTACTAGTGTAAGACTATAGAGGAGGCAGCTAGTCATCACCACCCACCGCCAACACTTGGGCTACTCTTTTACCAACGAAAAGTAAAATTAACCATAACATTATAACGCCCCCACGGCTTGGAGAGCGAGCATGTTTAGCTGACCCGGGCGCGAATTTGCGACCCTCAGATAAGGAAGTGCACGCCTTAACGCGCTTGGTCATGCCAGACTTAATATCAATACCTAAGTATAAGTACTTACAGGAAACTTACGGTTTTCTGATGTCTTATTTTTTTGTAGCCAGTAACCAATACCAATACCTAAATCTGATTATGATTTAATTAATTTGTTATTATAAATAGAATAATAATTATTGATTTCTTATGAATTTTTTTTAATCTCAGTATGCCTACGTTTTTATGACTCTAGAAACTTGGTTTCGATACCCATGGTAGGCAGAACATAGAAACTCCTTTGTGTAACTTTGTGCTCAATAACGAAAATAATTACATTCATGGTGTTATCAAAATGTGATTGGCCCCCTAGTGGCTCAGCGGTATGTCTGCAGACTTACACGTTTAAATCCGGGTTTCGATACCCGTGGTGGGCAGATCACAGATAGCCCAATGTGTAGCTTTGTGCTTAATTAAAAAAAAATTGATTGAAGTTCAAAAATTCTCTTGTTGATAAAAAATAAAGTATCCCACACTGTGCTTTAAAAAATACCCTGAATTAATATTTTCAATTCTATTTATTTACTTTTAGAGGAAGATTTACCTTTTCTTGTCAGTTTAAATTGTTTTCCTTATTGATTCAATTATTTTTTATTAACATTACTTTTTTTTCCGGTATAATTTCATTCAGTTCAAAGGCAACAAATGCTGGCTGTTGAAAAAGGCCTGCCATGGCCCAGCGCGTTAAGGTGTGCGCTTCGTAATCCGAAGGGAGGGGGTTCGCGCCCGAGTTGTGCCAAACATGTTCGCCCTCCCCGTCCTGGGGCGTTATAATGTCACAATAAATTTCACTATTCGTTGGTAAAAAAAATAGCAAAAGAGTTTCCGGTGGGTGGTGATGATTAACTGTCTTTCTTCTTGTCTTACATTGCTAAATTAGGGATGGCTAGTCCTGGAGTATTTCTGCGCAAAATTTAAAACAAACAAAAGTTCTGCTGACGTGTATGGTGAGAAATCCAGGCTTAAATTTGCTTTTAAGTTAGCAGTGACCTACTACTCCTATGACTGAAACGAAATGAATAGTCGATGATTCTATTATTCAGAATGTTTCACCGATCATTGAGTGAAAATGCCAAAAAACAAAGATATCTTGAAAACATACATCAGATACTTCAAAACGTAATGTTGGATAAGAAAGTTGAACACATCATTTTAAAAACTGGGGCAAGGGCTACACAATTTTGGTTTGGAAATTCGGTCACCCATCTAAACCTAAGACTGTTATTTTTTTATACACTGTTGGCTTTAAGTAAAAAGATTTTTTCTTATTTCAGTGACTATAAGCTACTGCAATATAAGTTAGAAGAAGGGATTTTCGGTTAGTACCTTTTGGTTTTCAATAAAAACTAGAGAACAAACTGATGGTTTGTTTTCGTTGCGATTGTCTTCAGAATGTGAATTGTGTATGGTAGAAAAATATTGACATCATCATAAAAAGGTGATAAGTTTTTCACAGAAATTAGCATCTATGGAAACAAAAATAGAGAAAATTTATTATGTGTCTGCGACTATATCAACATTGGTTAATAGTCTTTCAAAAAGATAACTGGTGACACAAAATAGCCTGGCATGGCCAAGCGCGTAAGGCATGCGACTCGTAATCCGAGGGGCGCGGGTTCGCGCCCACGTCGTGCTAAACATGCTAGGCCTCCCAGCCGTGCGAGTGTATAATGTCTTAACAATGTAGAAAGAATATAACATGGTAGGAGTGTGTCTTAAAGAAATCAAGTTAACATCACTCCACATATAAAGCTTAATTTTAAAATGTGTTTGACACTATACATTAATTTGTTTTTACGTTACGACCCAAAAAGCGTCGAAAGTTGTCAGAAGATCAAAGGGTTCGCACAAGAGCATCACGTAAAGATGATTGGATTATTCAACAACTTGCTGCACACTTGAAATCATTCCAAAACACCTGGATCATGAGACCAAGACAAATAGCTCGGAGTGGTGTGTTAAGGAATTTGAATCGTAACTTGAAGGTCGCGGGTTCGAATCCCGTCACACCAAATATGCTCGCCCTTTCAACCGTGGTATTCGTGAGTAAAAGAGTAGCCGAAGAGTTGGCGGTGTGTGGTGATGACTAGCTGCCTCCTTTCTAGCCTTATACTGCTAAATTAGAAACGGCTAGCGCAGGTAGCCATCGTTTAGCTTTGTGCGAAATTCCAAAACATTCCCTCTAGTCTTTCACTGCCGAATAGTGATGGCTAGCGCATATAGCCATCGTGTAACTTTGTGCGAAATTCAAAAACAAACCAAGATGTATAAACGTGATAATATGAAAGAAAGGGAAAGAAGATCTAAAATTGATTACACTGACATTAAGTGTCATTATTTATGCAGCTCTTAAAACAGAAGAAAGATTGCCATTCATTACAAGCACTAGATGAAGATAAATCTTGACGTATTTAAGCTTTGCATGTGATTACGATTAAGATGTTTAACAAATAATTTTAGACGAAAATATAACTGGTAGTTTTTAAATAATTTTTCAACATATTCGATGGTTGATCTGATATACCTAAACACTTGGGTGCTCGACTCATAATTTATGGATCGATAGACTGAAGATTGGCTTTTCACATGCGGTGGACCAAAAAAATTAGAAGGACGGTAAATTTTTCTTTTTGTTTGCAATAGAATTACTCAAGCCTATACAGTGTGTGTTGCTGGCTTTTTATCCCACTCGGGGTCGACAATTAAAAATTACACACACTACAAGACGGCTTTTGTAGATTTACCACAAACAAATACAATCTCTTTCTCGAAAAGCTTAAACAGGACTAGTGGATGACATGCTAGGCAGAACTTCATGATTTGTTTGTTTTGTTTGTTTGTTTTGGAATTTCACACAAAGCTACTCTAGGGGAACTTCATGAGGTAATGGACATGTATCAAAACTGAAAATACGTAGCAAATATAAAGATATGTCCCCAGTTAAAAGATGTGATGTTATTCTTTGCATAATAGAATAAATGATGCAGTGTTTGTTCAATGGATAAAATGAGTAATAATTTTCTGGTTAGAAATAAAATAAACAAGAAATATTAGCTCGTTTAAGATCTAGAATTAATGATGAAAATTTAGGTTAAATACAGATGTATATAAAATATTAAGGGCTACAAGACGACAATAAAAACACCAAAAACAAGATAGAACGAGGAGAATGCAACAAAAAGAAATAGACCGATCAAGACTCAGCGGCAAGCTTATGGAGTTACAACACTAAGAACATGAAGCCTTAACGACTAAGGAATGCCTAGTAACATTCAGACATATTGTACCTTATACTCAAGGTTTAGTATAAATACATGTGTTTTTAAAAGTCAAACAGAGAGAGAGTTTTGATGTATGTAATCATGTCTTTAAGAGACTTAAGCATTATCTTCAATAGCGTTTAGAATATAACCAATTTTTTTTTAATTATACGCCTTCCAACTTTACGCTGAGATGCTGTGTAGAGTTCGTGTTAAAATCAATTTAACTTGAACATTTTAGTAAAGAAAACAAATTTCACTGCCTTCTTATAGTTGCGTAAAATTTCTGCCTGCGATTAAACATCTTATTTTTTTTTAAATGGGTATTTTATCGACCTTAATTTTAGGGCTTAGTAAGAGAAGAAAGAATATAGTAAAACATTATTTAACTTTATCCTTCATATACTTTTGATTCTTTAACGGATACTCTCAGCTAGTAAGTATAAATACTTACAAGAAGCTGTACTGATCGGATGACATCTGTTAGTGTAGGTAATAGCCTATATCACTATCTAAGTCTTATTATATATATATATATATATATATATCATTATTAATAGGATAATAATTACAGATTTTTTTACTTTATTCTTAACTCTGGGTATGTGTTTTAGTTTGTTTTGAATGTCGCACAAAGCTACAAGAAGATTATCTGCGCTAGTCGTACCTAATTTAACAGTGTACGACTCGAGGGAAGGCAATTAGTCATCACCACCAATCGCCAATTCTTGGGCTACTTGTTTACTAACGAATAGTGGGATTGGCCGAGCCACGAGAATGTCTACCAACTTATACCGCTAGAAACCTTTTGTATAGGATTGTGCTTAACTGCAACGGATAATACTTTGTTATTTACCTTTTGGACTACTAATTTCATTTCATATTCTTACGTAACTAGATGTTAACTCGAAAGCGATTATTCGTTTCTTTCAAATGATTACTATATTTTCTATACTTGAGACAATAACTAATTTTTGGCCCCTCAGTGGCTCAGCGGTATGTCTGCAGACTTACACGCTAAAATCCGGGTTTCGATACCCGTGGTGGGCAGAGCACAGATAGCCCATTGTGTAGCTTTGTACTTAATTCAAAACAACAACTAATTTTTTTTACGATTTTGGATTTTTGTCAGTACGTGAATTTATTAACGCCTTAAAAATGGAATTTATATTACAATTTTTAACTCGTCCAGATGGCGGTTGAATATTAAATATTTATTTCCGGAACATTTTTTGCTTTCGAATGAAAGAACAAAACAAGGATTTAATGAATTTTATTCTCAGCGAAGAGGCATATGAAACTGTATGATCTCAATTATTTTTCATACAACAAATTAAGGAGTCCATTTTATATGGTTGTCTGTAGCTGAGACCCACACTTTATTATTAATTAATAATTTTTAGATTGTTCTGCACAACAATGAATTACAACAGTTATTAGAAGGGTTATAGGTAAAGTTTAATTCTATATTTGTTTACATTTCTTTGCTGTTCATATATTTCGAAGTCCCAACAGTTGCACATTGGTATGCCTGCGGATTTACACAACCAGAAATCGGATTTCGTACCCATGGTGGGCAGAGCACAGGTAGTCCTTCATGTAGCAAAGTGTTTAATAACAAAAACAAGGAAATATATCTTGAAAGGTCATGCAACGGTATGAAGTGAATTCATAAATCGAGTAGAATGTGAAAGTCTATTAATCTATGATTGAAAGGAAAAATATTTTAACCTGTGTTCCCAGAATTTCTTAATGTTCACCTTTCAAATTTTATATTTTTATTTATAAAATAAGATTTACCCTTTTTTTTACCAATTTGAAGTTTTTGTGAATTTTCAGTTCATATTATCTATTTATCAATATTTGACACTCATGTTCGAATTATTTTAATTTCATTTGTTAACGTTCCCAGGTTACTTGTTAAAATAATACTTTATTTTACGTTTTTTGCTAGTTATTATTTCGTTCAATCCTGGAAAAAAAAGGCTGAAAAATTTTTTTTAATATAGTATGATATTCATCTCGAACATAAATAGTTATATATATTTCAGTGATATTAAAACAATGATATTAATGTCTAATTGCAGTTTAACGAATAAACAAATTAATCAGGAAAAAACATGCGTTAAAAAACAGTAAATCCCAATCTCTGATTAATTATATTATAAAATTAAAATATTGAAGCCATAACTCAAATCACCTAAACATCAAGCTATAACGTAATATAATAAAAAAAAATCCCACATTACTCTGGGGATACATCCTCTAACAGTCTTATTCAGTAGTCTCGCTAGCGAGATGGGGCTCAGGTGCACAACGTCCCAAATCTCTATCACCATTCATTGTCTGCAGACATTTGTAGGGAGGTAACTGCTCTCCCAAGCTAGAATGAGTAAAAAATAAACATAAAAAAATGAATTAATAAATTATAATAAAAAGTACGTATATCCACAGTTATTTTTCCAATAAAACATTTACATTGAAACAAGTGAATTCATCATTTTATCCACTCAGTACTCTTTATATAAAGTGAACAGTTTACATTTGATTTTACTCTCGCGTTAGAAAACAAACAAAGGATTAAATATTATTCAACAATGCCTCACAATAAACTTACTGTATTCTATATTAAAACAAATATAAACAATTTATGTTATTTGCTATGCACTGCAAGCTCGTAAGTTGTACAAGTAATATTTGCGATAATAATCAACACACATTTCATACGAATACAAAGAAAGTTGTAACAAAGCGACGATGAGAATTTACCACATATTACTACATAGGGTAATAAAGAGTGACTTTTAGTCGAGCTCGACATTTTTATGAATTTGAGGGCCATGTTTAAACACTGATTGCTGTGATATAAAGTAAAATCTTTAGCCGAAAAAAAATACGGTATCCTGAATAACAAATAGTATATAACCTGATCTTTATTAAGAGAAGTCGTCAAACCCGCTACTACGGAGAATATGAGTATATTTAATAAAGAAAATGTATCAGCGTTAAGGTTTGTTTGTTTGCTTTTTAATTTCGCTCAAAGCTACTCGAGGGCTATCTTTGCTAGCCGTCCCTAATTTAGCAGTGTAAGACTAAAGGGAAGACAGCTAGTCATCATCACCTATCGCAAACTCTTGGGCTACTCTTTTACCAACGAATAGTGAGATTGACCGTCACATTATAACGCCCTCACGGCTGAAAGTGCGAACGCTATGGTGATGCAAATCCGCGACTCTCACTTTACGAGTCGCACGCCTCAACGCGCATGGCCATGCCGGGCCCCAGCGTCACTGGTTTCACTGAATTTTTACATGAAAGTCAAACATGTATGAAGATTGTAAGCAACTATCAATAAGGTAAGGTTGTGGAGATTAGATATCAAGTTTCTTATTGTTACTATTCTATACGATTGTTTAAGTTTACTGATAAATTGACAAGTTTATTACCATTAACAAGAGGCTAATTATATACTTGCATTTATTCCATGTCTTGACTTATAAAGTTGTACTATCTAGGCGAACCTACATTTGTTATTAACCGGAACAGATTCATTCATTTTAAGGAACATAAAAACGCAGATAATTTTACTTCAATCAGCAAGAACCAGCATTTCGAATTTCAGCCATTACTGACACAGGAAATTGTTCAACGTAGGACATCTCCGTAAATGACAGCAGTTAACGGAATTAAAGTAGGATTAAGACTAGTCTGTCGTTAGTATTTAATTAAAATGACAATTATAAGTGTTGAATAATTTCTGCTGATGTAACGAATATATGACGAGTTATTTCTAACTTAAAAAGCTCTATAATGATGAGGATTGACTTCATTTATTTCAAATTAGAGTAATAGATCTCACTACTATAGAAATATTTAATTCCACAGCTTGTATTCTTAACGTCAGATGTATATCCATAGTTTACTCTCAAACAACTATCCTTTGAATTTCTCCAATGAAACAACTAGTCGCGACATTTGCATAAAATTTGGATTGAAGCAAGCGAAAACATAATTTTATTCATGTAGCCTTTATTATTTGAAGGACTGCCAACTTGATGTAAAGAGAATACTTCATATTTCAGTTGAGACAAGTTACTGCAATATGAGTAGGAAGAAACAAGATTGGTCAGAGAATTTTGCGTAAGTAACTTTTAGCGTGTAATAAAGACGATCTAATATACCCAACATAGTCTTATACTGAGCTAGTTTATTTCTCTTTGATAAACTAATGGTCTCTTTTCCACCTGATATTCTTGAGAATTTAAATGGCGTGTTTGTAAAAACTATATATGTAAAAACGGCTCTCTCATTTGAGCAAATATTTGACGTAGAGGAGTGAACAACGTTTCAACCTTCTTCGCTCATAGTCAGGTTCACAAAGAAAGAAAGAGGTAACTGACCGGAAGTGATCTCATTTTTAAAAGGGGTTGTTTAACTGAGTGTCGGAATGTAGAGGGCGGTGTTAGATGTTTGAGTATTTAATTTTATATTATTTATTTTATTGTTTTAAATATAGGAATAAAGGTGTTTCTTTGTATTGGTTTATGTTGTTCTACAAGTAAGGCTTCTTGCGTTTATGTTTGTTTTTTTAATTAGTAATTGAGTATTATCTATGATTATCCATAAATTTTCTCCACAAACCGTACAAAACATTATACGCACACACTTAGACAGAAAGCAAAATCAACAAACAAAAGTAAATATATCTCACGAATCAAAATGTCACGAAACCATATACTGCTGCATACATTATATTCTCGATAACAGCAGATAAATTTCAACATTTGACAAAAACTAACAGAAAATATGACATTCAGTTAAAACCAAATTTACACAACAAACAGGCACAAAATGGAGGTCTATAATATGAACAGTTTTTTGTTTGTTTTTTGGAATTTCGCACAAAGCTATTCGAGGGCTATCTGTGCTAGCCGTCCCTAATTTAGCAGTGTAAGACTAAAGGGAAGGCAGCTAGTCATCACCACCCACCGCCAACTCTTGGGCTACTCTTTTACCAACGAATAGTGGGATTGACCGTCACTTTATACACCCCCATGGCTGGGAGGGCGAGCATGTTTAGCGCGACGCGGAATATGAACAGATGTAATAAAGAGTAATTTTTAATTTGTATTTCACGCAGCGTTATTGTTTTACAAACTAACTACATCCAGAAACAAATTGATGGTGCTTCTAATATTTATTTTCTCTGTAGTAAACACCATAAATTTATATTCTGTTTCGAAGTCTATCTACATTAGATAAACTGTTTTAATTTATCGTGTTTTTAATGTTTGAGTATAGAAACTGTATTCCTCATTTTAATTTCAACCGAAGACAAATTTAAAGTCTGTATTCTATTTGTTTAATCTTCATTTTATTTCTCGGAAGTAATTTAAGAGGTGTACTTCTACAGTTAAAGTACGATTCCTCGTAAACTGTAAATGAGTGAAAATATAGAAGAGCACACTTGTGGCAGTAGGAATGAGATAAATAGCTACGAAGTTTCTTGCTTTGGTGGGCCTAGGCATGGCCGAGGCATGCGCTTCGTAATCGGAGGGTCGCGAGTTCGCGCCCGAGTTGCGCCAAACATGCTCGCCCTCTTAGCCGTGGGGGCGTTATATTGTGTCAGTCAATTGTTATGTAAATGTCGTGTAAATATTTTGTAAGCGACAACATGTCGTGTTGTGTTTAAATTTTCATTTCTATTATCTATATTTCCATATTTATATTATTGTTTCGAAATATAAACTAATAAAATATGTTGTTATTCATTTAGAGTAACATTTAGAATTTTCTTGAATTAACTAGACCAATCATATGTTTTTAAATGAAATGCTGGCGACTTCGTGTCTAGACATTTAGTCTCATGCAAGAACGGACATGCGCGGATTGCTCTGGAGATCTGTAGAAATTTCGCGGTGTTTCTAGGAGTCTAGGCCTACAATATATAAAAAAGAGATTCATACATCAGTTTTTATTCGAAGAGAGAAAGAGAGTCAGACATTAGTTTTATTCGAAGAAAAGAAGGGTCAGTCATTCGTTTGAGAAAGATTAAGTGTTTGCTGTGATTATTCAACTTGGATTTGTGACTGAAGTTAGATCTATGGAAGCTGTGAATTTACTTCGTCAATCTCTACGATTCATCCGAATTAGTGGTTATACTGAAAGTCAACACGTGTGGAACTATTTACGGGAGATCGTAAAAATTGAAGGCGACAAGTTTGTGACGTTCATCGGAGGCATCGTGAAAAGAACTTCGTCGAATTTATTGAACTGTGAATTGTTTCTGAACTTATTCATTTAAGCTTCGGAATTTCTTAGTGGGACCGAATTCACACCCTATACTGGAATTTGAGACTTTCATTCTAGATCATTATATTAGATACAGGCCAGTACCTTTTTGTATTGTGATTAATTTTGAAGGTTTAAACTTAATATCTGTCATTGTTATTATATAATTTATGTTATATCTGTTAATATTTTAGTGTAATAAATTATACAAGCTATTATATGTGTCTTTCTGTTGCGTTTAGTCTACATAAAACATAAAAAATACGTAACTCAATCCCACTTTTCTTTTGTAAAAGAGCAGCCCAAGAGTTGGCGATGGGTGGTGATGACTAGCTATCTTCCCTGTAGTCTTACACTGCTAAATTAGGGACGGCTAGCACACATAGCTCTCGAGTATCTTCGTGCAAAATTCCAAAACAAACAAACAAAAGTCAGTGTCGTTTTATGAAATAGTTATTAATGCCTATAGTATTTTCCTCATTTCTGAAGAGATTTTAAAATCGAAACTACTGTTTTACTTTCAAAGCATTTTAAGCCTAATTTGTTACAAGGACTTTCAGAATACCATTAAAGTCATGCTTTTTTTGTTACCCCTGACCTTATGAACAACTTACCTAACACATTCAACAAAGTTACATCTACGTCAGTTATCGTAACTTGGAGGAAGGAAGAAAAAACATTTTTTTAGGGAACACACTATAACCGGACAACTTGATTTTTCAATATATATGATTACAAAAGAGGAGGAGTAATTAGTAATATCCCGACCATGGATATCGTGATAGATATGACATCAAATTAATTTTCTTTTTCTCGCAGTATCAAGAAAGCTAAAATTACTGTAAAATTTAGTTTTGTCTTTAGAAGGACTGCAAAATTCCAAGTACTCGAAAGAAACGTGCATAAACAAAAAAAGAGAGAGTTATGATCATTCCTGTTATGCAAAGATAATGGCTTAGATTCTTCGGAAATAAAAATGGCCGCTATGCAAAATAACTGGCCTGGCATGGCCAAGCGCGTAAGGCGTTCGACTCGTAATCTGAGGGTAGCGGGTTCGCGCTCGCGTTGCGCTAAACATGCTCGCCCTCCCAGCCGTGGGGGTGTATAATGTGACGGTCAATCCCACTATTCGTTGGTAAAAGAGTAGCCCAAGAGATGGCGGTGGGTGGTGATGACTAGCTGCCTTCCCTTTAGTCTTACACTGCTAAATTAGGGACGGTTAGCATAGATAGTCCTCGAGTAGCTTTGTGCGATATTCCAAAACAAACAAACAAAAGGAAAATAACCGGTACACAGAAAACAACCATGTAAATTCTATTGTAAATCAATATAGCAAGTTTGAAGAAATCTCGATTGATCTGTGAGAGCTAATCTATCTGAGTAATTGCAGAATAATTCCAATACCAGAAAATATTATTTTTGTCATTTTAAACAAACAGTTTTCACTTGCAACTTTGCGAAGTCCTGTTTTCGATATTTTACTCCATTACAGCTTATCGGCGTATATGTCAGATCGTAAAAGAAAATATCAGACCTACGAGACTCATCATGGAGTGTGTACAGGGAACTGAAGAGTATGTATAAACATTTAAAAGCCGGTTCCAAACTTTGTTACTATCCACGGGTAATGTGTAATTACCCAGTCATGCGGCTGCATTGTCGGTGCTATGGCCTCAAAGACCAAATACTTTGCGACTGCCAGACCCCGCGGTGCGAGAAGTTTACGACAAATGGACATACAGATAGTAACTGTGATTTAAAATGTGATATCTGTAAGGGTGGCCACACGTTATCGCGTTGTCCGAGGCGTGTGGCAACATATGGCGGGGTGGCTGCTGGGTAGCAGCGTGTTTAGAAGAGGGAAGAGCGGGGGCTTCCACCGTCTCACCCACAAAATCAACAACTGCTGATGGTGGAGCATTTACAGGAGCGCCTGCCGCAGCAGAACCCGTAAATCGGAAAGGAGGGTCTTTCCCCCCGAATTTCACTATGTTTAATTTTATGTTCAACTCAAATTATAGCTTCGATTTGAATTGATATAATATAAAATGTTTAAAAACAATTTTGGTATTTTGATCGAAATATCACTGAAGTGATCTACATAATGTAACCAACTAGTAATAAGACAAATAAACTTTGGCCAGCGTCTTTGGAACTATGAACTGTGATATATGGATATTATTGTTTTACTGTATAGATCACTTGTAAGGCCTCATTGATAGAACTATGTACAGTTTTTGGTTCTGTTCCTAAAGAAAGATATTGAATTGTTGGATAAGAAATAAACAAGAATATTTAAATTAAAATAAAAATGGTAACTTTGAAATAACATATCAACTCATTCGATGATGAGATTATTATGATGTGATGATTAAAAATATCGGCTCACAATCTGCAAGTCGCGTGATCGAAAAATGGCGCCGAACGTTTAATGGAACAGTAAAAATAAGAATAAACCAGATTGTTATTTCTTACTTTCCTGGAAACAGAATGGCTTAAGATATAGCGATAAATATTGTTGGCCGGTTACTCTCCAAATAAACGATAGTTTAAAATAGAGACGCAAAGAACAACCTGATAGTCTTCATTGACCAAAATGAAATAAAAAAATATGTATAAAAACTTCCATCTTGAAGGGCTTAAACAGAACTAATGGTTTATATGTCAAGCTGTGTGCATCGAGATATTCATTCGCAATGGACAAATTGCTGATGTAAAAATGTTCAGCAAAGTCCTTTATGTCTTTCGCCACATTATTTCTGTCCGACTAAGTGTCACGGCAACAAAATACTCCGCCACAATAGAATTCCGTCATTACCCGCATGAAGTATATTGGTAGTTAATGTGTTGAAAACATGAGAGAAATTCTAGGTCAATTAATGACTGGGTACGAGTGTAATTATCCAGAGAAATAATTTGGATAACACAAAATTTATAGCAATAAAATCTGTATTATTTCTTGCGCTCCAGCGAGCTTATTAGTTACGAATTTAATGTTATTTCAATATTTCTCTTTCTTTCACTTTGATACATAATTATATATTTACGCAACTTATATTGTTAAATCTATATTGTGCAAGTGTCTTTTGTTCCCTGAAATTGTAGAAGATTTTCGAGTGTAAGAACAGCAACAAATATTTTGCAAAATTACAAACGTATCTTTAGATATGGTTGTGAAGTGAAATTTTAACGTCTCCATAAATTTATAAATCGACATGCCGAGAAACAGTTACAGATAATATAACTGTACTGAGACAATCAATTTATAAGTCTAATAAAAAGTGAAACTAACGCTCAATAATCGAAAAACTACAGATATTTAACCAAGAACGTTTTTTGATTTCGAACACAAGAAACTTCAGTGAAATAACCTCGGATGTTAGCATTTCTACATGGAAAATTTTATCGGTAAAAATTTCACGTGTGGAGTATATAGCTAGCTAGCATTCGCGTCAAGGGAAATGTAGCTGTGTGTCTGTTTGTTTGTTTGTTTTGAATTAAGCACAAAGCTACACAATGGGCTATCTGTGCTCTGCCCACCACGTGTATCGAAACCCGGATTTTAGCGTGTAAGTCCGCAGACATACCGCTGGGACACTGGGGTGCAGATGTGTGTCAATGTATGTAATTTACGTCTGTTGAACTGTCGACAAACGTTTCAGTGTGGGAATGGGTAAATATAAAAACGCCCAGCAAATATACAGATTTGTTCCCAGTTAAAAGATATGTCATTCTTCATAGAGTATAAATGATGGCATTCTCCGATAATGATGTAAGTTGTGATAGATTCTCGATTAGAAATGAAATGAACGAGCTCGACTAAGATCTGAAATGAACGATGAGGTTTTATTGAAAGGAAGGAACCGAACAAGTGGTAACACGTCCTACATTAACCTTCAAAACTTCGACTATGGTATGGTACACAGAAACTTCGGACAAAGAACAATAAACAAATTTTTATTAAGATACTGAATAAATGCAGAAGTTCTTAAATACATACAGGTATATAGAAAATATTAAGCACCAACTAAAAGAAACAAGTCAAACGGAGAGTGATATGATGTAAGCAATCACGTCTTTTAGTGACGTAATCTATATCATCTACAGCTTTTAGAATATATCTTTTCACTGAGCAACTGTGTAATATGGCGCAAAATTAATTTTAGAATTAGAGTTAATTTCTATTTAACTTTAAAAATTATAGTGAATAGAACCAATTACGATGCTTTCTTATAGTTGCGTAAAATATGTATGAATACTTTCATACGATCGGTTTCCTTGTCTTGAAGCTTAATGTGTTATCGTCCTTAAATAACAGCTTCATAACAAAAAAGAAAATGGAAGAATTTATTTAACTTTATCTTTAATACATGTATTTTCTTTAACGGATAATATCAACAAGAAAGTGTAAAAATACTTATGGAAACTTATGGTGTTCTGATGTCTTCATTGACCAAAATGAAATAAAAAATATGTATAAAAACTTCCATCTTGAAGGGCTTAAAGAGAACTAATGGTTTAAAATTCATATTTTAAATTTTATTAACTTTTAGAGGAAGATTTATCTTTTTTGTAAGTTGGAAATTTTTTTCTTATTGATTCAATAATTTATTTTTATTGACATTACTTTTTTTGTCCGGTATAATTTCATTCAGTTCTAAGGCAAAAAATCCTGCCTTTTCGAAATTCTTCTTTTCAATGGTTTTTAATTCTTCCTCGGATATACATCGAGAAGCTCTATCGTTTTCAGTTAGTAAACTCTTATTTATCTATAACGAATCAAGTTTTAATCCTTTATAGTGAAAATTAATAACTTCTCACTGTCCACCACATCAACTCATAGAACCATCAGATCAACCTTGATATTATTGTAACATGCACATTTTGGCGACCAAACTGTCTTAAAAGTTATGCAGGGCTCTGCATTGCCAAGCGCGTTAAAGGCGTGCGCCTTTTAATCTGAGTGTCGCGGGTTCGCATCCCCGTCGCACCTTACTTGTTCGCCCTTTTCAACCATGGGAGCGTTATAATGTTACGGTAAATCCCACTTTTTGCTGGTAAAAGAGTAACCAAATAGTTGGAGGTAGGTGATGATGATTAGTCGCCTTTTCTCTTGTCTCGAGTGGTAACCGTTATTTTTTTATTCATGCTTTGTTCTTTGAAAAGGCTAATTGTGTGTTTATCTGGATATTTTTTCTTTCATCTAACATAACATAATAACTGTTGAAGTTGTAACTTTGTTGAGCGGAGTGCGTGCATATTTTTCTAACGTTAGTAGTATGAAATAACTTCTTTAATGGTCATCTGAAAGTCTTGAAAGTTTTGCTGAAAGCGTCTAACAAAATAGACCTAAGATTATTTTGAAGAAGAATAGTAGATTAGACTTAAATTCCTTTACAGGAATAATAAGATAAATGAGAGAATTACAAACTCCTTACTTAAATTCACGCCAAATTTTAATTAATTTTACTTAATCTTATTAACTAGGATCAGAAAACAAATAAAGCGTAAAATCTTTTGTTTAATTAAACATGTTACAGAAAAAAGAGATCATAATTTTGTCACTTTAGAGTTTTTAACTAACATTATATTACAATAACTTTTTGCGAGCATTTTTAGAAGCCAATTATTTATTTCCAAAGAAATAGAATGTTATCTTCACACAAAATTCATGTGCATCCATTAATTACTTGGAATTAGAAATATATTTGATTATACAAAGTAGATGTGTCTTGAGTTCTCTTTAAGTATCAGTTCCCTAATTTAAGCGTTATGAAACTGTCAAATTTTTTGCTAAGATACCGAGAACATTTGATTATGACTTTTTACATGATATTTAACTGTGAAACTGTTATCATATGGGTCTATATATTTCCAAGCAAATGCTAAAATCTATGTGAAATATGGACTGAAATCATTGTGTGTCTGAGGCTACACCAACATTGATAAATAGTCTTTATAAAAAATAACTGGTGATACAAAATATTTAATAAAAATTCTATTAATATTACAGATAATCATGTTAATTACTGTTAAAACTCTTAGATATTTTGCATGTAATGAGAAATTTAGGGATTTCACGGAACTTAATATAAGAAAAAAACAGAATACACACTTGATGTAAACTAATGATTTGTTATACTGTATAGTTTTATTCCGTGGGGTTGTATCGCCATTGAAGTATTCACTAGTATTATAAAACAAGATTGTATTCTGACGAAACTGTTTCTTCCTACTTAACAAGAAATCTCTGTTTCATTTACAAGGAATACATTTCAACACATTTCTGGACATTCTCATGTGAACAACAATTGATTCTACATTCACAAAATTTGCCATCATCAATTTCTTCCTAAAGCACGAAATCGCAGCAACATATTTATGATTTTTTTTTCTAGAAACACTATATGAATAAAAAAGAGCGGAAACTTTCACATTTTCCCCTCCATCTATGAATGGAATTAACTTTAATCCTGCAACATGGTTAATAAGTTTATGTTCTTCACCACATAAATAACATTGTCTTTAAAATAAGAACTTTACATAAATGCAAAAACAATTTCAGGTTAAATAGAATTACATATAATATGTTATGAAATAAAACATTTTTGAACATGTCACAACTAAAATGAACACCAAATGTGAAAAATTAGGACTGAAAAGAGAAAATTCTTTTTCATCATATGTAACTATCATAATTAACGGGATAATGAAATTAGTAAAAAATAGCTTTATAATTATAATTAACTAACTAAAAGTAATAATGAAACATTACTTCATGAGGGAATTATTGAGAAATTCCTAAAAATATATATAGTTTATTACAACATACACAAAAATTTATAATGAAAAGGTAATAAATATACATTTTATACTATGCTGAACGTAAATACATACCTTTTAATGATGACAATTATTTAAAAGAAATAATTAACAGAAACTAACTGTCATTTTTGGAAGGAGTACTCTAACGCATTTTGCAATTAGCAATATAAATACAAAGAACTAAAACTTGTAATCTTTAAACAATAATCATCTGTCCCTTTAAGAAAAAAAGTAATTTAATAGATTGAATAAGAATAGAACGTAAATACATGATCTTTTAGCAGTGAATGAAACACATTGTTTTACAAATATTTAAAAACCTTTCTCAGCTTTGAAAGGTAGATATAATGTAGAAACCATAAGAAAACTACTATCAATTTACAAGTAGATGTAAGTGTGCATAAAATGTAGAAAATACACCAGAAAATAAAACAAATATATCAAAGATTAAACATTCTATTTTTAAGAAACTTGTCTATTTGTCATAAAGCGCGAAAGTTTCTGCACTTCTCCAACGAAGTAGAACAAAGCCTGATCGCTTCAGTTGTAAGGCCGCAAATATACTGCTGTTTCAGTGATTCACCAAGGTGAACTTAGGGTGCTTGTTTATTTCTACTAGGGTAATAACTGCTATCAAAATTTGGTTAATAATAACTTATGTGACACCAAATTCACAGTAGAAAACTCATACCTTTGAACTGATGATTTAGACTACCAAAAATCATGATTTAATGAAGGATTGGCGTCTTCGTTCCATGAAAGGTCAAGTATATCAATATTTTCAAGTCTTTTTTCAAGACTTTAGATCCATGAAAGTTTTTCTTTGACTTAGATAATAAGTGATGATCTCAACAAAGCTGTAAACAATAAAAGTGCTGAGCGTTTTTATAACCTTGACAACCTTCTAAAGAACACTTGACAATTCTATAGAAGCTTTCAGTTGATTCTAGCTTGACTGATGCTTATTTCATCTTTAGATCCATTTGTTGAGGAGTGTTCAGGATGAACTCTAACATGGAGTCACTAACACCATATGTTTTAATGCTTCGGAGAGCTTAGACTAACTGTGGAACCCCATTATTGTCATTGGACAATTTTGTTTTTTGTACAACAAGACTTCAACACATCGTCTACCATAGGCTCTGCTGGTGTAATGGTGAGGCTGAGCTAATACATGCAGTTCTGTGTAAAAGTGTTACACAAAAAATATTTGTAATTCTTTCCATTTTTCTGGGCTAATTCTTTCATTCCATTTTTGAATATAAATTTCAACACTAAAATAATGCTTCACGGATCCATTTTTACAATTGAATTAACTAGGGTGATAATACCAATTATTCATTTACTTTCCCCTATATGTGTAACAAGGACATGTCATAAGAGCAACGCTTGGATAAATATACTGGTTAAATTTTGTGTCTCATATAACTGTCATAATACCCCAGGCAATGTCTTAACAATACAGAAAGAATATAGCAAGGAGCTATCACATGGAACGGGTATATCTAGAAAAAATCAAGTTAACATTACTCAACAAATAAAGTTTAAAAATGTGTTTAACAGTATATATTAATTTGTTCTTACGTTACGACCCAAAAAATGTAGAAAGTTGTCAGAAGATCAAAAGGTTCGCACAAGAGCATTACGTCATGATGATTGGATTATTCAACAACTTGCTGCAGATTTGAAATCATTCCAAAACACCTAGATTATGAGATAAAGACATATAGCTCGGCATGGTGTATTAAGGACTTCGATTCATAATCTGAAGGTCGCGGTTTCGAATTCCCGTCACACTAAATATGCTCGCCTTTTCAACCGTGGTATTCGTAAGTAAAAGAGTAGCTCAACAGTTGGCGTTGGGTGATGATGACTAGCTGCTTTCCCTCTAGCCTTACACTGGAAAATTAGGGAGGGCTAGCGTAGGTAGCATTCGTGTACCTTAGTGCGAAATTAAAAAAACAAACGAAGACGTATAAACGTGAAAATAGAATATAGAGGTAAAAAACATCTAAAATAATTACACTAACATTAAGTGTCATTGTTTACACAGATCTCAAAACAGAAGAAAGAGTGCCATTCATTTAAAAATTAGACGAAGATAAACCTTGACGTATTTAATCTTTGCGTGTGATTACGATTATGATAAATAACAAATAATTTTAAACGAAAATATAACTGGTAGATTTGTAATATATTTTCAATAAATTCGATGGTAGATCTGACATACCTAAAGACTTAGGCGGTAGATTCATAATTTATGGATTGACAGATTGAAGATTGGCTCTTCACATGCGGGGAAGCAGTGAGGATGAGAACTGTAAATTTTCCTTTTCGTTTGTCACAGAATTACTCAAGAGATGTTAGTGTGTGCTGCTGGCTTTTTACCCGACACAGTGTGGGCAATTAAAAATTACACACACCACAAGATAGCTTTTGAAGATTTACCAAAAACAAATGAAATGTCTACCTCGCAAAGCTTAAACTGAACTAGAGGGTGATATGCTAAGCAGAACTTCATGAGATAATTGACATGTATAAAAACTGAAAATACGTAGCAAATATAAAGATGTGTCCCCAGGTAAAAGAAGTGATGTTATTTATTGCATAATAGAATAAATTATTATGTAAATGTTATGTAAACGATAACCATGTCGTGTTGTGTTTGGATTTCCATATCTATTATTTATATTTCCATGTTTATATTATTATTTTGAAATTCTAATCAATAAAATATGTTGTTATTCATTTAAAATAACATTTAGAATTAATTAGAATTCATGTAGAAATTTCTAGAATTAGGTAGATCAATCACATGTTTATAAATGGAATGTATGTCGGCCTGGTGTCGAGACGACGAGTCTCGTATAAAAACAGACATGTGCAGATTACTCTGGAATTTGTGGAAGTTACGCGATTGTTGGAGAACACAGTAGGCATACTAGTATAAAAACAGACGGCGACGCGAGAAGAAAGAAGAGTCAGTCATTCGTTTGAGAAATTTTCAACGTTTGCTGTGTGTTTATTCAACTTGGATTTGTGACTTGAGCTAGATCCACAAAAGCTGTGATTTTATTTCGTCAATTTTTACGATTCATTCGAATTACTGGTTATACTGAAGGTCAACACGTACAGGACTGTTTAGGGGAGACCGGAAAAGTTGGAAAACGACAAATCTGAGACATTCATCAAAAACATCGTAAAAAGAACTTCGTCAAATTTATTGGGCTGTGAATTGTTTCTGGACTTCTCCATTCAAACTTCGGAATTTCTTCGTGGGACCAAATTCACTCCATAGACTGAAATTTTGGATTTCTGATCTGGACTTTTGGCCTTTCATTCTGGATCATATTATTAGACACAGGCCAGTACCATTTTGTATTGTAATTAATTTTGAAGGTTGAAACTGAATATCTGTCATTGTTATTATAAAATTTATTTTATATCTGTCACATATATAATAGTTTATTGTAATAAATTATATAAGCTGTTATCTGTGTCTTTCTGTTGCGTTCAGTCCACATAAAAAAGTAACAAAATAATGGAGTTTTCGTTTAATGGATAAAATGAGTGATAATTTCTTGGTTAAAAATAAAATAAACAAGAAACAGTAGCTTGTTTTAGATCTAGAATTAATGATCAAGATTCAGCTGCAAGCTAATGGACTTACAACATTAAGAACATGAAGCTTTAACGACCAAGAAATGCATAGTAACATTCAGGCACATTGTACCTTATACTCAATTTTTAGTATAAATACAAATGTATATAAAAGTAAAACAGAGAGAGATTCGTGATGTATGTAATCATGTCTGTAAGTGACTTAAGCATTATCTTCTATAGCGTTTTGTGTGTAACCCATTTTTTTAATTATACGCCTTCCAACTTTACGCTGAGATGCTGTGTAGAATTCGTGTTAAAATCAACTTAACTTGAACATTTTAGTAAAAAAAACAAATTTCACTGCCTTCTTATAGTTGCGTAAAATTTCTGCCTGCGATTAAACATCTTATTTTTTTTTAAATTGGTATTTTATCGACCTTAATTTTAGGGCTTAGAAACAGAAGAAAGAATATAGCAAAACATTATTTAACTTTATCCTTCATATACTTTTGATTCTTTAACGGATACTCTCAGCTAGTAAGTATAAATACTTACAAGAAGCTGTACTGATCGGATGACATTTGTTACTGTAGGTAATAGCCTATATCACTATCTAAGTCTTATTATTAATTAGTATATGTATCATTATTAATAGGATAATAATTATAGATTTTTTTACTTTTCTCTTAACTCTGGGTATGTGTTTTAGTTTGTTTTAAATGTCGCACAAAGCTACAAGAAGATTATCTGCGCTAGTCGTATCTAATTTAACAGTGTACGACTCGAGGGAAGGCAATTAGTCATCACCACCAATCGCCAATTCTTGGGCTACTCTTGTACTAATAAATAGTGTGATTGGCCGAGCCATGGGTATGTCTACCTACTAATACCGCTAGAAACCTTTTGTGTGGGATTGCGCTTAGCTCCAACGGACACTACTTTGTTATTTACCTATTGGACTGCTCATTTCATTTCATATTCTTACGTAACTAGATGTTAACTCGAAAGCGATTATTCGTTTCTTTCAAATTATTACTATATTTTTTATAGTTGAGGCAATAACTAATTTTTTACGATTTTTGATTTTTCAGCACGTGGATTTATTAACGTCATGAAAAATGTAATTTAAATTATAATTTTTTTAATTACTCCATATCGCGGTTGAAAATTGAATATTTTTGCTTTCGAATGAAAGAACAAAACATGTATTTAGTGAATTTTATTCTCAGTTAAGTCACATATGAATCTATATGATCTCATTTATTTTTCATTAAACAAATTAAAAAGCCTATTTTATGTAGTAGTTTCCAGTTGAAACCTACACTTTATTATTAATTAATAGACTGCTATGCTGTTGTTGTTTTTGAATTAAGCACAAAGCTACAGAATGGGCTATCTGTGCTCTGCCCACCACGGGTATCGAAACCTGGATTTTAGCGTGTAAGTCCGCAGACATACCGCTGAGCCACTGGGGGGCGACTGTTATGCACAACAATGAATTACAACAGTTATTAGAAGGGTTAGAGGTAAAGTTTAATTCTATATTTGTTTACACTTCTTTGCGGTTCATATATTACGAAGTCCCCACAGTGGCACATTGGTATGCCTGCGGATTTACACAACCAGAAATCGAATTTCGTACCCATAGTGGGCAGAGCTAGGTAGTCCTTCATGTAGCAAAGTGTTTAATAACAAACAAATAAAAAGTAATATATTATGAAAGGTCATGCAATAGTAGGAAGAAAATTCATAAATCAAGTAGAATGTGATTAAAAGTCTATTAATCTGGGAATAAAGGAAAAATATTTTAAACTGTGCTCACAAATTTATTTAATGTTCACTTTTCAAATTCTATTTCTTTATTTAGAAAATAAAATTTACACTTTTTTATCAATTTGAAGTTTTTGTAAATTTTTAGTTCATATTATTTCTTTATCAGTGTCTGACACTCGTGTTCCAATTATTTTAATTTTATTTGTTAATGTTCCCGGGTTACTTGTTAAAATAATACTTTATTTTTGTTAGTTATTATTTCGTTCAATCCTGGTACAAAAGTGGCTGAAAGTATGAACATTTTCTTTTCAGTTTTGTATGATATTCATCCTGAACATATATATATATTTCAGTTATATTAAAACAGTGATATTTATGTCTAATTGAAGTTTAATAAACACACAAAATCATCAGTAAGAACTGCGCTAAAAACAGTGAATCCCAACCTTTCATTAATTATTTTATTAAAATAAAATATTGAAGTCATAAATAAAAACACATAAACATGAAGCTATAACGTAAAATAATAAAATGTATTCTAGGTTTTGGAGGTGACAACGAAAATAGGACTCGAATTACTATCGAAATACATCGTCTGTCAATCTTAACCTCCAATTTATTAGTCTCACATCAGAAAATTAGAAATTACGAAAGCGAGATGGGGGAGGCTCAGGTTCTCACGTCCCATATCAATATTTCACCCTTCACTGTCTGCAGACATTTATAGGAAAGTAACTGCTCTCTTAAGCAAGAATGAGGAAAAGATACTCATAAAAAGATGAATAAATTAAAAATAATGAAAACTACGTATATCTACAGCTTACTCACAGTTATTTTTTCAATAAAACATTTACATTGAAACAAGTTAATTCATCATTTTATCCACTCAACCTCTCATGGCTGTACTCTTTATATAAAGTGAAAACTTTACATTTGATTTTAAAGTCAGGTTAGAAAACAAATAAAGGTTTAAAATATTATTCAACAATAACTCACAATACAGCTACAGTATTCTATATTATAAAAACATAAAAATAATTTAAATTATTTGCTATGCACTACAATCTAGTAAGTTATACAAGTAATATTTGCATTTCATACGAATACAAAGAAAGTTGTAACAACGCGACGATGAAAATTTACCACATATTACTACATAGGGTAATAAAGAGTGAATTTTACTCGAGCTCGACAATTTTATGAATGAGAAACTAGGCTATTTGAGGGACATGTTTAAACACAGATTGCTGTGATATAAATTAAAATCTTTAGCCGAAAAAAAATACGGTATCCTGAATAACAAATAGTATATAAACTGATCTTTATTAAGAGAAGTCGTCAAACCCGCTACTACGGAGAATATGTGTGTATTTAATGAGGAAAATGTATCAGCGTTAAGGTTTGTTTGTTTTCTTTAATTTCGCACAAAGCTACTCGAGGGCTATCTGTGTTAGCCGTCCCTAATTCAGCTGTGTAAGACTAGAGGAAAAACAGCTAGTCATCGCCACCCACTGCAAACTCTTGGGCTACTCTTTTACCAACGAATAGTGGGATTGACTGTTACATTATATAGCCCTCACTGCTGAAAGAGCGAACGCTACGGTGATGCGAATCCGGTCAGCTACCTCTTTTTTTCTTTGTGAACCTGACAATGACCGAAGAAGGTCGAAATGTTGTTCGCTTTCTTTAAGTAAAATATTTTCTCAATCCAAATTAGCCGTTTTTACATAAAAATTTCTCTACTAGTGGGTCTTCTCGAAATCACTGAGAAAAAACAACTATGTAGTCATTATGAAGCTGATAATTATTCCACAAAATTTAGCAGTTCTGGAAACAAAGAAAAAACTAATTGACGAATCCTCTTGGGGTAACCCCCGAGAAAACCAGTATTATCTATTTAATTTAGGCTTTACTACAATATTAAATGTCGGGAAATATTAAAACATAAAACTTTTTATTTACATTACTTTGTGTGTTTTATTTATTCTTATTTGCTCATGATTTTTTTCATTTCTTGAATGTGTACATTCTGAAAAGAAACCGCTAATGTCGATCAAAACGAGTTTGAAAAGATTCAAATTGAGTTTTCATTTATAATATATCTTTACATTCAATATATTTGTGTCTGCTAGTTTCCTTTCTGAATGAATAAACCGAACTCTATGGGAAGAAGTAACTTCTCCTCAAGAGAACTCACGAAGGGCTAGTTTGTTTGAATAATTTATTCCGTGTCTTGTTCTCTTTATTAAAGTGTAAATTATGTGTAGAAAATAACATTACCTGTATTTACACACAGTTTATGCGAAAGTCAAATTAATAATTTTGTGTTTATTAATTACAAATTTGCCGGTTTAATAAAAATATTATCATACGTTTCGTTTGCTAAAAACCTGTGAGTAATATTTAATTTGTTTTCATCACATTTTAGCTTGTCCAGAAAAAGTAAACGTCATCTTAAGAATCCACAGATAAAAGAGAACATGTGTCTTTGTTTCAGAAAATGCAGTTTCCTGGCATTGGAATTATCTTAGTCTCACTAGATTGTTTCACCAATTGTGGTCAATGGTCATTGGTTAAAATCGTGTCAGATATCTCCAAACAGGCAAGATTGATCCACCGTGGAATACGCATGGCTGTTACATGTGTATCAGTTATATTCCATAGAGGTCATTCTTTTCTTCCGAAGAACCTGGTTCAGTATCTGCTGATTTTTACCACAACAATTATCTCAACTCTAACTATCTTGTTTCTCTACAAATCTTTAGCTTTTTCGCCATTAATCGACACTACAATTCTTACAAAGACAGAGTTGATTTTCACCGCAATTGTAGGTTTTTTGATATTACAAGAAAAAGTACATTTTTTTGATGTCATAGCCATCACGTTATCCATTGTTCGGATCATCCTCATTACTCGTCTTTCATTTGTATTTGAGGAATGGAACAACAACTTGGATGCACAATCTCGAATTATGGGGCTATCACTAGCTGTTGGGTATGGTTTTCTGGAATCATTGTCGACTATAATAGTGCGTCGAAACTACATTTCCAAAACGTGGAACTGTGCCTTGGATTGTAATAATGATTGAAATACTCAGTTTTGCTACACAGTATTTTTATGTTAACGCACTGTATTTAGAAGAAGCTGGCTTTGTGGCTTTAGTTATTTCTATAGAAATTGTTTTTTACTGCATTTTTCAAATCACTATAACTGGTGAAAATGTAACATTGATGAGAGTAGTCGGTGCATTACTCATTACGTCAGCAATAATAATAAAATCATGTCTTCAATGGTATTCTTAAAGTCCTGAAATTATTTTGAAAGCCTGGAACAAAATAAGCTTAGAATGCTTTAGAAGTAGAATTGTTCCTTCCATTGAACTCTCTCTACAGGAATTATAATATGAAACTGGACACAAAAACTAGTGTTGCTCGGCGACGCCTATATTTAAGTAATTACTTAAATTAAGTCGAACTAAAAAATCTAATTATATTTTATTCCATTTAAGTGTTTTTATTAATATTATATTTATATTTAGATCATTTATTGAAGCTCAATAATTATTTTTAAAACAAATGAATGTTTCTATTTGAACGCTATTTGAGTAAATATATTATTTCTCGTAAATTTTCTCACTAGAATGACCAGTAATATTGAAACTCAATATAAAGTTTCATTGAATGATCCTAGTCGAGAAAATAATCAGTAGTTCTAGCTTGAAATATATTTAACTATACAGAATAACCCTTAAAACTATAAAGCATAGTTATTTTTTAAATGTTTTAGACAACATAAAGCCTTGGAATCGCCAATCTTTCTTCTACCCACTCCAAGTTTTCTTTGTTTTTGTCTTTTGAATTTCGTACTCAATGGCTATCTGCACTAGCCATCCCTAATTTAGCAGTGTAAGACTAGACGGAAAGCATCTAGTTATCACCACTGAACGCTAACTCTTCGGCGACTCTTTTACCAACAAATAGTGGGATTGACTGTCTCTTTATAACCCCCCACGACTTAAAGGTCAAGCGTGTTTGGCGCCACTCGGGCGCGAACCCGCAACACTAAGATTACGAGTCGCTTACCTTAATATGCCTGATCATACTGGGCCCCCACTCAAAGTACCAAACCCAAATGTTCAGTGCTATAAAACCTCAAATGCCAGTTTTCCAACTTTAAGTCATTGGATATCACCTAGTACACCTTAATATTCATTTCTCCAGAAAATATTGTTGTGGTTTGGATTATATTAGTGTTTGAAATATTGAGTTCTGACCTTAGTAATTTTAATCTCAACATATGTTACGTTGAAAGAGCTAACTTTGTGGCTTTTGTGTATTCCGTAGAAATTGTTTATTCTTTCGCACATCATGAAAACTGGTGAAACTGTAACTCTTTTCGGTGTTGTAGAGACATTGTTCATTTCGACTGCAGTTACAATGAAGGCATAGCGTCAATGATATTCCGAAAATCTTGAAGGTTTTCAAATCTTGGAACAAACTAGACATAAAATACTATAGAAGTAGAACAGTAGCTTCGACTGAACTTTGGCCAAACACGTATTTGAAATATATGAGGTATACGGTACTTCAAACCCTGTCATCAAAGATTTCTTAAACTGTTTGTTTGAAACAACTAACATGCTATAGTGAAAACTGTTTGCCTTTATAACGAGATTATAACCACGATAACACCTTCTACAATTGCATTGGTCTAACTAGCTTATTCTCAGTTTCTATAATGTAATAATATGGACAGACATATTCAAGAGAAATCTTTTCATTGGTATTTCATTCAGCGTTAATATTTTACCAACTAGTCACATCCATAAACAAATTGATGGTGTTTCTAACATTTATTTTCTCTGTAGTAAACACCACAAATATCTTTTCCGTTTCACAGTTTATCTATGTTACATAAAATGTTTATAATTTATAGTGTTTTTAATGATGGTGTGTTAAAACTGTATTCCACATTTTAATTTAAACCGAAGACAAGTTTAACAACTGTATTCTATTTGTTAAATCTTCACTTTATTTCTCGGAACTAATTTAAGAGGTGTACTTTTACAGTTAAAGTACGATCTCACTGTAAACGAGTGAACAACGAGTAGAGCACACCTGTGGCAGATGGAATGATATGAATAGCTACGAAGTTCTCTTGCTCTGGATTCAAGTGTTGGTGAATTTATTTTGTTATTAAAAAGATATTTTAACACTGTCAGAAATATTAATTTTACGGACTAATTTTATTATTTCATTGTTTTTGTTTATTGTATTATATCTTTCTTTTTATGGACTTATTGATTATCCATACAAAACTTTCATATATTTTTAAGCACTTGTTTTTGAGAAACACTGATTTGAAAAAATATGAAACTGACACAAACCGTGACGCATTCGAGTTTTCATATTTTTATGATTACTGACAGAATGAAAATATTTAAACTTAAATATAACTTGTAGTTTTGTGATGATTTCTCAACTCATTCGATGCCACTTCCAGTGGCAAAGCGGAATGTGAATTGACTCACAACGGTTAAATCCAGGTTTCGATACCCGTGGTGGGCAGAGCACAGATAGCATATTGTGCTTAATTCTATACAAAGAGAACATTCAATGCTGGGCCTCATCTCCTGTAATGACTAAGGCTCTCGACTCATAATCTCAGGATCGATGGATTGGTCATTGACGTCTTAAATACTGTTGTTCGTATTTGAATTTTGCGCAAAGTTACACGTGGGTTATCTGCGCTAGCCGTCCCTAATTTAGCAGTGTAAGTCTACAGGGAAGGCAGATACTCATCATCACCCACCGCCAACTCTTTGGCTACTTTTTACCAGCGAATTCTAGGATTGACTGTAACAATATAAAGCCCCCACAGCTGAGAGGGCAAGCATGTTTGATGCGACGAGGATTCGAACCCGCAATCATCTGATTACTGGTCGTGTACATTAATCACCTGGCAATGCCGCGCCCACATACGGTGAAGCATTAAGAATGTGAAGGATTGTAAATTTCACTTTCTATTTGTAACAGAAATAATCAAGGGATGGCAGTTTGTACTGCTAGTTGTTTACACTTTCGAGCACGAACATTTGAAATTACAAACACCAAAAGACAGCTTTCCTGGCTTAACTCACGAATAATTTAAAATATATGATGGCATTCTTCATGCAATATAAGTGATGTATGTTCAATTAATGGATAAAATTAGTGATAAATTCTCGGTTAGAAATAAAATAAACGAGAGACACTAGCTGAATTAAAATCTGGAATGAATGTTGGAGTTATCGTAAAATTTAGATGTACACAAAATAAGAGTGAAAAGAAGTCAATATTAACCAATAACAAAAAGATAAAACTTAGAAAATGCGATAAAACTAATAGACTGACGGTGATATAGTTGCAAGTTTATGGACAGTAATATTTCGACACATTGTACTTCATACTCGTGTTCTAACATAAATACAAATGCACTTAAGAATCAAACACATATGCTATATCACATTGATTGATTTAAAGTTTTTCTCATCTTACAGCATTTGTTATAAGTTGGGTAACAAATCTGAGGAGTTATTACATTGATTAATATTAATATATTATCCGTATTAGCAAACTTAACAACCAGCTTAGTCATAAACACACAAGATTTTTGTATATATTTTAAATAGTTTAATACAATGTACTCTGAAAAAGAAATAGATCCTTGTGGTATCTATTAAAAGGTTAAATATCGAAGAGGAAATTAATTATCAAACGCTCCTTGGTGTCTCACGGGTAAGTTTGAAAATTATAATTCTGAAACGTTGGGCTTGATACTTTGAGTGGACACAAGATTAAGTAAGATAGAAATGTCATTATGTTGCTTTATACTCAAGAAAATTTTCCACAGATAACTACGGTATTTCTTTTTAAGGTATGTTTAGCATCATTAAAAGTATATTTTGAACAACAACTTCTGATCATTTACTCGACCGCCCCCCAGTGGCTAAGCGGTATGTCTGCGGACTTGCACGCTAAAATACGGGTTTCGATACCCGTGGTGGGCAGAGCACAGATAGCCCATTGTGTAGCTTTGTGCTTAATTCAAAACAAACAATTTACTCGACCAGGATTTTCTGATGAACTTTCCTAATATCATTTAAATCTGTTTGAACAGTAATGGACATCACAGTACAAACACTGATGAGGAAAAAATTGTTTCTCAGACTCGAAAAAATGTTATTTAATGGAGGAGAAAATACTAAAACTATTGTTAGAAACTTTAGTAAAAGTGTGTTCAAATAATTAGCACCTGAATTATATTTAACAATAATCTTTTATCGGTGATAAAACAAGTGGCTGCTGGGAATGCTCACCAAAAGTTAATTTTAGAACTATCAGTTCAAAAAAACTATTAATAAAAACTGTGATTTCTTTGGTATATAATTTATTTAAGTAAATTTTAAAAAATAGGCATTCTTTCTCAGAAATAGTGTGTAATGACATAAAGTAGGATGAATAAAAAGTAAATGTCGTTTATGAAATAGTTATTAATGCCTTTAGTATTTTCCTCATTTCTGAAGAGAATGTAAAATCGAAACTGCTGTTTTACTTCCAAAGCATTTTAAGCCTATTTTGTTACAAGGACTTTCAGAATACAATTAAAGTCACGCTTTCTTTGTTATCCCTGACCTAATGAACAATGTACCTAACACACTCAACAAAGTTACATCTTCGCCAGTTATCTTAACTTGAAGGAAAGAAGAAAAAACAATTTTTAGGGAGCACATTATAACCAGACAACTTGATTTTTCAACACATATGTCTACAAAAGGAATAAATAGAAATATCCCGACCATGGATATCGTAATAGATGTGATATGAAACTAATTTTTTTTTTCTCGCAGTATCAAGAAAGCTAAAATCACTGTGAAATTCAGTTTTGTCTTCAGAAGGACTGCAAAATTGCAGGAACTCGAAAGAAACGTGCATAAACAAAAAAGAAAAGGTTCTGATCATTCCTGTTGTGCAAAGTATGAGATTCTCGCTTAACTTCTTCGGATATAAAAATGGTCGCTATGCAAAATAACTGGTACACAGAAAACACCCATGTAAATTCTATGGTAAATCAATATCGCAAGTTTGGAGAAATCTGGACTTAGTTTAACCATAATACACAGATTGCTGTGAGATCTAGAAGTAATTACAGCATAATTCCAATACCAAAAATGTTATTTTTGTCATTTCAAACAAATCGTTTTCACTTTGTACTTTGCGTAGTACTGTTTTTGATATTCTTTTCCATCAGATCTTATTGGTGTATATGTCAGATCGTAACAGAGAATATGAGATCTATCAGACTTACCCAGCAATGTATACAGGGAAATGGAGAATATGTATAAACATAACAAAGCAGGTTCCAAACTTTTTTACTATCCACGGGTAACGGGTAAAGTGTAATTACCCGGTCTTTCGGGGGCTGTGTCGCTGTTGTGGCCTCAAAGGTCAATTACTTAGCGACTGCCAGACCCCGCAGTGTGGCAAGTTTTCGGCATATGGATATACAGATTATAATTGTGATATTATATGTGATATCTGTAATGATGGCCTGTTACGTTTTTTATGTGGACTGAACACAACAGAAAGACACAGATAGCAGCTTATATAATTTATTACAATAAAATATTATATATGTGACAAAAATAAAATAAATTATATAATAACAATGACAGATATTCAGTTTCAACCTTCAAAGTTAATTACAATACAAAATGATACTGGTCTCTGTCTAATAATATGATCCAGAATGAAAGTCCAAAAGTCCAGATCAGAAATCCAAAATTCCAGTCTAGGGAATGAATTTGGTCCCACGAAGAAATTCCGAAGTTTGAATGGAAAAGTCCAGAAACAATTCACAGTCCAATAAGTGTGACGAAGTTCTCTTTACGATGTTTTTGATGAATGTCTCAGATTTGTCGTTTTCCGACTTTTCCGGTTTCCCCTAAACAGTCCTGTACGTGTTGACCTTCAGTATAACCAGTAATTCGAATGAATCATAAAGATTGACGAAATAAAATCACAGCTTTTGTAGAGCTAGCTCCAGTCACAAATTCTAGTTGAATAAACACACAGTAAACGTTGAAAAATGTCTCAAACGAAGACACATCTCTTGAATCGAATGACTTACTCATTCTCTCGCATCGCCGTCTGTTTATATACTAGTAGGCCTACTGTGTTCTCGAACAATCGCGTAACTTCTCAGAATTTCAGAGTAATCTCGATTCGTCTCGTACAGACACCAGGCCAATATAAATGATCGATCTATCTAATTCTAGAAATTTCTATATGAATAACAACGTATATACATGACGCTTTGTACATAACAGTCCCCCTTAAAAGAAAAAAAAGTTTGAACTTGTGAAAACCTTTTTTTAACTGAATAAGGTCCAAATTTTTTAGCTTCAAGTGAAGAGCCTGATGTGGGCAACAAGACTAGTACTTGGTCACCAACATTAAAAGATCGCTTCCTGGCCATTTTGTCATACCAGGTTTTTATCTCTTCCTGAGAAGACTTCAGGTTTTCCCTGGCAAAATTAAAAGCATTGTGCAATCTGGTTTTGAAATCAGAGACTTAATTTAACAAGCTAATTTGTGAGTTATTATCCTCCAACCATTTCTCCTTAATCAACTTCAATGGACAATGAACTGAGTGACAATAAACCAACTCAAAAGGGCTAAATCGAGTAGACTCTTGAACAACCTCACGAACTGCAAACAACAACAAGGGAACACCCTCATCCCAGTCCTTTGAGTGCTCGTGGCAGTACTTTCTAACTATGGCTTTCAGAGTTTGATGGAAACGTTCAATGGCACCTTGTAACTAAGGATGGTATGCACTGGATGAAACTTGATGGATGTTTAGTACATGCATAGCTTGTTGAAATATCTTGGACATAAATTTTGATCCTTGATCTGATTGCACAACTTCTGGAATCCCGAACATGGTAAGAATTTGACAAAGAGCCTTGACAATGTTGGGAGAAGTGATTTTTCTCAAAGGGATAGCCTCAGGGAAACGTGTAGAAGCACACATGATTGTCAAGAGGTATTCATTTCCTGCTTTGCTTTTTGGCATTGGGCCAACACAGGTCGATAATGACCCTTGAGAACGGTTCTTCAAAGGCAGGCAATAGGGTGCAGTGGTGGTTTGGAATCCCTGATTTGGTTTTCCAGTCATTTGGCAAGAATGGCATGTCTTACAATAGTCAACAACGTCTTGGCGTATCCTTGGCAATAGAAATGTCGTCGGATACGATCTAGGGTCTTTCTTAAACCTAAGTGTCCCGACAACACATGATCATGAGCAAGACTAAGAATATCATTTCGATAGCATTTTGGAATGACGATTTGGTGAATAACATTCACTCTTCATGAGCAGCAACGTCAGGAGGTCTGTATTTTCTCATTAACACACCTGACTTCTGGTAGTAAACCAAATAGGGACAGTTCTCTATTTCATTTTCATCAACGGCCTAGTGTAGAAGAGAACGAGTTTCAGGATCATTGTCCTGTTCCTCAACAAGTTTGTTTCGATGAAGAGAGTTGAAAAATGACTTGGGATCATCAGTAGAACTCAAAGTTGAGTCAGAAATCTCATCGATGTGAGACATGAACGTATCAGATAAAGGGAAATCCTCTTTGGACTCCTAGAGAACGTGTTTGAGAACAAGGTAACAGCAAAGGCGGGGAAACATCAGGAAATTTCTTCAATAAGTAGCTCTGTACTGAGACTAACAACAGGTTGCTTTAACAACACGAACCTCTGGTACCACCTTACTATCAGCCAGATGATTTCCAAAAGCAAGACACACCTTCAACAGGCAATGAAGATTTAATACCACAGTCACTGGGCCCGAAACTAAGTCCGAACGCAAATTCAATCTATGAAGAGGATAGAAACGACGCCACTTCTACACCAGAAATGAGCACATGGCCCAACAGATAACTTTTCAGAAAACGGAAGTACACTTTCCAAATCAAAATCTGAAAAGCTCCAGTATCCCGCAGGATTTTAATTGGTTGTAGACGTGACTCGCCAACAAAGAAACAAACCTTCAGTGATGAAAGGCTCTTAATTTTGTCCTCAACAAGATCTTTAGGTACATCAGAATATTGGACTTGGAATCCACAGTGGACTGGACAGGGTCAGAAATCATTGGGAACCAATGATGTATCCAACGAGGGTGAAATGAATCTAGGGGTGATGGCTTGTTTCTGATCTGATAGCACTCAGAAATCACATGGCCAGGTTTCTTACAATAAGCACATGTTTTGGATGAGAATGACACGATTTTGGTAGATGACGAGCTTTGAGAATAAGATGAAGTCTTTGTTTGAGAATCAGAAGTTTGCTCTTTTCTGTCTTTGTCGACATTTGCATAATGTTTGAATGAGTAATTGGGTTTCTTTGCTGTGTGATTTGTTTTGCTTTTGTACGAGACATCTTTGTGAGTCAAAGCACTCTCGTCTGCCAAGACAGCAGCATCATGAATTTTGGATGCTTTTTGTTCATCAATGTAAGTGTTGAGCTCTATGGGAACACATCTTTTAAATTCTTCAACTAACATGAGTTCTCTGAGTTTTGTGTCATCATCTTTGATTTCTTTGGAATCACACCACCTGTCGAACAGAGTTTCTTTTTCACGAGCAAATTCGACATAAGTTTGGCTGTCAAACCTTTTGTAACCACGAAATTTTTGTCTGTATGCCTCTTGCACCAATTCATAAGCATTCAAAATGCATTTTTTGACGTGCTCGTAATCATAACTCTGCTCGGCCGTGAGTTTGGAAAATATTTCCTGAGCTTTACCTTTGAGAACACTCTGAAGTAATACTGTCCAATATTCGGTAGGCCATTTTAGCCTAAGGGCCAACTTTTCAAATTGCTGAAAATATTTATCTACAGCCTTCTCATTGAATGGAGGCAATAAACGAATTTGTTTGGAAGCTTCAAAATTATCCAATCGCATTTGTACAACCTTTTCTTTTGTTTGTGACTTTCTCATATTGATTTCCTTATCAGCTTTAATGCGTTCTTTTTGTATTTCGGCATCAAGGCGTTTGTTTTCCTGTTCTGCCTCAAGTCGTTTGGTTTCTTTTTCTGCCTCAAAAACAAGGCGTTTGTTTTCAATTTCTAAACGAAATTTCATTTCCATTTCCATTCTTTTTAATTGAAAATCTCGGTCAAAATGGGTCAAACTTTTTGAGGTAAAATTTTTTGGCTAACAAAATATTCAACAACAATTCGTTTGATATCTGCTTTCTTCACTGCTTGCTTCACTTCCAAACGGAAATGTTTTCCAACATCAAGCAATTCAGATTTTTTTAATTCACCGATCAATTCGAAAGAGGGATTGTGATTAAATTTGTCTATAAAATCTTCGAGTTGGAATGATATTTTGAATATACAAGCTGTCAATCTGTATAGAATATAAATCTAATTTTGGAATAGAATTAAACGTTTGAACTATCCCTGACGAGCCCCCAATTTTCTGTTACGTTTTTTATGTGTACTAAACGCAACAGAAAGACACAGACAACAGCTTATATAATTTATTACAATAAACTGTTATATTTGTGACAAATATAAAATAAATTATATAATAACAATGATAGATATTCAGTTTTAACCTTCAAAGTTAATTACAATACAAAATGATACTGGCCTCTTTCTAATAACATGATCCAGAATGAAAGTCCAAAAGTCCAGATCAGAAATCCAAAATTCCAGTCTAGGGAGTGAATTTGGTCCCATCAAGAAATTAGCACCAAGTTGAGGTTGAACAATGGCTAATATGTTTATAGGTCATTGAGAGTTGGAAAGATATTAAAAGATTACAAATTGGCAAATATTTGAAGAAAGTTATAAACACTGTGTGGACAATTAATTACTCTGGGGAACACTTTTTCAGTAACTTTGAGTTACATTGGATATTTTAATTGATTCTGAAGGATTTTTAGGCGCTGATTTCAAATCTTAAATTAGTTTTAAGCTTTAGTTTGTATGCAATGTGAGGTTAATGAAATTGTACAAATGTGAACTTGCGTAAACCATGCATAAGCACTTTTACGTTCATATACTGGACTGTCACTTACTGGACAGTAAAATATGTATTTCTCAAGAAATCCCATTGGTGCATATTAGAGATCAGTACTCCGTTACTTAAATATGACTACACTACAACAAGTTTTCTTGCATTACTTTTTATTCAAAAGATTATAATATTAAATATTACAAGAGAACAAAAATTACCGAATATGATGAAGCGCATTGAATTTACCAGTGACAGAAGTCATGTTAACAAGCTGTTAATTTAGGGGACAATGTGTTACAAGGATTAATCCATGTCATTTAATTATTTTTACCTCTTTATTGAACAGTAAATTATCTGATATAATACTTGTTAATATATATAGTTCATGTAGGAGTAAAATTATGAACTTTGCGTTTATTGAAAAATATTTTTTTCCAGGATTTATAAATCATTATAATTTTGTTTCCTAAAACTATTTTCTTTTCGATCTCTTTAAAAATTGTCAGGATTAAGTGAATAGGAACATAAAAAAACACAATATTAAAAACAGAATTAAAGGAAGAAGCAGTTGAAACAGTTAATTTGAAATAACAAAACCATTCGTATCTCCGTTTTACGGAATACAGTGTCCTGGTATTGGAATTATTCTAGCTTTACTAAGTTGTTTCACCCACTGAAGTGAATGTGTAATGGTTAACAGGTTCAAGACATCTTCAAACAATCGTTATTGATTCACAGCGCAACAATCATGGATGTTTTTTATGTACCATTTATTCTGCATTGTGGCCATACTTTTCTACCAAGAAATCAAGGCCAATGTTTAATAATTTTCAGCAGAGTAATTACCCGAGCTCTATCTATCTTATTTCTGTACATATCATTAGACTTTCTAACGTTACTCGATGTAAATCAAGTACAAAATCAAAATTAATTTTCACAGCCATTCTTGGTTTTTAATACTGCGAGAAAAGTACATATGATTGATTTCTTAGCCATAAAGGATGAAACAGCAACTCGGGTGTGCAATTTCTAATTCGTGGATCTTTTTTAACTGTTGGTTATGGGTGTTGTGTGTCGTTTAGTCACGTGATAGTGCGTCGGATGACTTGTTTGAACTACGCTGTAATTTTAATTTTAAGATTAATATTGCTTTTATGCATTATAAAGTTTTCAAATTTCACGTGCAATCTTTGCTTTTTATTATTATATTCATTAACAACTGATTTCTACTTTCAGTAGATTTCATCACTTCTTCAAGAACCATAAAATATTACGTTTATTTAAGTTATACTTTCTTCGTTAGATAATGATAACAAATTATTACACGGAAACATAAATATTTACACTAAATAGCTTAAATCTCACATCATCATATATATATTATTTTTATCATACAATGCTGGGTTTATAAATTATTAGGTTACACATTTCTTTGCCCCCAGTGGCTCAGCGGTATGTCTGCGGACTTACACGCTAAAATTTGGGTTTCGATACCCGTGGTGGACAGAGCACAGATAGCCCTTTGTGTTGCTTTGTGCTTAATTCTAAACAACAACAACTACACATTTCTTTAATGGTGGCAACAATATGACAGACGCAATGCGTGACAACAGAATTATACGTGAGGTTAGAAATTACTTGTCATGAGAATTTAACAAGATTTGTGCAATATGAACGAAAATGTTCAATATATTTCTCAAATTATTTTTATCTTTCACTGTTCAAATGAATGAAATAAGTCTATGCAAAGAGATCAAATGGAGCATATTATTCTGTGAAACATGTCCCTTCCAGCTCCTAATTGTAACTACCCCTCAGAACACTTGTAGTCATCAAATATTTTTCACATTACTCCTAAAGAAAAATATTAAATTGTTGGATAAGAAATACACAACAATATTTAAAATAAAAAATCTCGATGATGAGATTATTATAATATGATGAGTAAAATATCGGCTCACAATCTGCAAAATGGCGCCGAACTTTGATGGAACAGCAAGAATAAGAATTGTTGTTATTGTTTTGAATTAAGCACAAAGCTACACAATGGGCTATCTGTGCTCTGCCCACCATCGAAACCCGGATTTTAGCGTGGAAGTCCGCAGACATACCGCTGAGCCACTGGGGGACAAGTATAAGAATAAACCAAATTGTTATTTTTTTTTATTTTCTTGGTAACAGAATGGCCCAAGATATAGTGATAAATACTGTTGACCTGTTACTCACCAAATAAACGATAGTTCAAAATAGAGACGCCAAAAAACAACAAAATAGTCGTTATAGGCTATTGAAAAATTGAAATTGAAGAATATAGATACAAAAACTTTAATTTCGAAGGTCTTAAAAAGAACTAATAGCTAATGTGCCAAGCTGTGTGCATCGAGATATACATTCGCAATGGACAAATTGCTGATGTAAAAATGTGCAGCAAATTCCTTTGTCTTTCGCCACATATCTGCCCGATTAAGTGTAACAGCAACAAAATACTCAGCCAAAATAGAATTCCGTCATCAACTGCATGAAGAATATTGGTAGTTTATATGTTGATAACATGAGAGAAATTCTATTTCGCATTAATGGCTGACTACGAGTGTAATTATCCAGAGAAATAATTTGGATAATACTATCTCTGGCGTTCCGTCGAGCTTTATTAGTTTGTAACTAATTTAATATCATTTCAATATTTCTGTTTCTTTCACTGTAATACATAAATATAAATTTACGCAACTTATATTGTTAAATCTATCTTGTGCAAGTCTCTTTTGTTCCCTAAAATTGTAGAAGATTTTCGAGTGTAAGAATAACTACAAATATTTTACAAAATTACAAACGTGTCTTCAGATAAAGTTGTCAAGTAAACTTTTAATCATGTTACTTAAAATTCAAAAATCAACATGCCGAGAAACAGTTACGTATAATATAATTGTACTGAGACAGTCAGTTTATTATAAGTCAAAAGCTGTAAATGTGACCAACGCTCAATAATCGGAAAACTACAGATGTTTTACCAAGAACGTTTTTAGATTTCGAACACAAGAAACTTCAGTGAAATAGCTTTGGATTTTATCATTTCTACAAGGAAATTTTATCAGTAAGATTTTCAGGTGTAAAGAATATAGTTAGTTAGCATTCGCGTCAAAGGAAATGTAGCTGTGTGTCAATGAATGTAATTTTTTGCGTCTGTTGAACTGTCGACAAACGTTTCAGCTAAGCAATGGGTAAATAGCCAACGTGAAAACGCGTAGCAAATATACAGATTTCTCCCCAGTTGAAAGATGTCATTCTTCATACAGTATAAGTAATGGCACATTCCGTTAATTATGTAAGTTGTGATAGACTCTCGGTCAGAAATGAAATAAACGAGCTCGACTGAGATCCAGAATGAACGATGAGGATTTATTGAAACGAAGGAACCGAACAAGTCGCAACACGTTTTACATTAATCTTCAAAACTTTGACCATGGTATGGTACACACAAACTTCGGACATAGAACAATAAAAAAATATTTATTAAGATATAGAATAAATACTGGAGTTGTTAAATACATATAGATATATAGAAAATATTAAGGACCAACCAAAATAAGGAGAATTTAGACTGATTGGAAGTGTCAAGTGGAAACAAAATTATTGTTTATAGGAATTTTAGAGAAATGCTAGAAAGGTAAAAAGAAAACAGAAATTGGAAGCATGAAAGAAATTCGACATAAAAGTACATTTTATTCAAATTCAGACGTTGTTCTTGACACATTATTTAAAAAGAAAATGATAGCATGTAATACAACATATGAATTATAAAGTTACATCTCGTCGTTTAACGTCTTGCAAGTAATCTAATAAAGAGAAACAAATATAACTCATTAACGCATCTTGTGGCACAGGATTATGTCTGCCACCAGAAAAAGTCTTTCTATACCCGTGGTTAGCGGACAAGAGATAACGCTTTGTGTAGTTTTCTGAACACAAGTTCAGTGTGATTGCGGACACAAAAAGTTCTCCCATGTCCAGTGTATCAGCAAGTACATCCATTCTTACCTCAGGCTTGTCACCCCACAGGAAGGCGAAGACATGGCGCTCAATAGCCCGCACAGAACAGTTCTTAGGAGGAATAGCCCCAAGGTACAAGAACAAGAGAACTATCTACTTCCTCATCACCTACGCCCTGCCACAAAGATAGCAGGGGCAGTAGGGGTAAGAGTGCACTGCCAAACCAGCACGCTGAACCATCTTCCCCAGACACCTTCTTGTGCACGCGAAAAAATGAACCCCAAAGCAAGTGACTGGGGATGAATTTCAATCCAGGAAAAAAACAAAGAGTAGATAACCGAGGCACATTTGCCCACCAACCGAGCATGGTTGTGCTGGAAAGCAATGGTCTTAAAGTAACAGTGGACAATGGCCAGCGCATAATCTATCAATGTCGAGTTCATAAAGAACAGATTCACATAGTTTTCATGAAGAACATACTTGATACTCATACACCCAAGCAACTGGAGGCCATACTCCAAGATCGAGTGATAGAGATAAGAAAGCAGGAACTTGATTACCAATGCATGAAACAAAAAGGACAACGGACGACACTGACGGACTTCCTGCAAGACGGATAAGGAAGACGTCAAATATCCGTTAATCAAGAGCGACAACATTAATGCACACTACTTACCCCACAGTATCACTATGTGGCGCGAAGATGGTGCCATTAAAATGCGGATGGAAAAGGATCCCTCACACGACGCGCACGTGTCGTGCCAACCAATCTAAAGGCACCGACAGGATAGTATGAATAAAACGAAAAGTGGTCCCTCTGAGAGATAAAATGAGTCTCCTGTAGGAAGATAGCGTTAAACACAAAGTAGTTGAATAGGGAAAATGCGTTGTATTACTTGGCAACGTTACGCATACCCCGGATAATCAACATCATGCACGAGACACTCATCAACTAGCTCAGAGGTGGGAATCAGTTACGCTACTGCATGTCTGTACGGAAGGGGTAAGGGCGAGCAGACTTTGAAGAAAACAAACCAATGCGACGGCACAATCGAGATATCCAGACTAAAGTTTAGTGGAGTCATAGGGCTGTAGGGCCTCCGTTGTTCCTTACGTTCCTCCTCCAATCACAAAAGACTTGGAAGACTGGGAAAGTCGACGAGACAATTGAACGATCTAACCCCGACACTTACTGAGGCAATAAGAAAGTGGGTGCTAACGCAGCCCATAACTACTCACAATCAGTCACAGAGGCCAGAGCCTCGACAGAAACGAAGGACACCTTTAGATCACACAGACTAGCCAGAGCCCTCTGACAGGTCCTAACTAAACAGAGGCCCTCCCGCCTGAATAGCTTTTACAGCGATCCCCACTTCTGCCGAACCGATGCACCTCAACTTGGGCGGGAAAGACCCTCCTTCCCGATTTCCGGCTCTGCTGCAGCATACGCTTTTACAAAGGCTCCACAATCGGCAATTGTTGATTTTGGAGGTAGGATGGTGAAAGTCCCCACTCTTCACCTATTCTCAACACGCTGCTGCCCAGCAGTCACCACGCCATATGTTGCTACACGCCTCGGACAACGAGAGAACGTGTTGCAACCATTACAAACATCACATATTATAATATTATATCACAGTCACTATTTGTATGACCATATGCCAGATACTAGCCGCACAGCGGGGTCTGGCAGTCGCTAAGTAATTGGCCTTTGAGACCACAGCAGCGACATACCCGTCGAAAGACCGGGTAATTACACATTACCCGTTACCCATAAATAGTAACAAGATTTGGAACCGGCTTATTCATGTTTATACATACTCACCAGTTCCCTGTACACACTGCCGGGTGAGCCTGGAAGGTCTCATATTCTCTGTTGCGATCTGACATATATGCCGATAAGTTCTGATAGAGAAGAATATCGAAAACAGGACTACGCAAAGTAGCAATGAAAACTATTTGTTTGAAATGACAAAAATAATATTTTCTGGTATTGGAATTATGCTGTAAATACTCAGTTCTAGCTTTCACAGCAATCTGTGTGTGATGATTAAACTAAATTCAGATTTTCCAAACTTGCTATATTGATTTACCGTAGAATTGACATGATTGTTTTCTGTGTACCAGTTTTTTTGCATAGCGGCCATTTTTATTTCTGGAAGAATCTAAGCCATTATCTTATACTTTGCACAACAGGAATGATCAGAACCTTCACCATTTTGTTTATGTACGTTTCTTTCGAGTTCCGGCAATTTTGCAGTCCTTCTGAAGACAAAACTAAATTTTACAGTAATTTTAGCTTTCTTGATACTGCGAGAAAAACAAAATTAGTTTGATGTCATATCTATCACACTCCTCTTTTATTATCATATATATAAAAAAACTTGAAAAATCAGGTTGTCTCCTTATAGTATGTTCCCTAAAAAATGTTTTTTATTCCTTCCTTCAAGTTACGATAACTGGCGTAGATGTAGCTTTGTTGAATTTGTTAGGTACATTGTTCATTTGATCAGCGGTAACAAAGAAAGCATACCTTCAATGGTATTCTGAATGTTCTTGTAACAAAATAGGCTCAAGATGATTTGGAAGTAAAACAGTAGTTTCGATTTTACATTCTCTTCAGGAATGATGAAAATACTATAGGCATAAATAACTATTAATTTTATTAAACGACATTTACTTTTTATTCATCCTACTTTATGTCATTAAATACGATTTATAAGAAAGAATGCCTAATTTTTTAATTTACTTAAATAAATTATATACCAAAAATCACAGTTTCTATAATAAGTTTTTTTTAACTGATACTGTGTAACAAAAACTTTTTGTGAGCATTACCAGGAGCCAGCTATTTTAACACAGACAAAAGATTATTATTAAATATAATTCAGGTGCTAATTATTTTAACACACTTCTACTGAAGTTTCGAACTATAATTTTAGTATTTTCTTCTCTATTAAATGACATCTTTTAGAGTCTGAGAAAACATTTTTCCTCAGTAGAGTTTGTACTGTGATATTCATTACTGTACAAACAGATATAAATGATATTAGGAAAGTTCATCAAAAGATCCTGGTAGAGTAAATGATCAGCAGTTGTTGTTCAAAATATTTTTCATGATACTAAACATATCTTAAAAAGAAATACCGTAGTTATCTTTGGAAACTTTTCTTGAGTATAAGGCAACATAATGACCTTTCTTTCATACTTTATATTATGTCCACTCAATGTATGAAACCCAAATTCTCAGCATTTTTAGCTCCAAACATAACTGTAAGACACCAAGAAGCGTTTGATTATTAATTTCCTCTTCGATATTTAACCCCTTAATAGATACCATAGGGATCTATTTCTTTTTCAGAGCACATGATGTTAAACTATTTAAAATGTGTACAAAATTCTTGTATGTCCACGATTAAACTGGTTAACAAGGTTACTAATACGGATAATATATTATTATTTATCAGTAAAATTACTCTTCAGATAGTTTCTGCATTTTACCCAACTTATAACGAATGCTGTAAATGGAGAAAAATGTTAAATCAATCAACTTGATTGAGTATATGTGTTTGATTCTTAAGTGCATTTGTATTTATGTTAGGACATGAGTATAAAGTACAATGTGTGTAAATATTACTGCCCATAAACTTGCAACTGTATCACCGTCACTCTATTTGTTTTATCGCATTTTCTTCGTTCCTTGTTTTTGTTGTTTGTTACTATTGACTTCTTTTTCACTCTTTATTTTATTTATATCAGAATTTTACGAAAACTCTCGCATTCATTCCAGATTTTCATTGAGCTTGTGTCTCTCGTTTATTTTATTTCTAATTTATCACTAATTTTATCCATTAATGGAACATACATCATTTATACTGTGTAAAGAATGGCATCATATATTTTAAATTATTTATGAGTAAAGCCAGGAGAGCTGTCTTTTGGTGTCTATAATTTCAAAAGTCCGTGATAGAAAGTGTAAACACAAAGCAGTACAGACTGCCATCTCTTGACTATTTCTGTTACCAATAAAAAGGGAAATTTACACTATTTCACATTCTTATTGCTTCATCGCATGAGGGCACGGAATGGCCAGGTGGTTAAGATACATGACCAGTAATAAGAGGATTGCGGGTTCAAATCCTCGTCGCACCAAACATGCTCGACCTCTGAGCTGTGGGCGCGTTATATTGTGACATTCAATCCCGTTATTCGTTAGTAAAAGAGTAGCCGAAGAATTGGTGGTAGGTAGTGATGACTATTTGCCTATCTTTTAGTCTCACACTGCTGAGTTAGGGACGGCTAGCACAGATAGCCCTCGTGTAACTTTGCGCCAAATTCAAATACAAACCACAAAATTTAAGACGTCAATGACCAGTTCATCGATCCTGAGATTATGAGTTGAGAGCCTTAGTCATTACAGCAGATGAGGTCCAGCATTAAATGTTGTTGTTCCATTGAATTAAGCACAATATGCCATCTATATTCTGCCAACCACGGGTATGGAAACCCGTATATAAGCGTTGTAAGTCCACAGACATACGGCTTAGCCACTGGGGGCAACATCGAATGAGTTCAGAAATCATTACAAAACTACTAGTTATATTTAAGTTTAAATATTTTCGTTCTGTCAGTAATCGTAATCATATGAAAACTAGAATGCAACACGATTTTTGTCAATCTATTTTTTTTCAAACTACTCTTTCTCAGAAACAAGTGCTTAAAAATATAGTTAGAAGTTTGTATGAATAATCAATAAGTCCATGAAAACAATAAGTCAATAACAAAATAAATTCACCAACACGTAAATCCAGAGCAAGAGAACTTCGTAGTTATTCAACTCATTCCATCTGCCCCAGGTGTGCTCTATTCGTTGTTCACTTATTAACAGTCTATCAAGGATCATACTTTAACTATAGAAGCATACCTCTTAAGTTAGTTCCAAAAAATAAAGTGAAGATTTAACAAATATAAGACAAATGTTAAACTTGTCTTCGGTTTAAATTAAAATGAGGAATACAGTTTTTGTACTCAAACTTTAAAAAAAAATACAAACTCTTTCTAATATAGATAAACTACGAAACAGAATATAAATTACAAATTTGTGTTGTGTTCTACAGAGAAAATAAATATTAGAAACACCATCAATTTGTTTCTGGATGTTGTTCTTTCGTAAAATAATAACGCTGCATGAAATACAAATGAAAATATTACAATTGATTATATCTGTCCATATTATTACAGTATAGAAATTGAGAACAAATTAGTTAGGCCAATGCAAGTGTAACAGGTGTTGTCATGATTTTAGTCTCGTTATGAAGGAAAACAGTTTTCACTGTAGCATGTTAGGTGTTTTAAAAAAAAACAGTTTATGAAATCTTCTTTGATGACAGGCTTTGAAGATATCGTATACCTCATATATTTCTACTCAAATGCTACGTATATCACATGCATTTGAAATAATACAGATGTGAGATAAATGTATATAAACATTGTTTTCGACTCTTACATGTACTTTACACATACATAGTATTTGCAGACTATCTCAGTACTTGTCTCTCACATCTACTCATGTTTGACGACTCGGAGCACGTTTACAAAAAATGAACTTAAATACATTTGTTTTTATATTAATTAAGTACTACATAACATTTTGTGTTAGTGTCGAAATTCCATGAACCTAAATGTAAGAATATCATGTATTTTTCATGATATTTTAGTTATTTTTTAAATTTTTTATTTTATCTCTTTAGAAATAAACAAACAAACATTAAAATATTTCCTTCTTTATTACATTTAAGAAAGTTCAGTCGAGGCTACTATTCTATTTCTATAGAATTTATGTCTAGTTTGTTACAAGCTTCAAGACTTGGAATATCATTGACGCTATGCTTTCATTGTTTCTGCAGTCACAATGAACAATGTACCAACCACACTGAAAAGAGTTACAGCTTCACCAGTTATAATGATGTGCGAAAAAATAAGCAATTGTCATGACCAATGACTCAACGTTGGAGGAATGGCATCTGAGAATTTATAGCACTGAACATTTGGGTTTGGTACTTTGATTGGAGGTCAGTCGATGGTCAAGCGTTTTAAGGCGAGCGATTCCTAATCTTTGGGTCGTGCGTTCGCATTCCCGTCGCGCCAAACATGCTGAACCTTTCAGTCGCATCCAAGTTGTTGTCCCATTTATCAAATATAAATGAAGGACGAGTAATTAGGATGATCCCGACAATGGATAACGTGATGGCTATGACATCAAAATATGTACTTTTTCTCGCAATATCAAAAAACCTAGAATTGCGGTGAAAATCATATCAGTCTTTGCGAGAATTGTAGTGTCGACTAATGGTAAGAAATTTAAAGATTTGTACAGAAACAAGATAGCTAGAGTTGCGATAATTGTTCTGGTAAAAATCAGCAGATATTGACTCAGGTTCTTCGGAAGAAAAGAATGACCTCTATGTAAAATAACTGATACACATATAACAAACGTGCATATTCCACGGTGGATCAATATTGCCTCTTTGGAGATATCTGAAACGATTTTAACCAACGCCCATTGGCCACAGTTGGTAATACATTCGAGTGAGACTAAGGTAATTCCAATGCCAGGAAACTGCATTTTCTGAAACGAAGACACAAATGTATCTGACATTTCAAGTGAGCTGTTTCGACTTGCTACTTTCTTTTCTGATGTTCTCTTTTATCTAAGCTTTTTTAAAATGACGTTTACTTTTTCTGGACAATCTAAAATGTGATAGAAAAATTAAGTATTACTTAAAGTTATGATAATGTTTTTATTAAACCGGCAAATTTGTAAGTAGTAAACAGAAAATTATTAATTTGACTCTCACATAAACTATGTGTAATAACAGATAATATTATTTTGAGCACATAATTTATTCTTTAATAAAGAGATCAAGACACGGAATAATTATTCTTACAAACTAGACCGTGAATTCTCCTGAGGATAAGAAGGTACTAATTTCTTTCCATAATGCTCGGTTTATTCATTCAGAAAGAAAACTAGCAGACACAAAAGTGTAGAATATAATGACATGTTAAAGGACTCAATCAGTATGTTTTCAAACTTCTACTGATAGATATCACTCGTTTAAAATGTGCACATTCAAGAAATAAAAAAACTCATTGTCAAATAAGAATAGATAAAATCTATAAAATAATGTAAATCAAAATTTTAATGTTTTTATATTTGCTGTAACATTTGCTATATTATTGTAACATTGTGGTAAGGCCTAAAACAAATAAATCACACTGGTTTTCTCAGGGAGTTACCCCAAAGGGATTCGATAATTATTAATTCTTTGTTTACAAAACTGCTAAATTTTTTGGAATACTTCTCGGCTTGATTATGACTATTTCAAAGTTTTTTTTTTCTGTCACACACCATTTAAGTTCTCACGAATATCTCTTGGAAAAGAGACAATTAGTTAATGAAAGAGAAATGAACAAGCTCGGTATAAGACTATGTTAAGTGTATTTGATCGTCTTTATTACTCGCTAAAAGTTACTTACGCAAAATACTTTAAACAGTCTCGTTTCTTTTAACTGATATTGCAGTTGATTGTCTTAACTGAAATATGAAGTGTTCTCTTTACATCAAGTGGCAGTCCTTCAAATAATAAAAGTTACATGTATAAAAAGATGTTTTTGCTTGCTTCCATCCGAACATTATGCAAATCTCGCGACTTGTTGTTTTATTGGATAAATTGATAGGAATGTCGTTTGAGAGTAAAATATGTATATACATCTGATGTCAATAAAAAAAGCGATGAGATTATATATTTCTATTGTAATGACATCTATTACTCAAATTTGAAATAACTCGTCATAAAAGGACAATATATCCATATATTGGTAATATCAGCAAAAAATATTCAACACTTACAACTGTCATTTGTAATTAGATACTAATAACAGACTAGTCCCAATCCTACTTTGATTTTAGTTAACTGCTGTTTTTACGGAGACGTTCTAAGTAGATTTATTTTTTATATGAATAATGGCTGAAATTCGAAATATTGGTTCTTGCTGATTGAAGTTATGTACGTTTTTATGTTTCTTTGATGAATGAAGCTGTATCTGTTTAAGAACTATTGTAGGTTCTTTAAGATAACACCAATTTATAAGCCAAGACACGGAATAAGTGCAAGTTAATAATTAACCTCTTGTTAATGATAATAAACTTGTCAATTTATAAGTGGACTTAGACGATCGTTTTGGACAAAAACAATAAGAAACTTTATCTAATCGCCACAACCTGACAATAAGGACGGAAATGTATTGATAATTGCTTGCAATCTTCATACATATTTCACTTATATGTAAAAAATCAGTAAAACCAGTTTTAATTAGCGCTATTTATTTAGTAGTTAGATTACCATCACGCTAATAAATTTTCGTTTTTAAATTTACACATATTAACCCTAGAAGTGGGTTTGACGACTTCTATTGATAAAGATCAGGTTATATGCAATTTGTTTTACATGATACCGTTTATTTTTCACATAAATATTTTACTTTATATCACAGTAATCTTTGTTTAAACATGGCCCCCAAATAACCTGGTATCTCATTCATAAACATGTCGAGCTCGACTAAAAACCACTCTTTATTATCCAATGTAGTAAACTGTGGTAAATTCTCATCGTTGAGTTGTTACAACTTTCTTCGTGTTCGTATAAAATGTGTGCTGATTGTAATCCCAAATATTATTTGTATGACTCACTAGCTTGTAGTGCATATCAAATAATTATTTGATATCTGATATTATTCGCCAAAATCTAGAATACATTTTATAATCCTACGTTATAGTTTCATGTTTATGTGTTTTGATTTATGGCTTGAATATTTTATAATATAATTAATCAAAGTTTCGGGATTTGCTGTTTTTTAACGTAGTTCTTCCTCATGATTCAATTTATTAATTAAACTTGAATTGGACAAAAATTATTTAATATCACTAAAATATATACTTATATATATATATTTATGTCCGAGATGAATATCATACAACATTGAAAAAAAGCTTTTCATACTTTTTCAGCCTTTTTTTGTACCAGGATTAAATGAAATAATAACCGACAAAAAGAACGTAAAATAAAAAAAATATATAAGAAGTAACTATGGAACGTTAACAAATGAATAAAAATAATTCAAGGATGAGTGTCAGATATTGATAAAACGATAATATGAACTGAAAACTTCAAATCAACAACAAAGGGTAAATTTTATTTTGTGAATATATAAATAGAATTTTAAAGGCGACCTTTAAGTAATTTTGTGATCACAGTTTAAAATATTTTTTCTTTCAACCCTAAATTAATCGACTTTTAACCAATTCTACTTGGTGCATAAATTTATTTCTTATCGTTACATGACATTTCATGATATATTTTCTTGTTTCTGTTTGTTATTAAGCGCTTTGCTACTTGAAGGACTACCTCGCTCTGCCCATCATAGGTACGAAATCTGGTTTATGGTAGTGTAAGTCCGCAGGCGTACCAATTTGCCACTGTAGGGACTTCGTGATACATAAACCGCAAGAAAATTAAAACAGATATAGAATTAAACTTTACCACTAACCCTTCTAATAATTGTTTTATTTCATTGTTGCGCATAACAGGCTAAAAATTATTAATTAATAATAAAGTGTTGGTCTCAACTAGAGACTACTGTATAAAATCGACTCCTTAATTTGTGAATGAAAAATAAATGAGAGCATATCGATTAATATGAGACTTCGCTGAGAGTAAAATTCACTATTTATATGTTTTGTTCTTTCATGCGAAAGTAAAACTGTTTCGGAAATGGATATTCAATCTTCAACCGCCATTTGGACGAGTTACAAAAATTGTTATTTAAGTTCAATTTTGATGATGTATACAAATCCACGTGCTGAAAAGAAAATTTCAAAAATCGTAAAAAATTTAATTATTCTTTCAACTATAAAAAATATAGTAATCATTTGAAAGAAACCAATAATTGCTTTGGAGTTAACATCCACTTACGAAAGAATATTAAGTGAAATTAGCAGTTCAAAAGATAAATAACAAAGTATTATTCATTGTAGTTTAGCGCAATCCTACACAAAAGGTTTTGAGCGGTATAAGTAGATAGACATACACAGTGCTTGGCCTGACCAGGTAGATTAAGGCATTCGACTCGTATTTCGAGGGTCCCGTGTTCGATTTCCCGTCACTCCAAACTTGTTCGCCCTTTCAGCCGTGGGGCCATTATAATGTAACGGTCAATCCCACTTTTCGTTGGTAAAAGAGTATCCCAAGAGTTGACGGTGGGTGGTAATGACTAGCTGTTTTCTCTCTAGTCTTACACTGCGAAATTAGGGACGGCTAACGCAGATAGCTCTCGTGTAGCTTTGTGCGAAATTAAAAAAAAACATGTTAATAATGATAGGTTTACTAAATAATAATTGTTACGTATTTTAATGTTTTATGTTCTTCGTAGATAAAACGCAACAGAAAAACACAGATAACAGCTTGTATAATTTATTACACTAAACTATTAACAAATATAACAGATATAAAATGAATTATATAATAATAGTGACAGATATTAAGTTACAACATTCGAAATTAATTACAAAACAAAATAATATTAGTTTCAAACTTCAAAATAAATCACAACACAAAACGGTACTGACCTGTATCTAATGTAATGATCTAAAATTACAGTCTCAAATTCCAGTCTAGGGTGTGAATTTGGTCCCACGAAGAAATTCCGAAACAGTTCACAGTTCAATGAAATCGCTGTCTCTCAGCTCAAGCAGTAATTCAGATGTATCGTAGAGATTGACGAAATAAAATCACAGCTTCCGTAGATCTAATTTCAATCACAAATCCAAGTTGAATATTCACAGCAAACACTTAATCTTTCTCAAATAACTAACTCTCTTCTTTTGAAATGAAACTGGTGTCTGATTCTCACTCTTTGTCTTCGAATAAAACTAATGACTGAATCTCTCTCCCTCGAATAAAACTGATAACTGATGATTGAATCTCTCTCTTGTCACCGTCTTTTATACCGATAGGCCTATTTTTTGAACAATCTTGCAATTTCCATACAACTCCAGAGCTATCCACGCATATCCGTTCTTGCACGAGACAACACGTCTAGACAGGAAGTCACCAGCACTCATTTACAAACATATTATTGGCCTACTTAATTCGAGAAAGTTCTAAAATGTTACCCTGAATGAATAACAAAAAATTAGTTTAAACTTCGAAACAATAATATCAATATGGAAAAATGAATAATACAAATGAAAATTCAAACACAACACGACATGTTGTCGTTTACAAAATATTTACACATATACATAACATAATTAAACTTCGATAGTGATATAGGCTATTACCTCCACTAACAGAGGACATCCAATCACTATAAGCTTCCTGTAAGTGTTTATTCTTACTAGCTCAGAGTATCCGCGAAGGAAGCAAAAATATATTATGGATAAAGCTATGTAATGTTTTTCTACATTTTTTCTTCTGTTACTAAGCTCTTAATGAAGGACGATAAAATATCCATTTTCTTTAAATAAGATGTTTAATCGTAGGCAGGAATTTTACGCAACTATTGGAAGGCAGTGGAATTAGTTTCCTTTACTAAAATTTTCAAGTTAAGTTAGTACGAGTTCTGCATCTCAGCATAAAGTCGGAAAGCTTTTAATTTAAAAAATGGGTTATGTAATAAACGCTATAAAAGATAATGCTTAAGTCATTTATAGACGTGATTACATACATCACAACTCTATCTGTTTGACTTTTGTATTCATTTGTGTTTATACTAAACGTTGTGTATAAGATGCAATGTGTCTGAATGTTAATATACATTACTTAGTCGTTAAGGCTTCATGATCTAAGTGTTATAAGTCCATAATCTTGCCCCTGAGTCACGATCGGTCTATTTCTTTTCGTTGCAATTTTCTCTTCTGTTGGCTTCCCGAAACCTTTAATATTTTTTATACATTTCTGTACATCTTGTTAAAAAGTCCTGATTTTATCCAATCTCATAAACTGCCTTTTTCTAAAGAAGGCAGATGAGTATTGTTTAAAAATAACCAGTTCTAGTTCTTTATATTTGTATTGATAATTGCATAACACCTTAGAGTACTCCTTCCAAAAAGTAATAGTTAGTCTCTGTTAATTATTTCTGATAAATAATTGTTATCATTAAAAGGTATGTTTATGTATTTTTTATGCAAAAACGGCTCATTTTGGTTGAGAAAATATTTTATATTGAAGAACGAACAGCGTTTCGACCTTCCTCGGTCGTAGTTAGGTTCACAAAATACTGACCGGAAGCTGACCATATGTTTAAAAGGGGTTGTGTAACTTAGTGTCCGAATGCAGAGGGTGGTGTTAGATGTTTAAATGTATAATTCTATTTTATTATATTAATACAGGTATAAAGGCGTTCCTTTACATTGGTTTATTTTGGGTTTAAGTTTTTTATAAGTGAGGCTTCTTTAATTTTGCGTTTGTTTATGTTTCTTTTCTTTATTTAGTATTCCAGTGTTTTTATGGTTTTGTTGATGTTTATTTGACTTGCCGTGTTCGAAAACGTGCGAAGATGACTTTTTTATGTTCTTTGAATCTGGTTTCCATTTTTCTAATTCTTTATCCAGTTTTCTACTTGTTTCTACCGAAGAAGGTCGAAACGTTGTTCGCTCTTTCATGTAGCCCCCCAGTGGCTCAGCGGTATGTCTGCGGACTTACACACTAAAATCCGGCTATCGATACCTGTGGTGGGCAGAACGCAGAAAGCCCATTGTGTATCTTTGTGCTTAATTAAAAAAAACACAAAAAATTGAAATTGTTATTTACACTCATGTGTAGTTTTTGTTTAAATACTATCTTATTTATGTGGTGAAAAACATAAGCATCTGCTCATAAACTTCTCAGCCGTGTTACAGGATTAAAGTTAAATGCGAGCTTGAAGACAAACCTGAAACAGAACTGGAGAGAAAAAGGTGATACATTTTTTCACTCTTTTTATTCGGCTAGGGGTTTTTTAAAAAATCATCAATATCTTTTTACGATTTCGTGCTTTGAGAAGAAATTAATAATGGCAAATTTTATGAACGTAAATTCATTTGTTTGTCACATGAGAATGTCCAGAAATGTGGTGAAATGTATTGCTTGTGAATGAAACAGTCATTTCCTGTTAAGTGGGAAGAAACAGTTTCATGAGAGTACAGATCAGTCTTGTTTTATAATACTAGTAAACACTTCAATGGCGATACAACCCAAGGGAATAAAGCTATACAGTATAAAAAACAGTACTTCACATCAAGTGTGTATTATGTTTTTTCCCTTATATTAAGTGTAAGTCATTCGGTCATTCAATTAAATTGATATTTACTTTGAAATTATCCTGTACGAACCTATTGTTATAAATCTTACTAATAGTCTGATTTTATCAGTCAAATGATATGATAATATTATTCAAACACACACATATTTATATTTGGAAAGTTCAGCTACCTTTCTGTCAATAGGATTTTTGTTGTCAGTAAGTATTAATGTATCAACACTTTCTTCTATAGTGGTAACTTTTGGTGGGTTAGTATATATTGTAACATGTTTTATAGCTTAAATTTTTTTGCCTCTCATAAAATTCGCTGGAAGTTTGATGAAATCCCTAGTTTTCTCACTTCACGTAAAATGTTTCAAAATCTGAACAGTAACTGATATGATTAATTGTAATATTGTTAGAATTTTGTTTAAATATTTTGTGTCACCAGTTATCTATTAGAAAGACTATTAACCAATGTTGATGTAGCGGAGAACACACAACGTTTGTTTTTGTTTATAATTTTGCACAAAGCTACTCGAAGGCTATTTGTTCTTGCCGTCCCTAATTTAGCAGTGTAAGGCCAGAGGGGAGGTAGCTAGATATCATCACCCACTGCCAACTCTTGAGCTACTCTTTTACCAACGAATAGTGGGAATGAAAATCACTTTATAACGCTCTCACGGCTAAAATGAGGAGCATGTTTGGTGCGATTGGGATTCTAACCCGCGACCCCAGATAACGAGTAAAACCTCTTAACCCACCTGGCCATGCTGGGTCTCAAAACACAACGAATTTGGTCCATTTTTTACATAGTTAATTAGTATGTGCTTGGAAATAGAAATATAGATTCTTAAGATAACAGTTTCACAGTAAAATATCAGATAAAAAGTCATAATCAAATGTTCTTCGTGTCTCAGCAGTAAATTTGATTGTTTCAAAACGACAAAATTGAGGAACTGATACTTTAACAGAGCTTACGACACATAAGCTATTTAAAACTTCAAGTTTATCAAAAGTTCCTAAAAATAACTATGGTTCCTGTTTTTAACATCTTATGCTGTATAATAACATATATTTTGAGCTACATTGTCATATACTAAACAAAAATCGTTTGCTATTCAGAAAATTCGTTAATGATGCACCTGAATCTTGAGTGATAATAAAATTTTATTTCTTTCGAAATAAATAATTGGGTTCTAAAAATGCTCGAAAAATTATTGTTATATAATGTTGGTTAAAAACTCATAATTGACAAAAAATTATGATTTCTTTTCTCTGTAAAATATTTGATTAAACGAAAGTTTTTACGTTTTATTTATTTTCTGATCCTACTTAGTAAGATAAAGTAGAATTAATTAAAGTTAGGCGTCATTTTAAGAAAGTAGTAATTCTCTTATTTATCTTATTATTGCTCAAAAGGAAGTTGAGTCTATCATACCATCCTTCTTCTAAATTATCCTATACCTATTTTGTTAAACGTTTTCAGAGAAATGTTGAGGACTTTTAGAATTGAAGACGTTATTTTATACCTACTATTAATGTACGAAACAATGCAAGCACTCCAGTCAACAAAGTTACAACTTCAAGTGTTATTATGTAAAGTAAGATGAAAGAAAAATAATTTCCAGAGAAACACACAATTAGCCTTTTCAACGGTTGCCTAAAGTAATTATCCAAATCACTAATATAATACATGGAATATTTCCTCATGCTAGAAATTTAGTCTCGTCAAGTATAAAATGGATTTTTGTAATAAACTTTTTTCAGGGATAACACAGGAAGAAAATTAAGTATCATCCGATTTGTTTTTGTTTAAATCTTATCCAACAATTTAATATCTTTCTTTAGGAAGAGAACCCAAACCCGTACATATTTCTCTCAAGATAGCCTCACAAGTGATCTATACAGTAAAACAATAATATCTTTATGTCATATTTAATAGTGATATAGATACTAGCCAAAGTTCTGTTAGTCCTATTACTAGTTGCATACATTGTTTACGTGACTTTAGCGATTTTTCGATCAAAATCGAAAAGTTGTTTTTCAATGGCATTTTAATATACATCAGTTCAAATCGAAACAGTAATTTGAGTTGAAAAACTTAAACATATTATATGCTAGGCATTGACTCAGAACATCTCTAAGTCTGCGGAATCCTTGATATCAGGATTGCGACCAAAAAGATCTTGACGTCATATTCAAACAACACAGTTGTCGTTGGTATTCCACAGTCAAAATGATTTGTATAACACAAAGGACGCAGCTCAAAGCTTTGAGACACATAACTTGTTGTAACTTTTATCCAGTCAAACCTAGTTTCATTTATAAGATTTTTTTTTGCATTTTTACTCTTAAACCAAATTTTATTTATTAAATTCCTTAACGTTTTCTCAAATTTTCAGATTTATTTTTAACGAGTTCTTATAAAACACTTCATTAAACCATTTCTATCAGTCAAGTGAAGATAATATACATTTTCTTTGTCAAAGAATGTGAGAATAAGTCTTAAAAAAGAGTTTCCTTTAGTTAAAACGTACTGACATTATGACACAAAATCAAACTGTTTTAAGTGACTCAGCATCATTAATCACACTCTTCAAAACCTTTCCACATTCTGGTGAAATATTATCTGTTCTATAATTGTATGGACAATATTTATCACTTTCTTCAAATATTTGCCAACTTGTAATTTTCCAGTATTTTTCAAATTCTCAAAGACTTATAAACATATTAGCCATTGTTCAAATTTCGACCTCAACTTAGTGATATTTTTTAAAATATTTATTTACCTAAAATAAACCTAAAATAGAAATGTTCAAAATGATTTTTAATCGTTTTGAGAATTTAGACTTTTTGGAAGTGTTAAGTAGAATCAAAATTCTGTTTATATGAATTTCAGAAAGATGCTAGATAGGTTACTGCAGGTAAAAAGAAAACAGAAATTGGATACGTGAAAGTATATTGATATATAAGTACATTTTACTTAAATTTAGACGTTGTTTTTGACTCATTATTTAAAGAAAAAATAGTAGCATGTGATACCACATATGAATTACAACGCTACATCATATCGTTTAACGTCTTGCAAGCAGTGTAATAAAGAGTAAAAAAATATAACTCATTAACGCCTCTTGTAGCACAGGGGCATATCTGCAGATGTTTTCTACAAGAAACTGTCTTTCTACACCCGTGGTGGGCGGACTACAGATAGCACTCTGTGTAGCTTTGTGAACACAAGATGAGTTCTGAGAACGGACATAATAAGTTATCTCATTTCCAGTATACCAGCAAGTGCACTCATTTTTGACTCAGACTTGCCACCTCACAAAAAGGTGAAAACATGACGCTCAATAACCCGTACAGTGCAGTCATCCATAGGATGAATAGCCCCAAGGTACAAGACCAAGGGAAGTATTTACATCCTTATCATCTACGCCTAGCATACAAAGTTAGCAGGGCAGAAGCGATAATTGTACACTGCCGAACCAACACGTTATACCACTTCTCCCTAGGCAACCTCTTGGGCACGAGAGAAAACGAATTCCAAAGCATGTGACTGGGGATGAAGTCCAGACCAGTTCAAACGAAGAGTCGGTAGCCGAAGTTCATTTGCCCACCCACCGAGCACGAGGCTTGGCATGGATAAGCTGAGAAATAATGGTCTGAGAGTAACAGTGGACAACGGCCAGCGCCAAACCTAACGATGTTGTGTTAATTTTCTCCTCCAATCCCAAAAGGCTCGGGAGACTGGGAAGTTTGTTGAAACAATCGAACGATCCAGGTGACCGTAGTTTGTCCAATATCGGGAGCAGACGCTGTAACGGCTTCGGTGGAGAGACCAGAAGTCCCACAACACCAGAAACCTTGGCATGGGGTCCTTCAAAGCCCCCAGCCACATTTCCACCAGCGAAGAAAACCTGGGCCACCTCGGGAGTACCATCTCTCCTGGCTTACCCACTCCACATAAAGGGAGCATGATCCTCCTCGAAGGATCTAACACCAATACTTATTGGGGCAATAAGAGAGTGGGTGCTAATGCACCCTTAACCTTCTTATTACCAGTCACAGAGGCCAGATCCTCCATAGAAACGAGAACACCTTATGGTTTCACAGGCAGGTCAGAGGTCCCAACCAAATTGGTGCCGTCAGTGTGGCCTGGAACCTTCTGAGAGGCCTTCCCCCCTGAACGGCTCCCAGAGCGTCACCAACCTCCTCATTACCCTTCAAATTGGGGGGCGAGAAAGACCCTCCCTCCAAATTCACTGGCTCTGCTGTGGCAGACTCTCCCACATAGGCTCCACCGTCGGTAGTTGTTGGTTTTAGGGGTGTGATGATGGAAGACCACATCCTTTCCTCCTTATGAACACGTGGCTGCCACGCAGACACTACGTCATATATTGCCACATGCCTCGGATAACGAGAAAACGTGTGGCCATCATTAAAGATATCACATTTTATATCACAGTCACGTAACGCCCATTTCCAACATTTTGGAAGCCTTCAGTGTAGCAGACACCAAGGCAGTTTTTAAGGCGTCTGTTACCGCCGAGGATAGCGAAGCCGTGATCACCACGAAGTGGATGGACCGTGACTGGACAGAATAAAACCGGATGGCCATAGCCATACCGACTTACCAGAAAGTGGCGCGTACAAAATACACGCAAACTACATAATATAGAAAATACTGTTAAAGACACCACACTCCCGTATAAAGCACAGATTAACACAGCGGCAAAAATCCAGGACACTACTGCAGGATGAAACACTACTCAATATCACATCCACCATAACTCCCAGTTATCTAAACAAACTGGCGTAGCTCAAAACCGCCACCCATTTATATCGTTTTCTTTGACTATAACTCTCTAAATATTCCATTATATGTAGCAAGGTGTACATCCGCAAAAAGTAGTGCCAAGTTGTTAAATGTCCTTATTCACAACTAAAACAATTATTAGAAAGTTTACGAAAAATTTCGTTAATTTTTATTTCTTTATATTTATTTAGCACATTCTTATATTTGTTCCACAATAGTTTCATACTTTATTTAAAGTTTCTTTTCAAATATATTAACTATTAATTTTTGTATCAGTATTTCAACATTACTGATAAAATATTATAATTTATTACAAATTTTACAATATCTCAATAATTGCGAAGTTATAATGCTGATAACAAGGTACACAAGGTACTATAGAAATGTGCAATTCAATAATTTATAATCTTATTGTCAGACGAATATCCACATTTAGATCTCAAATGACAATCGCTTTATTTTATCGAACAAACGAGACAATCGCAATATTTCCGTAAGGTCTGCACTAAAACAAGCGAAAACATAGTTTTCTACACTTAAATTTTCTCAATTGAAGAAATGCAATTTTGATGAAAAGACATTATTTCAGAGTTCAGTTCTAAAAATTGTTTCACGTAAGTAACTTTTATTATGTGATGTCACCCAAAACATCATGGAGACAAGTATTATCTATTTTCTTTAGGCTTTACCATAATATTAAACACAATTCAATGTTTAAAAATCAAGTTTTGTTGTTAAAGTGCGTCTCCTAGACATTGCTTTTTCCTTCCTTCCTTCAAGTTACGATAACTGGCGTAGATGTTTCTTTGTTGAGTGTGTTAGATACATTGTTCATTACGTTAACGGTAACAACGAAAGAATTGCTTTCAATGATATTCCGAAGATCCTGAAGTTTGCTTGAAAACTTGTAGCAAAATAGGCTTAGGATGCTTTAGAAGTAAAACAGTAGTTCGATTTTACATTCTCTTCAGGAATGAAGAAAATACTATAGGCATTAATAACTATTTTATTAAACTACATTATTAATTCTACTTTATGTCATGACCTACGATTCCTAAGAAAGGATGCGTCAATCTTTAGTTTACGCATTTTACCCATCTTATAACGAATGCTGTAAAAGGAAAAAAATCTTAACTCAATCAACATCATATAGTATATGTGTTTGACTCTTAAATGCATTAGTATTTATGTTAGATCATGAGAATAAAGTCTAACGTGTCTGAATATTATTGCCCATAAACTTACAACTATATCACCGTCAGTCTATTTGTTTTGTTGCATTCTCTTCGTTCCATCTTTTCTGTTGTTTGTTTCTGTTGACTTTCTCTTCACGCTTATTTTGTGTACATCTATATCTAACAAAAACTTCAACATTCATTCTACATTTTAATTGAGCTAGTGTCTCTCGGTTATTCTATTTCTACCAGAGAATTTAACACTAAATTTGTCCATTATTGGAACATACATCTCTTACATTGTGTGAAAAATGGCATCATATATTTTAAATTATTTATTACTCATAAAGCCGGGAAAGCTGTTCTTACTGCTTCACGGCATGACCGGGTGGTTAAGGTACTCGACCAGTAATCAGAAGATTGCGAGTTCGAATCCTCGTCGCACCAAACATGCTCGCTCTAACAGCCGTTGTGGTGTTATAATGTGACAGTCAATTTCTTGGTGAAAGAGTAGCCCAAGAGTTGGCGGTGGGTGGTGATAACTAGCTACTTTCCCTCTAGTCTTACACTGCTAAATATAGACGGCTAGCGCAGAGAACCTTCGTGTAACTTTGCACCAAATTCAAACACAAACCAAAGAAAGTAAGACGTCAATATCCAATCCATCGATCCTGAGTGTATGAGTCGAAAGCCTTAGTCATTACAGCAGGCGAGGCCCAGCATTGAATGTTGAATTAAGCACAACATGCTATTTGTGCTCTGTGCACCACGAGTATCGAAACTCGGATTTCAGCGTTCTAAGTCCGCAGATATACCACTTAGCCACTGGGGGGCAGCATCGAATTAGTTGAGAAATTAATAAAAAAAACTAGTTATATTTAAGTTTAAATATTTTCGTTCCGTCAGTTATTGTGATCGTATAAAAACTCGAATGCATCACTATTTGTGTTATTTTTTTCGAATTAGTATTTCTCAAAAACAAGAAGTTAGAAAATATACTTTAAAGTTTAGATGGATAATGAAAAAGTCCATAAAACGAAAGATATAATCCAGCAAACGAGTATAATGATATGAAATAAGTGAATTTGATCGTATAATTAATATTTCTCAAAATATTTTGTTCATAGTAGATTAAATTCACCAACACCTGAAGAGCTTCGTAGCCATTCATTTCATACCATCTGCCACAGGTGTTCTCTACTTGTAGCTCACTACTTTACAGTGTACGTGAGCTCGTACATTAACTGTAGAAGTATACCTCTTAAATTAGTTCAGATTAATAAAGTGAAGATTTAACAGACATATATTAAACTTGTCTTAAGTTTAAATTAAAATGAAAAATAGTTTTTATACTCAAACATTAAAAACACTATAAACCCTTTCTTATGTAGATAAACTGCGAAACAGAATATAAATTTTTGGTGTTTACTACAGAGAAATTAAATATTAGAAACATTATCAATTTTTTTCTGGATGTAGTTAGATCGTAAAATAATAACGCTGCATGAAATACAAATTAAAAATTAATATTGATTATGTCTGTCCATAGTATTACAGTATAGAAACAGAGAATAGGTTAGTTAGGTCCAATGCAAGTATAACCGGTGTTATCATGATCATAGCCTAGTCATGGAGGTTAACAGTTTTCGCTGTACTTTACACATACAGAGTAATAGCAGCTTATCTATTTGTCTCTGTCATCTTCTTATCTTTGGTGACTCGAAGTACGTTTAGAAAAAAAGTGAGCTTAAAATATTTTAGTTTTTATATTATCTAAGTATTAAAAATAAAAATAAATGTGAATTGCTTCTCTATAAGGTAGAATACTTTGAGTTCAATATTATCTGAAAGTTTCACAGATTTGTTAATTATGGTTCATAACTTTCTGTATTAATTTTGAGGGTCAATAAATGTAAGAATATCAGGTATTTCTCATGATATTTTGTTATTTCAATATTATTCAATTTTATCTCTTCAGACATAAACAAATATTTCAGAAACAAACAGACATTGAACTATTTTCATCTTTATTTCAGGTAAGAAAGTTCAGTTGAAGCTACTCTTAAACTTCTATAGTATTTCATGCTTAGTTTGTTCCAAGCTGTGAAAAACTTTCAAGACTTTTAGAATATCATTGAAGTCAGGCTTTTATTGTTAATGTTGTCGTAATGAAATGTACCTACTACTCTGAAAAGAGTTACAGCTTTACCAGTTATCAAGTAATAAGAAAACAAAATTTTCACCGAACACACTAAAGCCACACAGTTCGCTCTTTCAACGTAAAATATATTAATATTAAAATACCTAGAGTCAAAACTTATTATTCCAACCATTAATATAATCCAAACGACATCTCCACTGTCTGGAAAAATTAACATTAGGATGTACTGGATAATATGCGAAGACTCAACGCTGGAGGACTGGCATCTGAATACGAAGTAGTTCACATTAATAATGAAAACATCATTGAAACTAACTTTGTAACAAAAATGAATTGCTTTAGTCTTGTGTAATGTCTCGGTAATGTGTCACACTTTGAAACAGCTGCAGTTATTTGTAATAACTGTTATTATAAATTTTATTGTTATTTGTATATTAAAATATATTTGTGTTAATACTGATAATTATATGCTACAATCGTGTCGGTAAATGTCATAAACTTGATACTTATCGCGTGAGATAAATTGAATTATGTAATACAATAAACTGGGACTTATCTGTGGACTTATAGAACTGAACATTTGGGTTTGATACTTGGAGTGGGTAGAAGAAAGATAACCTATTGTATAGTTTTATGTTGTTTAACTATTTCAAAAATAACTATGGTTCGTGTTTTTAAGAGTATTTCTGTGTAGTTAAAAACACTTGGAGATACAAGTACTGATCACTTAGTCGTCTGGGATCGTTTAATAAAATTTTCTAATACCATTAAATGTTAGGTTCCAATATTACTGGTCATTAAAGTAAGAAAAATAACGAGAAATAATATATTTACTCAAATAACGTTCGAATAGCTCACTAATGATGCACCTGAATTCTATGAAATATGAAACATTCATTTGTTTTAAAATAAATATTGAGCTTCAATAAATGATTTAATAAAATTATACACCTTTATATATATAATCTTAATAAGAACACAGAATGACAAAAATCATAATTATATTTTTGAACTTCAAGTTCAACTTGATCATATTACTTAAATGCAGACGTCGTCAGACAAAGCAAATTTTAATGTCCATTTTCATATAATTCATGTAGAGAGAGTTCAGTCGAAACTACTATTCTTCTTCTTAGGCATACCAAGCATATTTTGTTCCAAGCTATAAAAAAACTTTCAGGACTTTCAGAATACCATTGAAGACATGATTTTATTATTATTGCTAACGTAATGAACAATGCACCTACCACACTCATCAAAGTTACATTTTCACCAGTTATAGTGATTTGGAAAATGAAGGAAAAAACAATTTCGATGGAACTAACTAAGGCCACAAAGCCAGCTTCTTCTAAATACAGGGCGTTAACATAAAAAAAATGGGTGGCGAAACTAAGTATTCCAATCATTATTACAATCCAAGGCACAGTTCCGCATTTTGGAAATATAGTCTCGTTAACGATGCATTGGTAACTGTATAATATTACAATCTGTGTGACCGACATATGGAAGATCACTACAGCATAGTGTAAAGATACGATCCGACGTACTATTATAGCCGACAATGATTTTAGAAAACTATACCCGACAGCCAGTGAGAACCCCATAATTCGAGATTGTGCATCCAAGTAGTTGTTCCATTCTTCAAATATAAATGAAGGACGAGTAATTAGAATGATCCCGACAATGGATAATGTGATGGCTATGACATCAAAAAAATGTACTTTTTCTCGCAATATCAAAAAACCTAGAATGGAGGTGAAAATTATATCCGTCTTTGCGAGAATTGTAGTGTCGACTAATGGCAAGAAATCTAAAGATTTGTACAGAAACAAGATAGCTAGAGTTGCGATAATAGATCTGGTAAAAAGTAGTAGATACTGACCGAGGTTCTTCGGAAAAAAAGAATGACCGCTATGTAAAATAACTGATACACATATAAGAGACATGCATATTCCACGGGGGATCAATATGGCCTGTTTGGAGATATCTGAAACGATTTTAACCAATGCCCATTGACCACAGTGGCTGATACATTCGAGTGAGACTAAGGTAATTCCAATGCCAGGAAACTGCATTTTCTGAAACAAAGACACAAATGTATCTGACATTTCAAGTGAGCTGTTTCGACTTGCTACTTTCTTTTTTGATGTTCTCTTTTATATGTGCTTTCTTAAAATGACGTTTACTTTTTCTGGACAATCTAAAATGTGACAGAAAAATAAAGTATTACTAACAGTTTTATCAGCGAAAAATAATGTTATTATTAAACCGGCAAATTTGTAATTAATAAACACAATATTATCAATTTGACTCTCACATAAACAATGCGTAATAACAGATAATATTATTTTGTGCACATAATTTATTCTTTAATGAAGAAAACAAGACAGAGAATAATTATTCTAACAAACTAGACCTTCGTGAGTTCTCCTGAGGAAGAGAAGGCACTAATTTCTTTCCATAATGCTCGGTTATTTTATTCAAAAAGAAAACTAGCAGACTCAAATGTTTAAAATATAAGTACATGTTAAAGGATTCAATTAGTATTTTTTCAAATTTCTACTGATCGACAAAACTAGTTCCTTTTCAAAATGTGCACATTCAAGAAAAAAAAAGAATTATAAGAAAATAAGAATAAATAAAATCTATAAAATAATGTTAATAAAAAATTTAATGTTTTTATATTTGCTGACATGAAACATTGTAGTAAAGACTAAAGCAAATGGATAATACTGGTTTTCTTAGCGAGTTACCCCAAAGGGATTCGTTAATTATTAATTCTTTGTTTACAAAGCTGCTAAATTTTATGGAATACTTATCAGCTTGATTACGACTACATCAATTTTTTTTGCCATCACACACCATATAAGTCCACAAGAATATCTCTTGAAAAAGAGATATGAAAGAGAAATAAACTAGCTCAATATAAGTCTATGTAAAGTATATTTGATCGTCTTTATTACACGCTAAAAGTTACTTACGCAAAATACTTTAAACAGTCTCGTTTCTTCTAACTGATATTGCAGTTGATTGTCTTAACTGAAATATGAAGTGTTCTCTTTACATCAAGTGGCAGTCCTTCAAATAATAAAGGCTACATACAAAAAATGATGTTTTTGCTTGCTTCCATCCAGACGTTATGCAAATCTTGCGACTAGTTGTTTCATTGGAGAAATTGATAGGAATGTCGTTTGAGAGTAAAATATGGATATATATCTGACTGTAATAAAAAAGGCTATGGAATTAAATATTTCTATAGTAGTGACATCTATTACCCTAATTTAAAACAACTCGTCATAAAAGGGCAATATATCCATATATTGGTGATATCAGCAGAAAATATTCAACACTAATAATTGTCATTTGTAATTAAATACTAATAACAGACTAGTTTCAATCCTACTTTGATTCGGTTAACTGCTGTCTTTTACAGAGACGTTCTACGAAGATCTATTTTCTATGTGAGTAATGGCTGAAATTCGAAATACTGGTTCTTGCTGATTAAAGTAAAGTTATCTACGTTTTCATGTTTTTTGTTTATAAAGAATGAAGCTGTTCCGGTTTTAGAACCAATGTAGGTTTGCTAAGATTACACCAATTTATGAGCCAAGACATGAAATAAATACAAGTTAATAATTTGCCTCTTGTTAGTGATAGTAAACTTATCAATTTATAAGTACACTTACACGATCGTATTGGACAAAAACAATAAGAAACTTGATATCTAATTGCCACAATCTGACCATAAGGACGCAAACTTATTGATAGTTTTTTGCAATCTTCATATATATTTGACTTGTATGTAAAAATTCATCAAAACTAGTTTTAAACACTATTATTTATTTAATAGTTAGATTACCATCTCACTAATACATTTTCGTTTTTACATTTCCACATATTCACCCTGGAAGTGGGTTTGACGAGATGTATCAATAAAGATCAGGTTATATGGTATTTGTTTCACACCATACCGTTTATATTTCAGCTAAAAATTTTACTTTATATCAGAGTAATCTGTGTTTAAACATGCCCCCAAATAACCTAGTTTTTCATTCATAAAAATGTCGAGCTCGACTAAAAGTCACTCTTTATTACCCTATGTAGTAATCTGCGGCAAATTCTCATTGTCGCTCTGTTATAACTTTCTTTGCATTCGTATAAAATGTGTGCCGATTTTTATACCAAATATTATTTGTATAACTTACGAGCTTGCAATGCATGTCAAGTAATTTATATTGCTTTTATGCTGTTTAATATAGAATACAGTAGTTTTATTGTGAGGCATTGTTGAGTAATATTTTGATTTCTTTTTTGTTGTCTGACATGATTGTAAAATCAAATTTAAAATGTTCACTTAATACACGAAGTACAGCAACGAGTGGTTGGTGGATAAAATGAAGAGTTCATTTGTTTCAACAGAAAAATAAATGTGAGTGAACTGTAGATGTACGTACTTTTTATTGTTATTTATTTATTCATCTTTTTATATTTACCTTTTTCTTATTCTAGCTTTGGAAAGCAGTTACCTTCCTAGAAACATCTGCAGACAGTAAAGTGTGATATAGATGTGGGTCGTTGTAAACTTGAGTATTCACATTTCACTGTTCTAATTTCTAATTTTCTGATGTGAGACAAGTGAATTGGAGGTTATACCTTATAAACAGAGTATCCCTACAGTAATATTGGTCCTATTTCCGCTGTCACCTCCAAAACCTATTTTATAATCCTTCGTAATAGTTTCATGTTAATGTGTTTTGATTTATAGATGAATATTTTACTCCTATAATATAATAATTCAAGGGTTGGGATTTGCTGTTATTAACGCTGTTCTTTCTCATGACAATGATTTTAGTCCACGTTTTACACAGTTGATTAGCATGTGATTGGAAATAGAGATGTAGATCTTCATGATAGCAGTTTCACAGTAAAATATTGATAAAAATTAAAATCAAATGCTCTCGGTGTCTCAGCAGTAAATTTGATAGTTTCATAACGCTAAAATTAGAGAACTGATACTTTAACAGAGCTCAAGACACGCATGCTATTTAAACTTTTATGCTTATCAAGAGTTCCTAAAAATAACTATGGTTCCTGTTTTTAACATCTGTCCTGTATGATTAGATATATTTTGAACTCTTACGTTTTTTATGTGGACTGAACGCAACAGAAAGACACAGATAGCAGCTTGTATAATTTATTATAATGATCCACTTATGTGATAGACACAAAATAAATTATCCAATAGCAATAACAGATATCCAGTTTCAACCTTCAAAACCACTTATAACACAAAAAGGTACTGGTCTGTGCTTAATAATATGATCCAGAATGAGTGTCCAAATCCGAAATCCAAAGTTCCAATCTAGGCGGGGAATTTAGTCCCCCGGAGAAATTTACGAAGTTTGAATGGGTATTTTCAAAAAAATTCACAGTCCAATACGTGTTGGCTTTCGGTATAATCCGTAATTCGACTGAATTATAAAGATTGACGCAATAAAATAAATTCACCGCTTTAGTTGATCTAGCTCTATTCACAAATTCAATTTGAATAATCACACGGCAAACGTTTAAATTCTATCAAACGAGACAAACTTCTTGATCCGAGTAAAAACGGATGACTTACTTCCCTCGCATCGCCGTCTCTTTATATACTAATCGCGTAACTTCCCAGAATTCCAGAGTACAGACACCAGGCCAATACAAATGATTAATCTATCTAGTTCTAGAAATTTTTACATAATTAATTCTAAATGAATTCTAATTAATTCTAAAATGTTATTTTGAATTTCACTGGTTTAAACCTCGAAACAATAATATAAATATGGAAATTCAAATACGACATAACATGATTGTCGTTTACATAACATTTACATGACATGAACAACATTATCATATACTACACAAGAATCGCTTGCTGTTCAGAAAATTTGTTATTGATGCACCTGAATCTTGAGTGATGATAAAATTTTATTTCTTTCGAAATAAATAATTGGGTTCTAAAAATGCTCGAAAAATTATTGTTATATAATGTTGGTTTAAAACTCATAATTGGCAAAAAAATTATTATTTTCTTCTCTTTAAAATATTTAATTAAATGAAAGTTTTTACGTTTTTTATTTTCTGATCCTACTTAATAAGATAAAGTAGAATTAACTAAAATTAGGCGTCATATTAAGAAAGCAGTAATTCTCTTATTTATCTTATTATTGCTATAAAGGAAGTTGAGTCTATCATATCATAAATTATCCTAGACCTATTTTGTTAAACGTTTTCAGAGAAATGTTGAGGACTTTTATAATTGAATACGTTATTTTATACCTACTATTAATGTACGAAACAATGCAAGCATTCCACTCAACAAAGTTACAACTTCAAGTGTTCTTATGTTAAGAATGATGAAAGAAAAATAATTTCCAGAGAAACACACAATTAGCCTTTTCAACGTGAAAAGCATTAACAAAAAATAACGGTTGCCTAAAGTAAGTATCCAAATTGCTAATATAATACATGGAATATTTCCTCATGTTTCAAATAAAGTCTCGTAAAGTATAAAATGGATTTTGGAATATACTGTTCTTAGAGATAGCACAGGAAGAAAAATTTAATTGTTGTGAAAAATATTTGATGAATAAAAGAGTTCTGAGGAGTAGTTATAAATAGGAGCCGGAAGGGACTTGTTTCACAGAATAATGAGTTTCATTTAGTCTCTTTGCATATATTTATTTCATTCACTTTAACAGTAAAATGTCAAAGTAAAACAATAAAAGTGTAATTCTTTATGTTTCTGTGTCGAAATTTGTTATCATTCTCTAACGAAGAAAGCATAATTTAAATTTACGTCATATTTTTGTGGTTTTTAAAGGAATGATGAAATTTACCGAAACCAGAAATAAGTTGTTAATGAAAATAAAAATTAAAATTAAAGGTTTCAAAATACCATTTATAACCAAATTTGTCAAGAAACATGAACTTTGACATTCAGATTATTCCTTGATAAAAGGTCGCAAATTCGAATCCTTAAACATGCTCGCCTTTTCAGCTGAAGGGTCGTTGTAAAGTGACGGTTAATCCCACGATTTATTGGTAAAAAAGAATCCTAAGAGTTGGCAGTGGATGGTGATGACTATCTGCCTTCCTTCTAGTCTAACACTGCTAAATTAGGGACGGCTAGCTCAGATAGCTTTTGAAGAGGTTTGCAAGATATTCAAGGCAAACAATCTTCTTATTTTACTAAACGGTGTAAAAAAAGTGTTTAATTTAGACAGTCGTAACGTTTTCTCTTTCTTAAACAGTAACTTATTTGCAAGACTTTATGCGGTAAGGTATAACGTTGTAATTCATAGGAGGTGGTACATGCTATTCTTTAAATAATGATTCACGAACAACGTCTGATTTTTCGTAAAAGGTTTCAATTAAATAGTTTTAAAATAATAGCCGTTGGTTCTAATCGGCCATATAATATATTAATATTATAATCATATATATTTTAATATATTACACTTTCACCTAATATATTTCTGATTTTTTTATTTGCAGCACACTTTCTAGCATTTTAAAGAATTCCTCTAACCGCAATGTTTCAGTAATTTTGTCTTCACATAACAAATTTAGTAAGCTTCCAATTTCAATCTCATTTAAAAAAATTGAATATTTCAATTTTTACCGAATCATTATTTTCAAAAACAAGCTACCCAATGACTATCTGCACTAGTCGTCCCTAATTTAGCTGTGTAAGACTAGAGGAAAGACAGCTAGTCATCACCACCCAATGATAACTCTTAGACGACTCTTGTACCAAAGAATAGTGGGAATGACCGTCACATTACAACGCCCCCACGACTGAAATGGGGAGCATGTTTGGTGCGACGGGAATCGAACCTGCGACCCTTAGATTACGAGTCGAACACCTCAACCCACCTGGCCATGACAGGCTTTCAAAAACATTTTTCCTTCGAGTTAATGCATATTAAAGAATACAGCACAAAGTTAGTTACAGTTTGGTTTAAGGAAGCGAAAAGAAGAGGAAAACTCTGAGCTCTTGCAATTAAAATGTTTGACACAGATCACCAGGTCAAAATGTTGATATTATTAATAAATTATTTAATGAGTCACCGCAAAAATTTCAACTCCATGTTAAAACTATATAAATTTTTGATATATCAGATATAATATCATTAGTATAAAACAGCAGAGGGTCTGGAACACACCCACGAGGCATGTTGTTTCTTGTAACTTTGATCCCGTGAGATCTCGATTTGTTACTGATCTCTGGTTTATACTCGTAAGCCAGTTTTTATCCAATTAAAAAGAAAGCATTTACTGACAGTAATAGATTTATTTTAACAAAACGTTAATGATGCATTTTGGAAAACATGTTCTGAAAATCAAGAAACGGAAATCTAGAGTATTTCGTTCAGTATCTCTTACAGGAACATCGTCAAACAAGGTAAACATATTTGTTAAATAAGATTTTTCCCTCAGTGAACACATGCTGGCTTCGTGATTCTGTATCAGAGTGGCTAAATTAACTCTGCATTTTTAATCATATTTTCCAAAATCATTCCCAATACTAATGTAAGACTAACTGTCCTGGACAATGTTTATCACCTAATTTAAATAATTACCAATTATCAATACTCTTACACTCTTTAGCAACCTGTACAACATATTAACTAAAGTTCACAAACAAAACATTTATGAAACTTTAACTCCAGGATAAAAATTGTCTGGTCCAGGAAATTTATCAGTTTTGCGGCGCCTTCATAACAACATTTTTTTAAACTGTCATTCTGATCTTATTGTACAATTACCTCATTAACGTCTAAATGTTAACTGGTGGTGTGAAACAAAAATCAGAATGACAAATGTTTTCACTTTACATCCACTTACACTAAACCAAACAGTGTCAACCTCAGTTGTATTTTCTTTAACTTACATCAATTTATAGGTAATACTTTTTAAAAAGTAATGAAACAGAAAAAAAATGGAAATGGTCAAAATGAGAAAATGATTGTAAATTGAAAGTTATTGTAAATATAGGGTTAAAACGAATTCGTAACCATCAGATTACGAATCGCACGTCTTAACTCGCTTGGCCATGCCGGGCGTTAATGCAAGTAAAAAGAAAACGTGGTAATGTATTGGTATATTGGTACCAACGTCTGATATTTTAAATCCGTTTTCACCCAATCACTGAAACTGAGGTATTTTTCGTCAATCATTATTTTAAAACAATATGATAGCACGAAATACCACCTGGGAATTGCCACATCACATCTCACAATAAAACGTCTCTCTATAAATATTAGTTTGACTGCTGCACAATATTGGGTGAATGTGTTTTTAGTTTCATTGTAGCAAAGATAATACACATGAAGAAACGAGTAGATACTTTCGTGTTAAAATCTAATTATATAACAACTAATTAATGTTTAGCTTTCGGCGATAGTAGAGTCTACTTGCCATAAGAAATTAAGATATCCGATAAGGTATTTATACTTACTAGTTTTGAATACTGTATCCAGTAACAAAATCTTTCGAAATCTGAGCATTTTTTTAAATAACGCACGAGACATTTAAAAATATTTATATATTTTTCAGTTTAGGTAGTCCACTGATATCTCTATAAACTATGATATTTAATACTTTAATTTGAGTGTACAATCAAAAATTTTAATTGTAAATAAATATATTTGTTAAAACATGAACTTCGCATGTGAACAACTGTAGAATATCATTGATACCTTAGCTCTGAGTGAAAAAATTTAAAGAGTTTAATTGTTGCAGGTGTGACCAACTTAGTGTTCAGGAATTCAGAGACAAGTATACATCTGATTGTTGTACGTGCCTTAAACTGGTTCTGTTAAATAAACTAAAGATCTAACAAATATAATACAAATATTAAACTTGCCGTCAACTCAAAGGAAACTGGGAATTATAATCGCAGGAGAACAATAATGGCATGATGAATTGGATGTCTATCATACGCAAGTTAAATGTCACAAAAAATATTTTTTTCATTCTCTGGATATGGTTTGTTGGAAAATGAACAATAATGCTACACTAACTATAAAATTAAAAACAACTTTCGGTTGACTTTAATCATAGTACTTTTATATAAGTACTAAAAACAGGTGATGGATAACTGGTCCATTATAATTGCAACATTTAACGGCATATAAGTTTATTTATCTAACTATCCAGTTATTTAGACCTGGTAGTAATTAAGGGGCTTATTTCACAGTCAGGGACACTCAGAAACAGTTCTTCCTCTTCTTCCTAAGTGAACTTGAATTCAGTCTGTAGATGTTTTTATCGAACAATTCAGAACATGTTCTTTATTGACCACCACATTATAACGCCTCTAAGGTAAAATTGGCGAGCATGTTTGGTACGAGGGTGATTCGAACACGGGACCCTCAGATTAGGAGTGGAATGCCTCAACCCACCTGATCATGCCAAGCCCAGCTTTTTTATCAATAGCTTTTAGTAATTACTAATTATTAAATTACCATTTCTTTCTTGTAGAGTGGTCACAATTTTTTTTTCATGTTGGTTAATATATTTTTTGTTTTTATTTTAAATCATTCGATATACGTTTCAAGTCCCACAGTGCACGTAGAATATATAAGAACTTTGAACACTGATTAAAATTATTAATTGTAATGCGTGATCTATTATCTACTAAAAACCTTTTTATCCAACGTAGTCATTGACACAGAATAATTTTAGAGCACGTTAAAATATCTTAATAACATGTGCTTTTAAAATATATATAGATCCCAGTAATAACAGGTTTAGGGTTAATTATCGAAAGAAAAAGTTACAATAAACGTTCCTCGACGACTCAGAGTACGTCTGGTGCTGATAACGCTAAAAATTCTCGCTTGACACTTTAAGTAATCCCAAGAGAGAAAATTCATTATTTACATTTTTTATTATTATGCTTAAGAAGTGTAACCCAAAACAACTGTGGTTGTTGTTACTGGTATCGTTCAATTTAAACCAATAGATGCCGCCTCTATAGAAAGATGGGAATGAATGATTTATAATCCTAGTGTCAGATGTGTATCCACATTTTACTCTCAAACGACTGTCACTGCAGCCTCTCCAGCGAATGAAGTACCCGTTATATCTCCATAAGTTCTGTAAGAAGGCACAAGTTCATGCATTTAGCTGTTATTATTAAAATGACTGTGATCTTGATGTAAAGACAATATTTCATATTTCAATTTAGAATAACTGTTGCAACATCTGTTTGAAGAAGAGATTTTTTAGCGTTTTATGTGAGTAACTTTTATTGGGTAAAGTAACCTAAAATATCATGGGATCAAGTCTTATTTATTTTCTTCAGGTTTTACCAGAATATTTATTACATAGCAATTTGAAAACATTAAGCTTTTAGTTTACATTTCTTTGATACGATTTCTTTATTATTATTTGTTTATAAAATATTTTGTTCTGAAATATTAAGAGTCTTATATGGATGCTCTGAAAAATAAACTACTAGAGATATTCTTGGGAAGTCATCAATCAAGGTTTTACCATTGATACTTTTTAAATTCTACATGTGAATGTATCTATTAGTTTTATGTTCATTAAATAATAAATTATACGCACGAATGTGTAACTGTTTGTAACTTCATATGTGATTAACACAATCCACGGCAATACTTTGTTTTTCTATCAGATTCTGGTTTGTCCGGACAAAGTAAACTGCAGGTGGAGAAAGTTCTGATAAAAAAGAATAAACCGTAACAGAACTACCTAAAGCATCAAGTGAAAACTATTCGTATAAAATGTCAAAAATAAAATTTTCTAAAGTTTCCCTATCCTTACTAAGTTTTATCTTCCACAAAATTCATTGTACGATGTTTAAACTCGTTCCAGATTCTTCAAGACATGTTATATTGATTTACTATGGAATATACATAGCACTTTTCTGTATTCCAGTTATGTTGCGTTGCGATCATTTTTCCTACCCAAAGAATCTAGGCCAGTATCTGATACCTTGCACTTCTGGAATTATCAGAAGTGTAGCTGTCTTTTTTGTGTACAAATCTTTGGAGTTTCTACCATTAAATGATTCTGCAATTATTGCTTTTACTGCAGTTGTAGGTTTTTTTATACTGCGAGAGAAAGTACATCTAATTGATATCATAGCCATCACGTTATCCATGGTCGGGGTCGTCTTAATTACTCGTCCTTCGTTAATTTTTGAAAGATGGGACAATAAACTTGATGCACATTCTATAATTTATGAATATTTCTCTGCACTTGGTTGTGGGCTTTTTGTGGGGATTACGAGAGAAATAAATAGTACGTCAGTTCAACTATTTTCACTGTGTTGTTGTGATTTTTCAATTATTCTTCTGTTACACAGATTCTAATATTATGTAGTTACGAGTCTATATTTGACAAGACTGTATTTTCAGAATGTGGAAATGAACCTTGGATGATATTAGTGATTGGAACACTAAGTTTTAGCTGCCAGTATTTATACGTTAACATCCTGCATGTTGATAAAGCTAGCTGTGTGCCTTAAGTGAGATCCATAGCAATTGTTTTTTGCATCTTTCATTTTATTTGTTGTTTAGAATTAAGCACAAAGCTGCACAATGGGCTATCTGTGCTCTGCCCACCACGGGTATCGAAACCCGGATTGTAGCATGTAAGTCCGCAGACATACCGCTTAGCCACTGGGGAGCTGCATCTTTCATGTTACGATAACTTTAGAAATCAAATTTTCTGTCATTTAAGTTTTTTTTAACCAATGCTCTATAACAATTTATTGCTCGACCATTCCAAAATTCAATTAATTATTTCGAGGAAAATAAAATAATATTATTAAAATTCAGATGTGCCATTTATGAACTATTTGAACACAATTTTATTAATTATTTTACGTTTGTTTTAAGTATTTTTCTGCCATTAAAGAACATCGCTTTATTGTCTTAGAATGTATTTTGTCTCATTAATGTTTTCTTGTGATGGTCAGTAGTATTGAAAAATAACTTTTTATGATATTGGAAAGGTTCATCAAATCATCCAAGTCGAGTAAATGATTAGTAGTTTTTGGTCAAAGCGTATTTAATTGTACTACACAAATACTAGAAACAAAAACCATAGATGTTTTGGGGAACATTTATTAAGTATAGAGCTAAATGATGCACTTTCTGTCTTGCGACTACGTAAAGTATCAAGCTAGAATTTTTAGCGTCATAACAATCAGACGTACCTCTGAGTCGCTGAGGAACGTTTGATTATAAATTTACCTTTGATATTTAACCATAAACCTGTTATCACTGGAATCTATATATAAATATTAACAGCACATGTTATTAAAGTATTTAAATGTGCTCTAAAATCATTCTGTGTCAACGACTATGTTGGATAACAAGGTTTCTAGTAAATAATAGATCATGCATTACAATTAATAACTTTAATCAGTGTTCATATTTTTTAAATATTTTACGTGCAGTTATAATTAGTAACTACTGAAAATATATTTATAAAAAGCTAACTGAAGTACATCGAAGTAAAATATGTGTTTGTATGTGAATAGCGTTATTACATACTTTGACTTATGGAAGCAGACTATAGGTCGGATTTATAACAACATATTTATAACGCATAACCTCAGGGTAAATGTGAAGTCTTCTGAGCCACTTATACTTGATATGAGGATATTAATAGAATGAATATTTGATGCAAAGTAATAGACAACAGCATTTATTCTATTGTATAGCTTTTTGCTCTGGCGATCATTGAAATATTCACGCGTGAACAAAACAATATTGTATTCTCAGTGATGTCGAGAAATATTGTATTCTGATGAAACTTGTTTCCGTTTAACAGGAAATATAAGGTTCATCCACAAGCAAGTCATTTTACCAATCTTAAAATGGAAAATCTAAAAATCTACATAATTTGATAATACTCCTTTATGTCACATTTTATCTCCATCTCTGTTTTAGGATTGTACTCAAGCTCCAATTAACATTTATCTTTCAACGTGGCCAAGACATATATGAGAGACGTTTTATTCTCATTGTAATTAATGTTTACACACCGTATAAAGAAAAGTCATTACATAAAGAACTACACATAAACACAGAATAAATATTTTAAGCTAAAATAAAATTACAAATAATGTATTACAAAATAAAATATAATTTATCTTACCAAGTTAAAACTTAAATAATAATCACATGTGAAAAATAAATTCTATTTTGATCATTTTTCATTGAAACATTAAACAAGATGATTTTATAAGTGCAAAATACCCTTTAGATATAATCAAGAAATTAAATTTAACAACAATATATTATTTTACGAAGAAGTGATAATCTAACCCTTGAAAACACAAAGCTAAGTAGATATGTTTATGCCTGAATTACAAGTATAAGTACGTGTATCAAGCGAGTTCTATCTAGACAAACGACACTGATGTTAATATAGAATCTTATATTAAAAACTGTAACATGTGTGAATTAAGAAGCAATTTGTATTTACTTTTAAAATAAATTCCCACAGAAGATAAGAAGTTTCTTTGTTAATACGTCGTAAAGCTATAAATCGGACATCTCTGCCTCATTATCGAATTTTTATAACTGTAAATTTTCAGTTATACTCTCAGCTAGTGGGGTAAAACTGTAGATGTTAACAGACATGTGAGTTACAATAAGTTTGGCCCGCCATGGTAAGATGGTTAAGGCATTCGACTCCTAATCTGAGAATCGCGTTTTCTAATCTCCATCATACCAAATATGCTCGCCCTTTCAGCTGTGAGGGCGTTATAACGTGACAGTCATTTCCACTGTTCGTTGGTAAAAGAGTAGCCCATGACCGACGTACTATTTATTACACTCGTAATCGCCACAAAAAGCCCACAACCAAGAGCGAAGAAAGATTAATAAATTCTGGAATGTGTATCAAAGTTGCTTTTCCATCCTTAAAAAAAGTAACGATGGACGAGTAGTTAAGACGTGATGGATAACGTGATGGCTATGATATCAATTAAATGTACTTTCTCTCGCAGTATAAAAAACATACAACTGGAGTAAAAGCCATTTCTGTCTTCGTAAGGATTGCAGAATCGCTTAATAAAAGAAACCCCAAAGATTTGAACATACAAAAGACAGCTGTTAATTCCTACACTGGAAGGTATCAGATACTGGCCTAGAATCTTCTGGAAAAAAATGATCGCTACGCAACATATCTGGTATACAGAAAAACATAATGTATATTCCATGGTAAATCAATATAACAACATGTCTGGAGGAACCTGAAACGAGTTTAACCATCGTATAATGAATATTGTGGAAGATATAACTGAGAAAAGATACGATAATTTTTGCGAATCAAATAACATCCTTCCAGAATCTCAAAATGCCTCCAGGAAAATTGGACAAACAACAGATCACCTCACACGACTCACCGAATCAATCTTTAAAGCTTTCAACAACAATCAAGTAACTATTCGGGTATTCCTAGATGTCAGAAAAGTATTCGACAGAGTATGACACAATGCCATCAAATACAAACAAAAACACCTGCAAATAAATCCCACTATAGTTAAATGGATTCCAGATTTCTTAACAGATAGAACAGCACAAGTAAAAGTCAATAAAACTTTCTCTGAATCATTTAATATAACGGCAGGAGTGCTCCAAAGATCAGTCCTCTCTCCACTTCTATATATAATTTTCGTTAGTGACATACCTTTCCGAAATCTAACATACACATACAATTTACAATACGCAGACGACATCGCTATCAGGAGCACCTCCAGAAACCCAGCAATGGCCATGTCTTGCGTACAAGAATCACTGAACAACGTCTCAACATGGAGCAACAAGTGGAGAGTTGTGTTAAATCCAACCAAAACACAAGCGATCACCTTCTACAGGAAATTAAAAAAGCAAAGAAAAAAATTAGAAAAAATAAAGTTATCACTCGGAAATACAACCATTAACATGAGCAAAAACATCACATTCCTTGGAATTACTTTCGATACAAAACTAACATGGTAAAAACATGTAAACAATATACACAATTAGAAAAAGGATTTCACACCAAATGACTCTTACCAGTAGACAATCGAAATGTTCAGCAAACACCTTTATACCAATATACAAGGCTTACATCCGTCCACTAATAGAGTATTAATGTTAAGTAACATACAATATGTCAAACAACACACTCCAGAAAATGCAAGCTCCACAGAACAGGATACTAAGATCTGCATTCAGTCTACCGTCATTCACGCCAGTAAATTATATACATCAAATTAGCAATTTACCAACACTAAGAGATAGATTAACGGAAATATCACACAAATATTATCTAAAAGAAGAAAACAGAAACAAACTAATGGCATCACTATACAAATTAGCTAGTGCACCAAAAAATACATTTCACCTTACAACATATTCCAAGAATCACGAATTACGCAACAAAGTATCTAAAGAAATAAATTCATGTCAATAATATGTATTCCTTTTTTTTTCAGATATCGGGCACACGACAGGCAAAACTTTCGGCGCCTGTCCTGTGAAAGTGGGTTTTCTTTGGGCACTCAGGTTTCCCCCACAGCAAAAACTTAAACATTGGATTTTTAGATCTCAGCCCAGGCAACTTTATTGCCAGACCCTGAGTCGGGTCGTTTGAATTAAATTCATATTTATATTTGCTTGACTTCTGCCTTTCGGGATGGGACCTGGCCATTCTCTCATCTGCTGTCTTTGCCTCTGACAAAGATAACATTTAGAGTGACATCCTCCACCCAAAAAAAGTTAAAAAATATTTAATAAATAAATAATTAAAACTGAACATAATACCAATTCAAGAAAGGGGACGAAGAGGAACCACAACGTTCCTCAACATCCCAGTTGGAAAGAGAATTCTTACGATTTCTCTTTCTCTAAACTAAACCCCTGCCACGTTAGTTTGCGTTCCTATGAATTACCACGTTATAACTTACCGTATAATCTTGCAAATAAATTACTGTTTACTAAAGAAAAAACGTTACAACTGTCTAAATTAAACACTTGTTTTATATCGTTTAATAAAATAAGAAGATTGTTTGCTTTGAATATCGCGCAAACCTCTTCAAAAGCTATCAGAGTTAGCCGTCCCTAATTTAGCAGTGTTGGACTAGAAGGAAGGCAGATAGTCATCACCACCTACCGCCAACTCTTAGGCTGCTCTTTTAACAATAAATAGTTGGATTAACCGTTACTTTACAACAACCTTACAGCTGAAATGGTGAGCATATTTGGTGCGAGGGGTATCGAATTTGCGATCCTCGAATTACTTGTAGAGTACCTTAACCAATTGGTCATGCTGGGCCTTTTATCAAGGAATAACCTGAATGTAAAATTTCATGTTTTTTGACAAATATGGTTATAAATGGCATTTTGAACCAATTACTACAGTAGATTGACACTTTGACAATGTTTTAAATCATTGTGGTATAACTCATTGACCGTTGATTGATCTAATAGTCTGTTTTAGAAGTAATGGTTCTTTGTTAACTGATTAATGATTATTCAGAATTAGGCAAAGAGCTACACAACAGGTTATCTGAGCTGCCCATCATGGTTATCGAAACCCGGTTTATAGTCAACAGACATACCGTTGTGCTTATGGGAGCTCTATTTTTGGAACCTTTCAGTTATATCTAATAATAGACATTCATTTTTCTGAGAATGAATAACAGTATAATTTCGTTACCTTCATTTTTTAGGGGGACATAATCCGATTCTACCCATTTTTGACTAAAACAAACAATCCTGAAGAAATTATCGGTAAACTTTGCATTCTTTCATACGCAATATATTATATTTTTTGTTAAGTTTTATCACTTAATATGCAATGCTTTTTCTTCTTCACTTACTGTATATCCAACATAAAAAGTAATTTTAAATTTAAGATTAATAGTGCTTTCAAGCATTAGAAGATTTTCAAATTTCACTTGAAACGTTTGCTTTTTATCTTAATTTTCATTATCAACTCATTTCTGGTTTCGGTAAATTTCATCATTCCTTTGAAAACCATAAAAGTATGACGTAAATTTAAATTATGCTTTCTTCGTTAGAGAATTATAATAATTTACGACACAGAAACATGAATATTTACGTGAAAAAGCTTAAATCTCACATCATAATATATATATTATTTTTATCATGCAACTCAAAGTATCTTCTTCTTCATGTGTCAAATCCGCGGCAGACATCGACGACCATGGCATGCCACACTTCTCTGTTGTCAGTTCTCTTTATGAACTCGATGTTGCTCATTGAGTTTTTGGTGACATAGTTATTGAGGTTGTCGATGTATTTAGTTCTTTGACACCCTCTGATTTTCTTCCCTTCTATTATTCTACATAGCATCTGTTTCTCTGTCCCATTCTTCCTGCAGATGTGTCCTAGAAATTCCATTTGTCTCTTTCTTCTAGTTTTTATGAGAGACCTTTTGTATCCTGTCAGTTCCATGATTTCCATATTTGTTTTTCTTTCAGTCCATGAATTGAACGCTCATAAAATATTGAATTACACATTTCCTATAGTGGTAGCATCTATTGCTTCAACATAAAAAACGAGATTCGTGACTACAAAATCATACGAAAACGAGAGTTTAGAAATTACTTGTCATGAGGGAAAATGTTAACAATATATATGCAATATGAACGAAAAATTTCAATATATTTCTGAAATAATTTTTGTATTTTACTGTTAGAGTGAATGAAATAAATATATGCAAAGAGACTAAATGGAGTTTATTATTCTGTGAAACAAGTCCCTTCCAGCTCCTAACTATAACTACACCAAAGAACTTTTGTATTCATCAAATATTTTAAACAACAATTAAATGATTCTTTCTGTGCTATCTCTGAAAACAGTATATTCCAAAATCCATTTTATACTTCACGAGACTGTATTTCAAACATGAGGAAATATTCCATGTATTATATTAGCAATTTGGATACTTACTTCAGGCAACCGTTATTTTCTGTTAATGCTTTTCACGTTGAAAAGGCTAATTGTGTGTTTCTCTTGAAATAATTTTTCTTTCATCTCATTTAACATAATAACACTTGAAGTTGTAACTTTGTTGAGTGGAGTGCTTGCATTGTTTCTTAAATTAATAAAAGGGATAAAATTACGTCTTTAATGGTACAGTGTTCCTTCGTGTATCGCGGTAGATGCGTTCCAAAACCCCCCGCGAAAGGAGATTTTCCGCGAAATGGGATCGCCGATTTTTACGTATATATTTATGTGCATTTAGACTTTTAAAACCCTCCCTGTACAACTATTTAACCCTCCCATTACAATACTGTTAATTATTGCTGAAATAATAATAACAATTATTAAGATATTAAACCTTAAAATTAAAAATTACATATCTTCAGCAGGTGGTGTCTTTTCGGGAGACACCACTTCCTCTTCTGTGGAAGGTGAATCGGCAATTTCTTCGTCGGTCGTCACAACTTCAGGAACAGTACTTGCCACCGGTATTCTTTCTTTCTTGCTCGGCTGGACAAACATTGTTATTGGCAGTTGTTTTCTCTGCCTCTTTAGCCTATCGAAAATCATTTGATAAGGAGTCATCAGTTCTTCTATTTTATTGCAAAATTGTACTGATCGAACCATATCGTTGTCCCATTCCTGTGAGCACTCCTTCACTTCGTTAATTAGTTTCATTAGTTTACCTAACCGCTCTAACGACCATCCACTTTGCTCGATTGTTTCCTCGGCTTCTTTCGGTGTTTCCTCTTCGTCGTCTTCCTCGGCAGCTGACTTCGTCAGTGCTTCTAAGTCTTGGTCAGCGAGTGGTTCGGATTCTAAGTCAATCAGTTCATCTACGTCTTCCTTCGTCATATCGGCAAATCCTTCACCTTTGATTAACGAAGCTAATTGCACAGCTTTTTGAACAGCTGAGTGTTGGATTTCTTCAGGCGTGAATCCCTTGTCGTCGTGCACAACCTCAGGCCACAACTTCTTCCAGCTTGCATTAACGGTGCAGGGCTTCATCTCTTGCAATGCCTTATGAACATTTTGAAGACATGTAGCAATGGTGAAAGACAATCAAAATAGGTAGCTGTCATTGGCCTTCTTTCATTTCTGCACCAATAGTAGCCCGTCTTGCACATCGCTACGCCATGAAGCTGATCTCGCGTAGCCTTCGCAGACGCACAATGCGTACATCTATAGCCTTTCCAGTGGGTTCTGTTTCCATTTTTACGCTGTTATAAACTCAAATATATGTTTATATCTCAAAATATACCTGTTTGTTTTCTTTACACTATTAATTATATTTATTTTTAATATTTTAATGGTATTTAATGCTATATTTTAGATTTAATGTTTATTATTTTATATATATCCATATATATATATATATATGTGGGGGACGGCCGATCCCGCGAAAGAGGATATGCGAAGTGGCGAGGGTTGTTGTTGTTGTTGTTTTGAATTAAACACAAAGCTACACAATGGGCTAACTGTGTTCTACCCACCACGGGAATCGAAACCCTGATTTTAGCGTGTAAGTCCGATGACATACCGCTGAGCCACTGGAGGGCAGTGGCGAGGGAACACTGTATTCTAAAATTCCTCAATATTCTCTGAAAACGTTTAACAAAATAAGTCGAAGATAATTTAGAAGAAGGATGGTATGATAGACTCAACCTCCTTTAGAGGACTAAAAAGATAAATAAGAGAATTACTACTTTCTGAAAATGACGCCTAATTCTAATTAAATCCACTTTATCTTATTAACTAGGATCAAAAAATAAATAAAACATAAAAACTTTTGTCTAATTAAATATTTTACAGAGAAAAAAATCATAATTTTTAAAACAATTCTGAGTTTTAAGCCAACATTATATAACAATAATTTTTCGAGCATTTTTAGAACCCAATTATTTATTTCCAAAGTAATAGAATTTTATGATCACTCAATATTCAAGTGCATCAATAACGAATTTTTTGAAGGGCAAACGATCCTTTTTTAGTATATGATAATGTGGTTCAAAATATATCTAATCATACAGCACAGATGTTAAAAGTGGGAACCATAGTTATTTTTAGGAACTTTTGATAAGCATAAAATTTTAAATAGCATGTGTGTCTTGAGCTCTGTTAAAGTATCAGTTCCCTAATTTTGGCATTATGAAACTATCAAACTCACTGCTGAGACACCGCAAGCATTTCATTTTAGTTTTTATCGATATTTTAGTGTGAAACTGTTATCATGAAGGTCTACATTCCTATTTCCAATCACATGCTATAAACTGTAAAATATGGACTAAAATCGTTGTCATGAGAAAGATCTGCGTTAAAACAGCAAATCCTACCCTTTAATTAATTATATTATAGGAGTAAAATATTCACCCATAAATCAAAACATATCAACATGAAACTGTAACGTAGGATTATAAAATAGGTTTTGTAGGTGACAGAGGAAATAGGACCAACATTACTGTGGGAATACACTGTCTATAAGTTATAGCCTCCAATTCACTAGTCTCACATCAGAAAATTAGAAATCAGTAAAGTGAAATGTGAGTACAGAAGTTTACAACGACCCACACCTCTATCACCCTTCACTGTCTGCAGATATTTGTAGGAAGATAACTGCTCTCCCAAGCTAGAATAAGAAAAAGATAAACATGAAAATATGAATAAATAAATAACAATAAAAAGTACGTATATCTACAGTTTACTCACAGATATTTTTCCATTAAAACATTTACATTAAAACAAGTGAACTCATCATTTTATCCACTCATCCACTCATGGCTGTACTTCTTATATGAAGTGAACATTTCACATTTGATTTTACATTCACGTTAGACAACAAAAAAATCGAAATATTACTCAGCAATGCCTCACAATAAAACTGCTGTATTCTATATTAAACAACATAAAAACAATTTAAATTACTTGATATGCACTGCAAGCTAGTGAGTCATACAAAAAATATTTGAGATAATAGTCGGCACACATTTTATACGAATCTAAAGAAAGTTATAACAGTGCGACAATGAGAAATTACCATAAATTACTACAAAGGGTAATAAAGAGTGACCTTTAGTCGAGCTCGACATTTTTATGAATGAGAAACCAGGTTATTTGGGGGCCATGTTTAAACACAGATTGCTGTGATATAAAGTTAAATATTTATCTGAAACATAAACGGTATTTTGTGCAACAAATACCATATAACCTAAACTATATTAACAGATGTCGTCTAACCCACTTCTTGGGTGAATATGTGTATATTTAAAAAAATTATTAGCGAGATGGTAATCTAACTATTAAATAAATAATGCTTATTAGAACTGGTTTTACTAAATTTTTTTCACAGAGGTCAAATATCTATGAAGATCGCAGGCAACTATCAATAAGTTTAAGACCTTATGGTAAGGTTGTAACGATTAGATATCAAGTTTCTTATTGTTATTACCCTATACGATCGTCTAAGTCTACTTCTAAATTGACAAGTTTATTATCATTAACATGAGGCTAATTATTAACTTGCATTTATTCCATGTCTTAGCTTATAAATTGGTGTTATCTTAAATAACTTAGATTAGTTCTTAAGCCGGTACAGCTTTATTCATTACAAGAAACATAAAAACGCAGATAACTCACTTCAAACGGCAAGAACCAGTATTTCGAATTTCAGCCATTACTCACATAGAAAATAGATCTACGTCTCCATAAAAGACAGCAGTTAACAGAATCAAAATAGGATTGAGACTAGTCTATTATTAGTATCTAATTAAAATGACAATTTTAAGTGTTGAATATTTTCTGCTGATATTACCAATATATGGATATTTTGTCCTTTTATGACGAGTTATTTCAAATTAGAGAAATAGATGGCACTACTATAGAAATATTTAATTCCATAAACGACATTCCTATCGTTTGTTTGTTTGTTTGTTTGTTTTGGAATTTCGCACAAAGCTACTCGAGGGCTATCTGTGCTAGCCGTCCCTAATTTAGCAGTGTAAGACTAGAGGGAAGGCAGCTAGTCATCACCACCCACCGCCAACTCTTGGGCTACTCTTTTACCAACGAATAGTGGGATTGACCGTCACATTATACACCCCCACGGCTGGGAGGGCGAGCATGTTTTAGCGCGACGCGGGCGCGAACCCGAGACCCTCGGATTACGAGCGCACGCCTTAACGCGCTCGGCCATGCCAGGCCTCAATTTCTCCAGTGAAACAACTAGTCGCATGATTTGTATAAGACTTTAGGTCAGTATCTTCTAATTTTTACCAGATCATTTATCGCAACTCTAGCTATCTTGTTTCTTTAAAAATCTATAGATTTCTTGTTATTGGCCGACACTACAATTCTGGCAAAGTTTGATTTGATTTTCACCGCAATTCTAGGTTTTTTTGATATTGCGAAAAAAGTACATTTTTTGATGTCATAACCATCACTTTATCCATCGGGATCGATATAGTTACTCATCCTTCATTTATATTTGAGGAATGGGACAACTACTTGAATGCACAATCAGGAATTCTAAGGTTTTCACTAGCTGTCGGGAATGGTTTTCTGAAATAATTGTCGACTATAATAGTGCGTCCGATCGTATCTTTACACTATGCTGTAGTGACCTTCCACGACTCGGTTATACATATTGTAATATTATAGAGTTTCCATGATATCGCTAACGAGACTATATATCCAAAATGCGGAAATGTGCCTTGGATTGTAATAATGATTATAATGCATAGTTATGCCACCCATTAATTTTATATTAACGCCCTGTACTTTGCAAGCTGGATTTGTCGCCTTATTTAGTCACATAGAAATGGTTTTTTCCTTCATTTCTCAAATCGTATAACTGGTGAAGGTGCATGTTTCATTACCTTAACAATAATAGCAAAATAATGTTTTCAATGGTATTCTGAAAGTCCTGAAAAATTTTCAAAGCGTAGAACAAAATATCTAGAAAAAAATGATGGTTTTTCTAATATTTATCTTCTTTGTAGAAAGCACGACAAATTTATATTCTGTTTTGTAGCTTATCTATATTAGAAAGGGTTTGTAGTGTTTTTAATGTTTGAGTAAATAAACTATTTCTCATTTTAATTTAAACTAAAGACAAGTTTAATATCTGTATTCTGTCTGTTAAATCTTCACTTTATTAATCTGAACTAATTTAAGAGGTATACTTCTACAGTTAATGTACGATCTCTCGTACACTATAAAGGAGAACACCTGTGGCAGATGGTATGAAATGAATGGCTACGAAGCTCTTCAGGTGTTGGTGAATTTATTCTGCTATTAACAAAATATTTTCGTACATAGAGAAGAATTTTTTAACACTGTCAGAAATATTGATTATGCGTCTAAACTTCAAAGTATATTTTCTAACTCATTGTTTTTGAGAAACAATTTTAAAAAATACGAAACTGACCCAAATCGTGATGCATTCGTGTTTTCATACGACTACGATAACTGACAGAAAGAAAATGTTTAAACTTAAATATAAATAGTAGATTTTTAATAATTTCTTAACTTATTTGATGCTACCCCTAGTGACTAAACGGAATATCTGCGGACTTACCACGCTTAAATTCAGTTTTGATACCCATGATAGGCAGAGCACAGATAGCCCATTGAGTAGCTCTGTGCTTTGTTCAATACAACAACATTCATGCTGGTTTTGAGCTGCCATAATGACTAAGGCTCTCGACTCATGATCTCCGAATCCATGGATTGGACATCGGCGTCTCTTTCTCTTTGTGTTTGGATATGATGTGTTCGTACCCTGGAGGGTGAGGTTCTCTTTTAACTTTTCCTTACATTCTGTTCTTTGTATTTGAATTTGCGTAAAGTTACACTAGGGCTATTTGCGCTCGCCGTTAATATTTAGCAGTGTAAGTCTAAAGGAAAGGCAGCTTGTCATCACCACCCATCGTCAATTCTTGGGCTATTCTTTTATCAACGAATGCTGGAATTGACTGTCACATTATAATGCCCCTACAGCTAAAATAGAGAACATGTTTGGTGCGTGGAGGATTCGAACCTAAAATCTCTGATTACTTGTCGAGAGCTTTAACCACCTGGTCATGTCGTGCTATGACAAATTTAATGTTAAGTTTTCGACTAGAAATAGAATAAACGAGAGACACTAGCTCAATTAAGATGTACAATGAGTGTTGGAGTTTTCGTTAGATATAGATGTACACAAAATAAGAGTTAAAAGGAAGTCAACAGAAACAAAAAAAAAGAAAATGGAATGAAGAAAATACAACACAACGAATAGACTGACGGTTATATAGTTGTAAGTTTATGGGCAATAATATTCAGACACGTTAGACTTTATTCTCATGATCTAACATAAATACTAATGCATTTAAGAGTCAAACACATATACTATATGATGTTGATTGAGTTAAGATTTTTTTACCCTTACAGCATTCGTTATAAGATGGGTAAAATGCGTAAACTATCTAACAAATCTGAATTATAATTATTCTGATCAATAATAGTATATTATCTGTTTTGTATTAGCAATCTTATTAACCAGTTTAATCGTGAGCACTCAAGAATTTTGTACTATTTTAAATAGTTTAATAGCATGTACTCCAAAAAAGAAATAGATCCCAGTGGTATCCATCAAGGGGTTAAATATCGAGGAAATAAGAGGAAATTAATAATCAAACGCTACTTTGTGTCTCACAGGTAAGTCGGGAGCTAATAATATTGAAACTTTGGGATTGATACTTTAAGTGGACACAAGATTAAGATAGAAAAATCATTATGTTACTTTATACTCAAGAAAGAAGTTTCCCACGATAAATATGGTCTTTTTTTAAATTTTAAGATTCGGCCCTGCATGGCCAAGCGTGTTAAGGCGTACGACTCGTAATTTGAGGGTCGCGGGTTCGCATCCCGGTCAAGTCAAACATGCCTGCCCTTTCAGCCGTGGGGGCGTTATAATGTGACGGTCAATCTCACTATTCGTTGGTAAAAGAGTAGCCAAAGATTTGACGGTGGGTGGTGATGACTAGCTGCCTTCCCTCTAGTCTCAGACTGCTAAATTAGGGACAGCTAGCACAGACAGCCCTCGAGTAGCTTTGTGCGAAATTCGAAAAACAAACAAACTTTCAACACTATATTTAACTGCTTGTCTTATTTTTTTGTTCAGTAGCTACATATGGCTCTAAATATTTTAAAACACAATAATTTATAATGAAATAATAATAAAGAAATCCTATCAAATAAATGTAAAACAAAAGGTTAATAATTTTATATTGAATTGTTTTTTTAATATTCTGGTAAAGCCTAAAGAAAATTAACGATATTTGTCTACATGACTTTCTAGGTAACATTAGACAATAAAATCTAATAAGTGGACAGTTTTTCGAATTGAAATATGAAATATTGTTTTTCATCAAAATTGCAGTTCTTTAATTAATAAAAGTTAAGTGTAGAAAACTATGTTTTCGCTTGTTTTAGTGCAGACCCTTACGAAAATATTGCGATTATCTCGTTCGTTCAAAAGATAAAGCGATTGTCATTTGAGAGCTAAATGTGAATATTCGTCTGACAATATGATTATAAATTATTGAATTACACATTTCTATAGTACCTTGTGTACCTTGTTTTCAGCATTATAACTTCGCAAATATTCAGATGTTGTAAAATGTTAAATAAATTACCATATTTTATCAGTAATGTTGAAATACTGATACAAAATTAATAGCTAATATATTTAAAAGAAACTTTAAATATAGTATGGAAATATATATACTGTAACAAATATAAGAATGTGTTAAATAAATATGAAGAAATAAAAATCAAGAAAATTTTTCGTAAACTTTCAACTAATTATTTTTAGTTGCGAATAAGGACATTAAACAACTTGGCACTACTTTACGCGAATGTATACCTTGCTACATATAATGGCTTGTTGAGAGCATCCTAATCACAACAAACGTATTAAATAGGTGGTAGTTTAGAACTGTACTAGTTTGTTTAGATAACTACAAGATAATGCGAATGTGATATTGAGTAGTGTTTTATACTGCAGTGTGTCCTGGACTTTTTTTGCTGTGTTAATCTGTGTCCTATACGGGAGTGTGTGTGTCTTTAACAATGTGCTGCATCGTGTACAGTTATGTCCGTATACCTTGTTCGAGTGTTTTTATCTAGTGTAGTTTAGGTGTTTTTTGTGCGCGCCACTTCCTGGTTGGTGGGTTTGGCAACGCCCATTAGGTCTTATTCTGTCCGGTCACGATCCTTCCGCTTTGTGGTGCACACGGCGTCGCTATCCTCGTCGGTAATAGACGTCGTAAACACTGAGTTGGGGGACTGCCTCACAGAATGCCTTCAACATTTTCAAAATGGGCGTTATGTGGCGATGCTTATGTCGTTCACATGCCAGGATCCTGCTGCCAAAGGGATTTTTATCTTTGGCAACCAGCGTGTTCCTTTGGAGCCTGTCAGGTAAAATAATAAATGGATGACGCTTCAGTCGGCTCCTTTCGAGCTAACTCACGACGCATTGAAGACGCGTTATCGGTATATATGTCAGATCCAACAGAGAATATGAGACTTATCAGAATCACCCTGAGGTGTGTACAGGGAACTGGCGAGTACGTATAGACATGAAAAAGCCGGTTCCAAAGTTTATTACTATCCACGGATAACGGCTAATGTTAATTACGCGAGCATGCAGGGGCTGTGTGGCCGCTATGGCTTCGAAAACCAATTATCTGGCGATTGCCAGACCTCGCTGTGCAACAAGTTTCTGGCATATGGACATACAGACGGTGACTGTGATATAAAATGTGATATCTGTAATGGTGGCTGCACGTTCTCGCGTTGTCCGAGGCGTGTGGCAACATATGACGTGATGGCTTCGCGCAGCCGCGTGTTCAAAAGAGGGAAAGAAGGCTTCCACTGTCCCATTCCCAAAACCAACAACTGCCGATGGTAGAGCCTTTTTGGGAGCGCCTGCCGCAATATAGCCCGTGAATCGGAAATGAGGGTATCTTCGCCCAAGTTGACACTGCGAAGGTAGGGGACGCTCTTGGAGACATTCAGGGAGAAGACCTCTAAACAGGCTCTAGACCATACTGACGGCCCCAATTTGTTTGGGACCTCTGAGGTGTCCCTGGCCAGCCTATGTAAACTCAAGGTGTTCCCCGTTTATCTGAAGGTTCTGGCCTCTGTGACTCTTGATGAGGAGGTTGGGGCTGCGTTAGCACTTACTATTTGACTGCCCAAGTAAGTGTCGGGGTTAGATCTTCTGAAGACGATCAAGCACCCATTTTTGTGGTGACTCAGCCAGGGGAAATGGTGCCTCGAGATAGCAGCAGGTTTCCTTCTCTGGCAGAAATGTGGCTAGGGGTTCTGAGGGACCCATGCGTGTGGTGTGGTACTCTTTTTCACCAGCATTTTAATTGCAACATCCTCGGGTCACATAGTGATGCTGAGAGGCAGATAGTGTGTATTAATGTTGACGCTTTTGATTAACGGATATTTGACGTCTTCGTTTTCCATCTTGCAAGAAGTCCGTCGGGGTTGCCGGTGTCCTCTTCGCTTTATGCATTGGTGATCGTGTGCCTGCTCTCTTATCTATCTAACTCGGTCTGGGAGTGTGACCTCCAGTTGCCAGGAGGTATGAGTGAAAAATATGTTTCACATGCAGACGATGTGAATCTGTTCTTTAAGAACTCGACATCGTTAGCTTCGGCGCTGGTCGTTGTCCACTGTTACTCTCAGACCACTGCTTCTCAGCTCAACCATGCCAAATCCTGGGCTCAGAGGGTAAGTAAATGAGTCTTGGCTACCGACTCTTCGTTTGAACTGGACTGGACTTTATCCATAGTCACTTGCATTTGGATTCGTTTTTTCGTGTGCACTAGAGGTTGTCTGCAAAGAGGTGGTGCACCGTGTTGGTTTGGCAGTGCACGATTACCGCTTCTACTATGCTAACTTTGTTGGCAGGGTTTAAATGACGAGGAGGTAGATTCTTTCCTTGGTATTGTACCTTATGGCTATTCCTCCTATGGAGAACTGCACTATACGGGCTATTGAGCACTATGACTTCGCCTTCCAATGGGATGGCAAGCCTGAGTCAAGAATGGGTGTACTTGCTGATACACTGAACATGGGAGAACTTATCGTGTCTGTCATCAAACTCATCTTGTGTTCACAATCATACACAAAGAGTTATCTGTAGCCCGCCCACCACGTGTATAGAAAGAATGTTTCTAGTAGCAAACATCTGCAGACACATCCCTGGGCCACAATACGCGTTAATAAGTTATATTTTTACACTTTATTATATTGCTTGTAAGACTTTAAACGATAAGATGTAACCTCTTTCTTTGTGAACCTGACGATGACCGAAGAAGGTCGAAACGTTGTTCGCTCTTCTATGTAAAATATTTTCTCAACCCAAACGAGCCGTTTTTGCATATAAAAAGATAAAATGTAACGTTGTAATTCATATGTGGTATTACATGCTAACATTTTCTCTTTAAATAATGAATCAAGAACAACGTCTGAATTTATGTGAAATGTACTTATATGTCAATTTACTTTCACTTATCGAATTTATGGGTTTTTTATATGCAGTAACCTCTAGCATTTTTGTCTAATTCCTATAAACAGTAATTTTGCTTCCAATTAACACTTCCAATCAGTCTGAATCCTCAAAAAGATTTGTAATCATTTTGAACCTTTTTATTCACCCAAATCACATTTATAAACACTTTACTTTCAAGTTTATAAATATAAAAGAAACTAGCACTAAGATGAGGTTAAAATTTGAGCAATGGTTAATATGTTTATTGGTCATGAGAATTGGAAAGATACCAGAGAATTACAAGTTAGCCAACATTTGAAGAGAGTGATAAACATTGTCTACACAATTAGAGGACAGATACTATTACATCAGAATGTGGAAAGAGTTTGGAGAATGTGATTAATGATGCTGAATCACTTAAAGCAGTTTGATATAGTGTCATAAAGTCAGCACGTGTTAACTAAAAGAAATTCTTTTTTAAGACTTATTCTTACATTCTTTGACAATGAAACTGTGTATTTCCTCTACAATAGGGTTTATTGAAGTGTTTTATAAAATCTTGTTAAAAATAAATCTGTAGGTATGGGGAAAGGTTAAGGAATTGGATGAAGAAAAGCTGGTTTAAGAGTAAAAAATGCAAAGAATTCAAATAAATGGATATAGGTTTACTGGATAAAAGTTACAACAAGTAATGCGCCTCAAAGCTTTGATCTGCGTCCTTAGTGTTAAACAAATGATATTGACTATGAAATATCAAAAAACCTGTGCTGTTTGAATATGACGTGAAGATATTTTTGGTGGTAATCCTTATATCAAAAATTCTGCAGAGTTAAAGATGTTCTGAGCCAATGCATAGCAAATGATATGTTTATGTTTTATCAACTCAAATTACAGTTTTGAAAAAAAATATTTTGGTGTTTTGATTGATTTTTTTTCAAATTTCGCACAAAGCTTCTCCAGGGCAATTTGTGATAGCCGTCCGTAACTTAGTCGTGTAAAACTAGAGGGAAGTCGGTTAGTCATCACCACCCACCGCCAACTCTTGGGCTACTCTTTTACCAACGAATAGTGGGATTGACCGTAACTATATAACGCCCCCAGGACTGAAAGGGCGAGCATTTCGCTACTAACAGAATATCCCAAGATATAGCGATAAAAATTGTTGGCCAGTTACTCTACAAATAAACCATAGTTGAAAATAAAAACGCCAAATAACAACCTGATAATCTTTAATAGGAAATAAGAATCTGGTTTATTTTTATTCTTACTGTTTCATTAAACGTTCGGCGCTATTTTTCGATCAGGCGACTTGCAGATTGTGATCCGATATTTTTAAACATCATATCATAATAATCTCATCATGGAATGAGTTGACAAATTATTTCAAGATTACTAGTTTTATTTTATTTTAAAGGTTTTAATTTTATAATGTAATTTCCTAAAAGTGTGTCATCTCTCATTCAGCTAGTAAATACAAAATGATGTTTCACAAAAAAATAAAACACCATGTAAGATACAACACAGCATGACACATGATCTTCAAAGTCAGAATTAATAATATACACACAAGTTATACAGAACTTTGAGAATAGAAATACCACATGTTGAGGGAATAATCTAATAATATATGGGAAATATCATCAGAAGATGTGCAATATATTCCTCAAATTGTATATCAATTTCAAAATCAGAGGAACATCTCTAAGTGTGCGGAATCCTTGATATCAGGATTGTGACCAAAAAGATCTTAACGTCATATTCAAACAACACAGTTTCGTTGGTATTCCACAGTCAACATGATTTGTATAACTCAAAGGACGCAACTCAAAGCTTTGAGGCATATTACTTGTTGTAACTTTTATCCAGTCAAACCGAGCTCAATTTATTAGAATTTTTTGCATTTTTACTCTTAAACCAAATTTTCTTTATTAAATTCCTTAACGTTTCACCAATCCTTCAGATTTATTTTTAACAAGTCTTTATAAAACACTTTACTAAACCTTTCTATCAGTCAAGTGACGGAAATATACATTTTCTTTGTTAAAGAATGTGAAAATAAGTCTCAAAAAGAGTTTCCATTAGTTAAAACGTACTGACATTATGACACTATATCAAACTGCTTTAAGTAACTCTGCATCATTAATCACACTCTCCAAAACTTTTCCACATTCTGGTGTAATACTGTCTGTCCTATAGTTGTCTGGACAATGTTTATCACTTTCTTCAAATATTTGTCAACTTGTAATCTTCTAATATCTTTCCAATTTTCAATGACCAATAAACATATTAGCCATTGTTCAAATGTCAACCTCAACTTAATGCTATTTTTTTAGTATTTATTGACCTAAAGGTAAAATGTTTTTGAAAATATGATTCGGGAAAATACAAAGGTTCAAAAGGATTTTCAATCGTTTTGGAAATTCAGACTGATTGGAAATGTGAAGTGGAAACAAAATTACTCTTTATAAATATTTCAGGAAAATGTTAGAAAAATTACTGCAGGTAAAAATAAAACAGAAATTAGATACATGAAAGTGTATTAACATATAAGCACATTTTACTTAAATTTAGACATTGTTCTTTACTCATTATTTAAAAAGAAAATGATAGCATGTGGTACCACATATACCATTATAACGTTACATCTTATCGTTTAACGTCTTGCAAGTAATGTAAACAAGAGTAAAAATATAACTAATTAACGCCTCTTGTGGCACAGGGGTATGTCTGCAAATGTTTGCTGCAAGAAACAGTCTTTTTATACCCGTAGTTGAAAGACTACAGATAGTCCTTTGTGTAGCTATGTGAACACGAAATCAGTCTGATAACGGACACAATACGTTTTCCCATGTGCAGTGTAACAAGTACACCCATTCTTGCCTCAGGCTTACTACCCCACAGGAAGGCGAAGACACGGCGCTCAATAGCCCGTATACTGCAGTTATCAATAGGATGAATAGACCCAAGGTACAAGAACAAGAGAAGTATAGACCTACTCATCATCTTCGCTCTGCCAACAAAGTTAGCAGAGCAAAAGCGGTAAACGTGCACTGACGAACCAACACGCGGCAACACCTCTCCCTGGGCAACCTCTAGGGCTCGCAAGAAAACGAACCCCAAAGCAAATGACTGCGGATGAAAACCAATCCAATTCAAACGAGGAGTCAGGACCCGAGGCTCATTTGCCCACCAACCGAGCATGGTTGTGTTGGGAAACACAGTGGTCTGACAGTAACAGCAGACAATGGCCAGCGCCGAATCTAACGATGTCGATTTCTCAATGAACAGATTCACATCGTCTGCATGAGAAACATACTTCACACTCATATTCACCAGCAACTGGAGGCCACACTCCGAAACCGAGTGATAAAGATAAAAGAGTAAACACTCGATCACCAACGCAGAAAGCGAAGGGAACGACGGACTTCCTGCAAGACGGAAAAAGGAAGACGTGAAATATCCGTTAATCAAGAGCGAACAGATTAATGCACACCACCTGCCCCTCAGCATCCCTATGTGACGCGAGGAAAGTGCCATTAAAATGAGCTTGAGAAAGGATCCCCACACTACGCACACCTGTCGTGCCCAACGACCAGAAGTCACGGACTGTATGGTGTGAATAATACAAAAAGTGGTTTCTCTGAGAGATAAAATGAGTCTCTCGCAGGAAGATAGCGTCAAACACAAAGTGGTTGAAAAGGAAAAAATGCATGGTATTACTTGGCAACGTTAAGAATCCTGCGAATGTTCAACATCATGCACGAGACACTCATCAACTAGTCCATAGTGGGGAATCAGTTACGCTACTGCATCGTCTCTACTGAAGAGATGAGGCGAGCACAACATAAACATCCAGACTAAAGTGTGGTAGAGTCACTGGGCTGTAGGGCCCCCGCTGCCCCTTACTTTCCTCCTCCAATCCCGAAAAACACGGGAGACTGAGAAAGTCGACAACGATCCAGGTGACGGTAGCTCGTCCAATGACGGGGTAGGCTCTAACGGTTTTAAGGTTGGGACCAAAAGTCCCACAACACCAGAGACATAGACAGGGGTCCCTCAGAGCTGCCAGACACATTTTCTCCAGCGAAGGAAACGTGGACCATCCCAAACAGAGGGTACTTTATTTATTTATTTACAAAATAAAATTTACCCTTTTTTTACCAATTTGAAGTTTTTGTAAATTGTCAGTTCATATTACCTGTTTATTAATATCTGACCCTCATGCTCGAATTATTTTTATTTCATTTGTAAACGTTCGCTGGTTGCTTGTTAAAATAATACTTTATTTTACGTTTTTTATTTTGTCAGTTAATATTATTTCATTCAATCCTTGTACAAAAAGAGAGTAAAAGTATGAAAATCTTCTTTTCAATGTTGTATATTGCAAAAAATATGTCAAATTTAAGTTTGATGAATAAACAATATCACGAGAAAGAACTGCGTTGAAAATACCAAATCCCAACGTCTGATTAATTATGGCCTGGCATGGCCAAGCGCGTAAGGCGTGCGACTCGTAATCCAATGGTTGCGGGTTCGCGCCTGCGTCGCGCTAAACATGCTCGCACTCCCAGCCGTGGAGGGTGTATAATGTGACGATCAATCCCATTATTCGTTGGTAAAAGAGTAGCCTTAGAGTTGGCGGTGGGTGGTAACGACTAGCTGCCTTCTCTCTAGTCTTACTTTGCTAAATTAGGGACGGCGAGCACAGATAGCCCTTGAGTAGCTTTGTGCGAAATTCTAAAACAAACAAACTGATTAATTATATTATAGCAGAAATTATTCAGCCCATAAATCAAAACTTCTTAACATGAAGCTATAACGAAGGATTATAAATTTTATTCTAAGTTTTTCGAGCTCGACATTTTTATATTTGAGAAACTAGGTTATTTGGGGGCCATAGGATTGCGTAGGTCTTCTTATAAATTGACAAGTTTACTACCAATAACAAGAGGCTAATTATTAGCTTGCATTGATTCCATGTCTTGACTTATAAAGTAGTACTATCTTTGCGAATCTACATTGGCTTTAAACCGTTGCAGATTAATTCATTTTAAACTTCACTTCAATCAGCAAGAACCAGAATTTCGAATTTCAGCCATTACTGACACAGGATATTGTTCTACATAAGAAATCTACGTTAAAGATAGCAGTTAGCAGAACAAAAGTAGGATTAAGACAAGTCTGTCGTTAGTATTTAATTTAAAATGACAATTATTAGTGTTAAATATTTTTTGCTGATATCACTAATATATTCATATATTGTCTTTTATGACGAGTTATTTCTAGCTTCAAGAGTTCTATAATAACGACGATTGCCTCTTTCAAATTAGCATAACAGATGTCACTACTACAAAAATATTTAATTCACAGCTTATATTCTTAACGTCAGATGTATGTCCATATTTTACTCTCAAACGACTATCCTTTCAATGTCTCCAATGAAACAACTAGTCGCGAGATTTGCATAATCTCCGGATAAAAGCAAGCAAAAACAGCTTTTGATGCATGTAGCTTTTATTATTTGAAGAATTGCACACTTGATAAAAAGAGAATACTTCATATTTCAGTAAAGACAAGCTTTTGCAATATCAGTAAGAAGAAACGAGATTGTTTAGAGTATTTTACGTAAGTAACTTTTAGAGTGTATTAAAGACAGTCAAATATATTTGACATAGACCTATACTGAGATATTTTATTTCTCTTTTATAAACTAATTGTTCTTTTCCAAGAGATATTCTTCAGAATTTAAATGGTGTGTGATAGAAAAAAAACAACAACAATTTTGATGTAGTCATAATCAAGCCGAAAACTATTCCATAAAATATCGCAGTTTTGTAAACAACAATTTAATAATCAATGAATCCCTTTGGGGTAACTCTTTGAAAAGACCAGTGTTATCTATTTGCTTTCTTTTTTATTTCTTGAATGTGCACATTCTGAGAAGGAACTACTGATGTCTATCAGTTCAAGTTTGTAAAGTTGCTGATTGAGTCTTTTGACACGTCCTTCTAATCTACACATTTGTGTCTTACTTTCTGTTTTGAATAAATAAACCGAGCATTATGAAAAGATATTAGTACCTTCTTTTCCTCGGGAGAACTCAGAAATAGCTACTTTCTTAGTATAATTATTCCGTGTCTTGTTCTCTTTATTGATGAGTAAATTATATGCACAAAATAGTATTAGTGTAATAACACATAGTTTAGGTGAGAGTCAAATTAATAATTTTGTATGTATTACTTACAAATTTGCCGGTTTAATGAAAACATTATCATAAGTTTCGTTTGCTAACCAAACTGTCAGTAATACTTTGTTTTTCTATCCCATTTTAGATTATTCAGAAAAGCGAACGTCATCTTACGTAAGCACAAATAAAAGAAAACCTTAAAAGAAGAAATTGGCAAGACGAAATAGTTGAAATGTCAAATAAATTTATGTCTTCCTTTCAGAAAATACAGTTTCCTGGCATTGGAATTATCTTTGTCTCACTCAAAAGTATCACCAACTGTAGCCAATGGGCATTGGTTAAAATCGTTTCAGATATCTCCAAACAGGCAATATTGATCCACCGTGGAATATGCATGGCTGTTATATGTGTATCAGTTATTTTATATAGCGGTCATTCTTTTCTTCCGAAGAACCTGGGTCAGTGTCTTCTAATTTTTATCAGATCAATTATCGCAACTCTAGCTGTCTTGTTTCTGTACAAATCTTTAGATTTCTTGCCATTAGTCGACACAACAATTCTCGCAAAGACTGATATGATTTTCACCGCAATTCTAGGTTTTTTGATATTGCGAGAAAAAGTACATATTTTTGATATCATAGCCATCACGTTATCCATTGTCGGGATCATTCTAATTACTCGTCCTTCATTTATATTTAAAGAATGGGACAACTACTTGGATGCACAATCTCGAATTATTGGGTTCTCACTAGCTGTCGGAAACGGTTTTCTGAAATCATTGTCAAATATAATAGTGCGTCGGATCGTATATTTACACAATGCTGTAGTGACCTTCCATTTTTCGGTTATACAGATCGTAATATTATACAGTTACCAACGTATCGATAACGAGACTATATTTCCAAAATGCGGAACTGTGCCTTGGATTGTAATAATGATTGGCATACTTAGTTTTGCTGCCCAGTATTTTCATGTTAACTCCCTATATTTAGAAGAAGCTGGCTTTGTGGCCTTAGTGAGTTCCATAGAAATTGTTTTTTCCTTCATTTTCCAAATCACTATAACTGGTGAAGATGTAACTTTGTTGAGTATGGTAGGTGCATTGTTCATTACGTCAGCAATAATAATAAAATCATGTCTTCAATGGTATTCTGAAAGTCCTGAAAGTTTTTTCAAAGCTTGGAACAAAATATGCTTGGTATGCCTAAGAAGAAGAATAGCAGTTTCGACTGAACTCTCTCTGCAGGAATTATATGAAAATGGACATTAAAATTTGCTTTGTCTGACGACGTCTGCATTTGAGTAATATGATCAAGTTGAACTAAGAAATATAATTATATTTTCTGTCAATTAAGTGTTTTTATCAATATTATATATATATATAAATATATTTTTTAGGTCATTTATAGCAGCTCAATATTTATTTTAAAACAAACATTCAGTTTACTTAGTCTAGACAACCTAGAATGTGATAAAAAAAACGAAATATTTTTAATCACATGTGTAATTATAAACAATGTAACTTAACGTATGTAATTTACTGTTTAAAGAAGAGAATATGATACAAACGACTGAGTGCTAACTCTACCACACTATCCCCTAAAATACCAAATTTTTTGGAAGGTGTTCAGTACCGCTAATGTTCTTCACTTACAATATATTGATAATTATAACTCTTAAATACTTAAAATAAATATATTTCAAACAAATATTTACACAAGAAAATTTGAACTAAAAAAGTGAAAATTAAATAACTGAGTACTTATTGCAAATACGAGCTATTGTAAAACAAAGAAAACTACAGTTTCTGTGAGTTATTGAATAATATATATTTTACTTATTCAGTTATAATCAGAAATGCTTACAAATCATTAGGTTTTTTCTGTAGAAAAGGTGGTATGTCTTTGACATACGTAAGAATAGACAGGTAAAAAGTAAAACCATTTTACAAGTGAAAATTCAATTGATGTCTTTCTAACATTATATTGAACTGCTTGTCTTAATTTATTTTTCTCAGTTGCTACATATGGCTCTAAATATTTTAGAACACAGTAATTTATTATGAAATAATAATAAAGAAATCCTATCAATTAAATGTAAACCCAGAGGTTAATAATCTTACATTAAATTGTTTTTAATATTCTGTTAAAGCCTAAAGAAAATAAAAAAATATTTGTCTACATGACTTTCTGTGTAACATTAGACAATAAAAGTTAAATTTTGTTGTTTCGAATTAAGCACAAAGCTACACAATGGGCTATCTGTGCTCTGCCCACCACGGATATCGAAGCCCGGATTTTAGCGTGTAAGTCCGCAGACATACCGCTGAGCCACTGGGGGCAAAAGTTCAATACGTGAAACAATATGAAATATTGTTTTTTCATCAAAATTGGGAGTTCTTTAATTAATAAAAGTTAAGTGTAGAAAACTATGTTTTCGCTTGTTTTAGTGCAGACCTTACGAAATTATTGCGATTATTTCGTTTGTTCGAAAGATAAAGCGATTGTCATTTGAGAGTTAAATATGGATATTCGCCTGACAATAGGATTATAAATTATTGAATTACACATTTCTATAGTACCTTGTGTACCTTGTTATTAGCATTATAACTTCGCAATTATTCAGATATCGTAAATACTCTTGTAGCTAGTAGCCAATACCACAACCACTATAGAAATATGAAATTCTGTAATTTTCAAATTTAACGTCAGATGTGTATCCAAATTTTATTCTCAAACAACAATAACTTTAGTTTCTCCAATGAAATAACTAGTCGTAATATTTGCCTATGGTCTGGACGAAACTAAGTGAAACCGTAACTTAATAGCTTTTATTACCTGAAGGACTGCAAACTGTATGTAAAAAGAATACTTCATATTTCAGTGAAGAAAGCTATTGCAACGTTAGTTAGAAGAATAAAAGATTTTTGTGATATTTCCAGTAATACCTTTTAGCCTGCAATAAAGACTAAAGAACAAAATTCACGTGAAATATATTAATATCACCTAATTATACAAATTCAATTTATATCTCGTTTCATAAAGTGATGGTTTGTTTTTGTTGGGATCGTCTTGAGAATTTGAATGTGTGTGATAGAAAAATATTGATATCATCTTAAAATAGCTGATAAATATTTTATTGAAATTAGCAGATTTGGAAACAAATATAATAAATAATTAAAGAATATCCTAAGAGTCAAGTGTAAATTATTTTCTTTAAGTCAGCATTAATTTTCACTGCAATTCCTGTTTTTTTTTCATATTGCGAGAAAAAGTTCGTTTAATTGATGTCATCGCCATCACATTTCTTTTGCCCAGATCATCCTGATTACTCGTCTTTCTTTTATGTTTGAAGGATGAACAGCAACGAGGGTGTTCAATCTCGAATTCGTGGATCTTTCCAAGCTGTTGGTTTTGAGTTTTGTGTGTCGCTGAGTCATATAATAGTACGTCGGATGACATGTTTGCACAAAGCTGTAATACTTTTTAATTGCTCCCTTATTCAGAATGATATTGTACAGTTACCACTTGAAAGCTGACCAGACTATATATCCTGAATGTGGAACTGTACCTTGGATGATATTAGAGATTGCAATACAGTTTCAGCACCCAGTATTTTTATTTTAACGCCCTAAGTATCGAAAAGGCTAATCGCTTGGTCTTAGTATATTCTCTGGAAATTGTTTTTTCCTTCATTTCTTTAGTTAAGATAACTGATGAAGATCTAACTTTGCTAAGTATTTTAGGTTCATTGTTCATTACGTTAGTGGTAATACTAAAAGCATGTCATCAATGGTATTCTGAAAATCCTAAAAGTTTTCTCAAAGCTTGTAACAAAATATGCTTAGTATACATTAAAAGAAGAGAAGTAACTTTCACTCAACTCGCTCTATCGAAATGATAACATGAATAAGGGCATTTAAAGCTGCATTATAAAAATGATGGCTACTTTAAAAAAGTTTACAATATTTTAATAACAGAAACAGTAGTTTAATAACTTAGTGGTCAAGAATAGGAAGCTTAATCATGTTTATGTAATTTAAGTGTTTTTGATCAGCATCATGTAACAATAAATGTTAATGTTATTCATTGAAATGCAAGAATTATTTCAAAATAAATAAAAGTGCATTATTACACAGGATTCAGTTGCATCATTTTTTAATTATTTTAACATAATTTGAGTAAATGTTTTCCTTTTTTATTGTATATTAATGCGATTATAGGGATAACCAGTAATATTGACAAACGACATCAAAGAATATTGAGAAGGTTCGTCAAACGAAATACGTATTTCTATCCTTTTAATCCCACAGAGTTACCGATTAGTCATCTTTTATCGTTTCTTTATTACTTTTTACTTCGATGTTTAATCCGATATTTTCAAGGTAAATTTCCTTGAAGATTTATTTTGCTTTATCAAACACATAGTATGTTCCTATGAAAATTACACATTAAACGCTTTGTGTATCCATCAATATATTGGTTAACAAATTATTTTATATGTAAAAAAAAATAGTTATATTAGTTTTTCTTGAGATTCCTTAGGTACTTATCATTCACTAATAAAATTTATTGATTTCACCAAACTTACAGTGAATGTTATAACAATGGAAATGGAAGTTAATCAGCATAATGAAACATACAGAATCCATCATAAACAACCATTTCAAAAACTTATTTGGTAATTTAGACGTTAGCAATGACTGAAAGCCTGATGACAAATGCTAATTGAAATTCTCTAGTAAAATTGACAAATTTTTGGATATCAAACAAATTTCATTTATAATGGAAGCTTAGTGTAGGATAATCTCAGAGTAAATAGAAATTTAACTCATCGACTGATATTTTATGTGAAGGAATGAACAGAATTGATACTTGTTGCAAATTAATACACAATAATATTTGTTAAAGTTTACAACTTTCTTCTCGGTGGATATATTTCTATTTAAATATTAATTTCAGTAGTAAAGAAAGATTTTTTGTATTGTAATGAGAATTGTACTTTCGTACATAAAAGAAAATATAAATTATACCCAGAAGTGATCCTCATATGTCAATCAAAGGACATAAACTCGAAGTGTTATACAATTACGCACTGAAGAATTTGCTATCAATGATGTATTTTTGTTCCAACGCTTCTTTGTTTGTTTGTTTTCGAATTTCGCACAAAGCTATTCGAGGGCTATCTGTGCTAGCCGTCCCTAATTTTGCAGTGTAAGACTAGAGGGAAGGCAGCTAGTCATCACCACACCCCGCCAACTCTTGGGCTACTCTTTTACCAACGAATAATGGAATTGACCGTCACATTATAACGCCCCCACGGCTGGGAGAGCGAGCATGTTTAGCGCAACGCGAGCGCGAACCCGCAACTCTCGGATTACGAGTCGCATGCCTTACTTGAAGTGTGCTCGTTGGTAATATGTGAAACTTCGTATTTCTATAGATTCATCAGGCAATGGGTAAATCGCCAAAGTGAAAACGCGCAGCAAATATATAGTTTTGTCCGCAGTTAGATGCTATGTCATTCTTCACACAGTATAATAAGTGATGGCATTTTCCATTAATAATATACTGTGTGATAGATTATCGATTAGAAATAAAATGAAGGAGCTCGACTAAGACCTAAAATAAACGATGAGGTTTTATTGAAACGAAGGAACCGAACAGGTGCCAACACGTTCTACATTAACCTACAAAACTTCGACCATGTGATGGTATACAGAAACTTCGGACATAAAACAATAAGAAATATATTTATTAAGATATATAATAAATACAGGAGTTCTTAAATACATATAGATATATAGAAAATATTAAGAACCAACCAAAACAAACAAGTCAGAAGGAGTGTTATGGTGTAAGCAAAGACGTCTTTTAGTGACCATAATCTATATTATCTGTAGCTTCGAGAATACATCTTAAGTTTTTCAATAATAAGCCCTCCTTCTTTTCACTGAGCAACTCTGTAATATGACGTAAAATTAATTTTAGAATTAGAGTTAATTTCCATTTAACTTTAAAAATTATAGGAAATGAAACTAATTACACTGGTTTCTTATAGCTGCGTAAAATATGTATGAATACTTTCATACGATCGGACGCCATATCTTGAAGCTTGGGGTGTCATCATACATAATTAAGAAGAATTTATTTAACTTTATCGTTAATACATGTTTGTTTGTTTAGCGGATAATATCGACTTGTAAGTACAAATGCTTACAGGAAACTTGAGGTGATCGCATGTCCTACGTTCTTGTAGCCAGTTACCAATACCTAATTCTAATTGTTATTTAATTAATTTGTCATTATAAATAGAATAATAATTATAAATTTGTTGTTGTTTTTTTACTCTCGGTATGTCTACGTTCTTATAACGCGACTAACATGGTTTCGATACCCATGGCTGGTAGAACAAAGATACCCTTTTGTATAGCTTCGTGCTTAATAACAAACAAAAACAACAAGATATTTGATGAAAGTTGATGTAATGTAGCAATTATATTCTTGGTGTCATCAAAAAGTATCTTGCACTGTGGTTTAAAAATACCTATAATTCATATTTAAATTATATTACTTACTTCTACAACAAGATTCACCTTTTCTTGTCTGCTTTAAGTGTTTTCTAAATCTGTTATTGATTCAGTACTTTTATTAACATACATTTTTCGAAGTTTCAGTTGAAATTACCCATTTATTAATAAATTATTTCATTTAGTACGTTGTTAAGGTTTTATCGTATAATCATATTTTAAATTTCATCGACATCACTTCATTTAATCTCGTAAAAAAAGATACCGTCAACATGAAAAGCTTCATTCATTGATATATAACTTAATATCAGATGCATATACGCAGTTTATTCTCGATTGCAGATTACCGTTGTCTTCTCCATTGAAATAAATAGTTGAATATCTGCATACAATTTACATGAAAGCACGTAAATCATCCAAACCACCCTCTTTAAAATTAATACAATTTAAACTGTATACATCTTTTATAAGAGATATAAGAGTGTTAAAAACTGTATAAGAGTGCTATTACACTCTTAATTATGTTAAGTACCTCAATAATATCAATCAGATCCGTCTTTTTCCAGTGTAAACATGTTTAAACACTTCAATCTCTCCTCATAATATATTTACCCAATTCCAGGATCATCCTAGTGAGTTTTCTCTGATCTTTTTCTGACAATTCGGAATCTTCTTAAGGACGAGAGCCCAAACTTGTACACATTACTCTCACAAGGCCTTATAGGTGATATATACAGAGAAGCAAAATATCTATATCTCGTGTTTAATATTTCTGAAGATATTACCCAATGTCCGGTAAGTCTTACTGCTAGCAACAATACATTGTTTAGATGACTTCAGTGATTTCTCAATCAGAACCCCAATACCAATTTCTTCAACAATATTTTAATTTATATCATTTAATGTTGAAATGAAAAAATATTTTCGGAAAACTAAATGCATCAAGTTTCAAGAACACAGGAGCTCTAATGGACGAAGAAAAATTTATGGTAACGGCAAAAGAGGAGATTTAAACATACTGAAATTTAATCAGAAGCAAAAATACTTACTGTAGTTAAATCTGAATGTAAAAATCTTCAAAGGTTCAGCCAATATCATCAAGTCGCATTGATCTCAACCAACATTTTAACATTTTATTAGTGTACTATAAGTTTTCTATTGATTTGAGAACTTTTCAGAAGACAGGTTTCCATAAGTTTCTGATTGACTCTACCCATAGTTATATTGCCTCTGCTAGACAACTAGAACATGTTTGGGGCCTGGAATGGCCTAGCGCGTTAAGGCACGCCAAACATGCTCGCCCTTTCAGCCCGCGTGGGTGTTATAATGTAAGGGTCAATCCCACTATTTGTTGGTAAAAGAGTAGCTCAAGAGTTGGCGAATGGGGGTGATGACTAGCTGCCTTCCCTCTAGTCTTACACTGCTAAATTGGGGATGGCTTGCACAGATAGCCCTCGAGTTGCTTTGTGCGAAATTGCAAAAGAAACAAACAAACAAAGAGCATGTTTAATAATATCTGGTATAGCATATTGGGTTGAGGAATAATTCGTGAACTTTTTTACAAGTTAAAAAAAATATATTCATAAATGAAACGCTTTTGCAAAATATTTCATGTCATTTGGTAGATATTTTTTTTCTCTGATAAATGGTGTGTTGATTTTCATATTTCTTAATTTTGCTTTGATTTTTAGCTCATTAAATGGAATGTCAGTGGACAAAATCGAGCATATTCCGACACCATCTGCTTTTTCGCATTTAATCAGGTGTTAACGCCGCCGAAGCTGCTCGTGAGATTTGTTCTGTGTATGGCAAAGGAGCAATGCCTGAAAGTACCCCCCGCCGTTTGTTTTCGCGCTTTAAAAATGGGAATTTTGATCGAAAGGACGGGTCACACACTGGTCGACCAACTGTGTTTGATGAAGAGCGATTGTACCAGCTTCTTTACGAAAATCCACGTCAAACGACGAGAGAATTAGCGGAGCAGATGGATTGTGATAAAAAAACTGTGGTGAACCACCTTCATTCAATGGGCAAGGCCCAGAAACTTGGCGCTTGGGTGCCACACTGTTTGAGCGAAAAAAATATAAATCAGCGCATCACAATTGCCGCCAGTTTGCTTGCTCGAAATGAAGTATTATAATAAATTGTGTACTATTTTTTTATATTGTATTCATGTACAATGTTTTGAGTGTAATGTGTTCATGCATAGAAGTATTGTATAGTCTTGCATGTAATGCTTGAATGAAATTATTTAAAAACACTCACGAATTATTCCTCAACCTAATACATTGTTAAAACATTGCCTGTGGTACTATGACAGTTATATGAGACAAAATTTTACCAATATATTTATTCAAGCGTAGCTCTCATGACATGCCCTTGTTTCACATATAGTGGAAAGTAAATGAATAATTAGTATTCTCACCCAAGTTAATTCAGTTTTCAAAAAAGATTCGTGAAGCATTATAGTAGTGTTGAAATTTATATTCAAAAATAGAATGAAAGAATAAGCCCAGTAAAATGGAAAAAAAATACAAATCTTTGTTTTGTGTAACGATTTTACACAGAACTGCATATATTAGCTCAATCTCACCATTACACCAGCAGAGCCTATGATAGAAGATGTGTTGAAGTCTTGATGTACAAAAAAACAAAACTGTTTAATGACAATGATGGAGCTCGACAGTTAGTCTAAACCATCCGGAACATTATAACATATGGTATAAGTGACTCCACGTTAGAGTTCATCCTGAACATTCCTCAACAAATGGATCTAAAGATGAAATAAGCATCATTTAAGCTAGAATCAACTGAAAGCTTCCACAGAATTGTAAAGTGTTCTTAAGAAGGTTGTCAAGGTAATGAAAAAGTTCAGCACTTTTACTGTTTAAAGCTTTGGTGAGATCATAACTTATTATATAAGCCTAGGAAAAACTTTCATGGATCTAAGGTCTTGAAAAAAGACTTGAAAATATTACTACGCTCGACCGTTCATGGAACCAAGACAATAACCCTTCATTGAACCATTGGTGATCTAAATCATCAGTATAGAAGCATGAGTTTTCCACTTCTGATTTGATGTCACATAAGTTATTATAAACCAAACTTCGATAGCAGTTATAACCCAAGAAAAAATAAACAAGCACCCTAAGTTCACCTTGGTGAAACACTGAAACAGCAGTATATTTGCGGCCTTACAACTGAAGCGATCAGGTTTTGTTCCACTTCGTTGGAAAAGTGCAAAAACTTTCGTACTTTACGACAAATAGATCACTTTCTTAAAAAAAGAATTTTTAACCTTTGATATATTTGTTTTATTAGGTGTATTTTCTGCATTTTATGCACACTTGCATTTACTTTTAAATTGATAGTAATTTTCGAATAGTTTCTACATTATATCTACCTTGCAAAGGTGAAAGAAGGTTTTTAAATATTTATATCATCACAATGTTTTTCATTCACTGCTAAAATATCATGTATTTACGTCCTATTTTGATCCCATCTATTAAACCACATTTTTTAAGGGGACAGATGATTATTGTTTAAAGATTTTAAGTTTTAGTTCTTTGTATTTGTATTGCTAATTGCAAAATACGTTAGAGTACTCCTTCCAAAAATGATAGTTAGTTTCTGTTAGTTATTTCTGTTAAATAATTGTTATCATTAAAAGGTATGTGTATGTATTTACGTTCAACACACGTATAAAATGTATATTTATCACCTTTTCATAATAAATGTGTTTGTATGTTGTTATAAATTTTATATAATTTTTCATGAGTTTCTCTATAATTTCTTCGTCAAGTAGTCTTTCATTATTACTTTTAGTTTTTAATTATAATTATAGATCCATTCTTAACTTATTTCATTATCCCGTTTTTATGATATTTACATATGATAAAGAAGAATTTTCTGTTTTCAGTCCTAATTTTTCAAACGAAGTGATCATTTTAATTTTAACTTGTTTAGAAATACTTTATTTCATAACGTATTATATGCAATTCTATTTAACCTGAAATTGATTTTTGTTATGTAAATGTGTAAATATTTTGTAAACGACAACATGTCGTGTTGTGTTTAAATTTTCATTTCTATTATCTATGTTTCCATATTTATATTATTGTTTCGAAGTTTAAACTAATATTTTGTTATTCATTTAGGGTAACATTTAGAATTTTCTTGAATTAAGTAGACCAATCATATGTTTGTAAATGAAGTGCTGGCGACTTCGTGTCTAGACGTTTAGTCTCGTGCAAGAACGGACATGCGCGGATTGCTCTGGAGATCTGTTGTTGCGTATTTTTTAATGTTTTAAGTTCTTCGTAGACTAAACGCAACAGAAAAACGCAGATAACAGCTTGTATAATTTATTACACTAAACTATTAACAAATATAACAGATATAACATGAATTATATAATAATAGTGACAGATATTAAGTTACAACATTCGAAATTAATTACAAAACAAAATAATATTAGTTTCAAACTTCAAAATCAATCACAATACAAAACGGTACTGGCCTGTATCTAATGTAATGATCTAAAATTAAAGTCTCAAATTCCAGTCTAGGGTGTGAATTTGGTCCCACGAAGAATTTCCGAAACAGTTCACAGTTCAATGAAATCGCCGTCTCCCAGCTCAAGCAGTAATTCAGATGTATCGTAGAGATTGACGAAATAAAATCACAGCTTCCGTAGATCTAACTTCAATCACAAATCCAAGTTAAATATTCACAGCAAACACTTAATCTTTCTCAAATAACTAAAACTGATGCCTGAATCTCACTCTTATTCTTCGAATAAAACTAATGACTGAATCTATCTTCTTTTTTCGAATAAAAACTGATGCATGAATCTATCTCTCGTCACCGTCTTTTATACCGATAGGCCTATTTCTCGAACAATCTCGCAATTTCCATACAACTCCAGAGCTATCCACGCATATCCGTTCTTGCACGAGACTACACGTCGAGACACGAAGTCACCAGCACTCATTAACAAACAAATGATTGGTCTACTTAATTTAAGAAAGTTCTAAATATTACCCTAAATGAATAACAAAATATTAGTTTAAACTTCTAAACAATAATATCAATATGGAAAAATGAATAATAGAAATGAAAATTCAAACACAACACGACATGTTGTCGTTTACAAAATATTTACACATATACATAACATCTGTAAAAATCTCGTGGTTATGCGAGGGGTCTAGGCCTACAATATATAAACAGACGAAGATGCGAGAGACAAAATAGAGATTAAGACACCAGTTTTATTCAAACAGGGAAAAAGAGTGAGATTCAGACATCAGTTTTATTTCAAAAGAAGAGAGTCAGTTATTTGAGAAAGATTAAGTGTTTGCTGTGATTATTCAACTTGGAGTTGTGACTAAAGTTAGATCTACGGAAGCTGTGATTTTATTTCGTCAATCTCTACGATTCATCTGAATTACTGCTTGTGCTGAGAGTCGGCGAATTTATTGAACTGTGAACTGTTTCTGAACTTCTTCATTTAAGCTTCGGAATTTCTTCGTGGGACCAAATTCACACCCTAGACAGGAATTTTGGATTTCTGATCTATCTGGACTTTTGGACTTTCATTCTGAATCATAATTTAATGTGCATACATCGGTGTATATTCATCTGGAGATTATTCCAACCAAAACACTTCATTTCTCAAAGGCCTTAAACATATTTAATCACCATCTGTTTCATATTCATAACAAACGATATGTTGATGATATTTTGATAGACTTTGAGGTTTTGAAGTAGCTCACTTGAAATTCAGAGGTCATAAAATTTATAATTTTCATTTCAATATCAATTAGAGTCTTCAAACAGTCACGCATTGTGTAACTTATTGTAAATGAAATTATCACAGTGTGCATAAAAATAGCCTTATGTTTAAATAGGTAGCCGAGTTTTCAAGCCAAAATTGCTTAGCCCTTGTCCCAGTTTTGAAAATAATGTATTCAACTTTATTAACCAACTGGCTTACTTTTTGAAGTATTTGATGTATGCTTTTAAGGTGTCTGAAAAGGATATTTTCTTTTTTGGGATTTTCACTCAATGATCGGTTAAATATTCTGATTAATAAAATATGTTAGAGAAGAGATCATCCATTATTCATTTCGTTTCTGTCATAGGACTAGTAAGTTACAACCAACTCAAGAACCTATTTAAGCCTGGGTTTCTCACCATATACGATAGCAGATCTTGTGTTTCTTTTGAATTTCGCGCAAAAGTACATTACTTGTAACTATCATCCATTCAAACCTCACTCCATTTATTAGAATTCTTTGGATTCTTACTCCAAACAAATTCGTTTAGTGCCTTCATTCAATGAAAAGGTTGTTGATAAATATTTTCAGCAATTTGAAAAATTGGCCCTTAGGCTAAAATGGCCTACTAAACACTGGACATTATTACTTCAGAGTGTTTTCAAAGGTAAAGCTCAGGAAGTATTTTCCAAACTCACGGCCAAGCAAAGTTATGATTACGAGCACGTCAAAAAATGCATTTTGAATGCTTATGAATTGGTGCCAGAGGCATACAGACAAAAATTTCGTGGTTACAAAAAGTTTGACAGCCAAACTTATGTCGAATTTGCTCGTGAAAAAGAAATCAAAGATGATTACACAAAACTCAGAGAACTCATGTTAGTCGAAGAGTTTAAAAGATGTATTCCCGTAGAGCTAAAAACTTACATTGATGAACAAAAAGCTTCCAAAATTCATGATGCTTTGACTCACAAAAATTTCTCATACAAAAGCAAAACAAATCAGACAGCAAAGAAACCTAATGACTCATTCAAGCATTATGCAAATGTCGACAAAGACAAAAAAGACCAAACTTCTGATTCTTAAACAAAGATGTCATCTTATTTTCAAAGCTCGTCATCTACCAAAAACGTGTAATTCTCATCCAAAACATGTGCTTATTGTAAGAATCCTGGCCATCTGATTTCTGAGTGCTATAAGATCAAAAACAAGCCATCACCCGATAGCTTCATTTCGCCCTCGTTGGATACATCATTGGTTCCCAATGATTTTGACCCTGTCCAGTCCACTGTGGATTCCAAGTCCAATATTATTGATGTACCTGAAAATATTGTTGAGGACAAATTTAAGCCTTTCATCACTGAAGGTTTTGTTTCTGTTGTTGGCGATTCACATCTACAACCAATTAAAATCCTGCAGGGATACTGGAGCTTTTCAGAGATTGATTTTGGAAAGTGTACTTCCGTTTTCTGAAAAGTCATCCGTTGGGAACAATGTGCTCATTTCTGGTGTAGAAGGTGGCGTCGTTTCTATCCCACTTCACAGATTGGATTTACATTCGGACTTAGTTTCGGGCCCAGTGACTGTGGGTATTAAATCTTCATTGCCTGTTGAAGGTGTGTCTATGCTTTTGGGGAATGATTTGGCTGGTAGTAAGGTGGTACCAGAGGTTCGTGTTGTTGAAGCACCTGTTGTTAGACCCAGTACAGAACAGCTCGTTGAAGAGTTTCGTGATGTTTTCACCCGCCTGTGCTGTTACTCGTTCTGAAACACGTTTTCAGGAGTCCAAAGAGGATTTCCCTTTGTCTGATACGTTCATGTCTCACATCGATGAGATTTCCGACTCAACTTTGAGTTCTACTGATGACTCCAAGTCATTTTTCAACTCTCTTTATCGTAATAAACTTGTTGAGGAACAGGACAATGATCCTGAAACTCGTTCTCTTCTACAACTAGACGTTGAGGAAATTGAAGTAGGAACTGTCCCTATTAATTGGTTTTGTTAACGTGTCAGGTGTGTTAATGAGAAAATACAGACCTCCTGACGTTGCTGCTGATGAAGAGTAGAATGTTATTCTCCAAATCGTCATTCCAAAATGCTATCGAAATGATATTCTTAGTCTTGCTCATGATCACGTGTTGTCGGGAAAGTTAGGTGTAAGAAAGACCCTAGATCGTATCCGACGACATTTATTTTGACCAAAGATGCGCCAAAATGTTGTTGGCTTTTGTAACACATGCCATTCTTGCCAAATGACTGGAAAACCAAATCAGGGGATTCCCAAAGCACCACTGCAGTTTATTCCTGCCTTTGAAGAAGAACCGTTCTCAAGGGTCATTATCGACTGTGTTGGCCCAATGCCAAAAATCAAAGCAGGAAATGAATACCTCTTGGCAATCATGTGTGCTTCTACACGTTTCCCTGATGCTATCCCTTTGAGAAAAATCACTGCTCCCAACATTGTCAAGGCTCTTGTCAAATTCTTTACCATGATCCGGATTCCAAAAGTTGTGCAATCAGATCAAGGCTTAAATTTTATGTACAAGCTATTTCAACAAGCCATGCACGAACTAAACATCCATCAATTTTCATCCAGTGCCTACCATCCTGAGTCACAAGGTGTCCATGGGCGTTTCCACCAAATTACTGCCACGAACACTGAAAGAACTGGGATGATGTTGTTCCCTTATTGTTCTTTGCAGTTCGTGAAGTTATGCAAGAATCTACTTGATTTAACCCTTTTGAGTTGGTTTAAAAACAAACAAAGAAACAAAAAAAAGGTTTTCACAAGTTCAAACTTTTTTTTGCTTTTAAGGGAGAGAGTGTTATGTAAATGTTTTGTAAACGACAACATGTCGTGTTGTGTTCAAATTTTCATTTCTATTATTTATATTTATATTATGGTTTCAAAGTTTAAACCAATTAAAAATATGTTGTTATTCATTTAAAATAACATTTAGAAATTTCTAGAATTAGGTAGATCAAATATGTGACTATAAACGGAAATGTATGGCGGCCTAGTGTCTAGACGTTGAGCCTCGTGAAAGAACGGACATGCGCGGATTGCTCTGGAGTTCTGTAGTAGTTACGCGATTGTTCGAAAAGAGGCCTACTAATATATAAACAGACGGAGACGCGAGAAAGAAGAGAGTCATTAGTTTTTATTCGAAGAAAAGAAGAGTCAGTCATTCGTTTGAGAAAGTTTAAGTTTTTCCTGTGAGATTATTCAACTTGGATTTGTGACTAGAGCTAGATCTACAGAAGCTGTGATTTTATTTCGTCAATCTCTACGATTCATTCGAATTTCTAGTTATACTGAAGGTCAACACGTGTGGAACTATTTAGGGGAGAACGGGAAAATTGAAAGGTGATTGATAAGTTTGAGACGTTCATCGGAGGCATCGTGAAGGGAACTTCGTCGAATTTATTGAACTGTGAATTGTTTCTGGTCCTCTCCATTCAAACTTCGGTATTTCTTCGTGGAACCAAATTCACACCCTAGACCGAATTTTGGATTTCTGATCTGAACTTTTGGACTTTCATTCTAGATTATTATATTGGACACAGACCAGTACCATTTTGTGTTGTAATTAATTTTGAAGTTTTGAACTTAATATCTGTCATTGTTGTTATGTAATTTATGTTATATCTGTTACATATATAATAGTTTGTTGTAATAAATTATACAAGCTGTTATCTGTGTCTTTCTGTTGCGTTTAGTCTACGAAAAACATAAAAAACGTAACACATGTCATCCCACATGTGAATTACAACGTTACATCTTGCCATTTAACATCTTACAAGTAATGTAATAAGGAGTAAAATGTATAACTCTCATAGGGAAATGTCAGCAGATGTTTGCCACAAGAACCACCGTTCTATACCGTTAGTTGCAGACTACACATTACTTTTTGTGTAGCTTTGTAGATACAAGATTAGTCTGATTGCGAACACAATAAGTTCTCTCAGAGGACCCAACCAAACAGAGGTCCTCCCTCCCCTGAACGGGCAGGCGCTACTGGAAAGGGTCCACAATCGGCAGTTGTTGGTTTTGGGATGGGACGGTGGAAGCCCCACTCTTTCCCTCTTCTGTACCCGCTGCTACCCAAAATTCATACCGCCATATGTTTCAACACGCTTCACACAACGCATGAACGAGTGGCCAACATTACAGATATCACATTTAATATCACAGTCACTTTCTGTGTGTCAACATGTCAGAACCTTGTCGCACCGCGGGGTCTGGCAGTCGCTAAGTAATTGGCCTTTGAGGCCACAGTAAAGACACAGCCGCCACATGACCAGGTAATTACACATTACCCGTTACTCGTGGAGAGTAATAAAGTTTGATACCAGCTTTTTCATGTTTATACATACTCGCCAGTTTCCTGTACACACTCCCGTGTGAGTCGGGTAGGTCTCATATTCGCTGTTGCAATCTGACAGATACGCCGATAAATTCTGATAGAGAAGAATATTGCAAACAGGACTACGCAAAGTAGCAAGTAAAAACTGTTTGAAATGAAAAAAATAATATTTTCTGGTATTGGAATTATGCTGTAATTACTCAGTTTTAGCTCTCACAGCAATCTATGTGTGATGGTTAAACTAAATCCAGATTTCTCTAAACTTGCTGTATTGATTTATTATAGAATTTACATGGTTGTTTTCTGTGTACCAGTTAATTTGCATAGCGAAGAATTCCGAAGAATCTAAGCCAGTATCTCATACTTTGCACAACAGGAATGATCAGAACCGTTTCTTTCGAGTTCCTGCAATTTTACGATTTTCCGGTCCTTGTAAAGACAAAACTAAATTTCACAGTAATTTTAGCATTTTTGATTCAGCGAAAAAAGAAAATTAGTTTGATGTCATATCAGATCACGATGTCCATGGTCCGGATATTCCAAATTACTCCTTTTCTTTTGTAATCAAGTGTGTTGAAAAATCAAGTTTTCTGGTTATAGTGTGTTCCCTAAAAATTGATTTTTCTTCCTTTTTTCAAATTACGATAACTGGCGCAGATGTAACTTTGTTGAGTCTGTAAAGTACATTGTTCATAAGCTCAGCGGTAACAGCCAAAGCTTGCCTTTAATGGTGTTCTGAAAGTCCTTGTAACAAAATAGGGTGAAGATGCTTTGGATGTAAAATAGTAGTTTCGATTTTACATTCTCGTCAGGAATGATGAAAACACTGTAGGTAATTATAACTATTGTATTAAACGACATTTACTTTTTATTAATTCTACTTTATGTCGTTATCTACGATTTCTAAGAAAGGATGCCTAAAATTACTTAAATGAACAACATACCAAAGAAATCAAAGTTTCTATAATTAAAGTATTTTGCACTAATACTGTAAAGCAATAACTTTTTGTGAGCATTCCCAGGAGCCAGCTGTTTTAACACAAGACAAAATATTATTATTAAATAGGATTAAAGTACTAATTATTTTAACACACTTTTAATGAAGTTTCTGGCTGTAGTTTTAGTATTTTCTCTTCTATTAAATAACATCTTTTTGAGTCTGAGAAAACATTTTTCCTCATCAGTGTTTGTACTGTGATATTTATTATTGTACAAACAGATATAAATAAGATTAGGAAAGCCCATCAAAAGATCCTGGTAGAGTAAATGATCAGCAGTTGTTGTACAAAATATTTTTAATAATACGAAACATATCTTAACACCAAATAATACCGTAGCTACCTTTGGAAACTTTTCTTGAGTATAAAGCAACATAATGACCTTTCTATCTTACTTAATCTTGTATCCACTCAAAGTATCAAGCCCAAAGATTTAGTGTTACAAGCTCCAGACTTACCAGTGAGACACCAAGGAGCACTGGATTATTAATTTCCTCTTCGATATTTAACCCCTGAATGGATACCACGGGGATCTATTTCTTTTTCAGAGTATATGGTGTTAAACTATTTAAAATATATACAAAGTTCTTGTGTGTCCTCGATTAAACTCGTATCAAGGTTGCTAATGCGAATAATATATTAGTATTTAACAATGTAATTACTCTTCAGATTATTCAGATAGTCAATGCATTTTACCCAATTGTTAACGAATGTATTAAGAAAAGAAAAGTTTAAAAATCAATCAACATAATTCAGTAATGTGTTTTATTCTTCAGTGCATTTGTATTTATGTGAGATCATGAGTATGAAGTAGAATGTGTCTGAATATTACTGCCCATAAACTTGCAACTACGTCACCGTCAGTCTATTTGTTTTATTGCATTTTCTTTGTTTCATCTTTTTTATGTTTATTACAATTGACTTCTTTTTTACTCTGATGTTGTGTGCATCTAAATTTTACGAAAACTCCAAAATTCATTCTTGATTTTATTTGAGATAGTGTCTCTCGTTTATTTTATTTCAAATTTATCACTAATTTTATCCGTTAATGGTACATACATCACTCACACTGTGTTAAGAATGGCATCATATATTTTAAATTATTTATGAGTAAAGCCAAAAAAGCTGTATTTTGGTGTCTATAATTTCAAAAGCCCGTGCTCGAAAATGTAAACCTTTAGCAGTACAAACAACCATCTCTTTATTATTTCTGTTATCAATGAAAATTGAAATTTACAATCCTTCACATCCTCACTGCTTCACCATATATGGGCGCGGCATGGCCAGTGGTTTAGGTACACGACCAATAATCAGAGGATTGCGGGTACGAATCCTCGTCGCACCAAACATGCTCGCTCTCTTAGCCGTGTGGACGTTATATTGTGACAGTGAATACCAGTATTCGTTAGTAAAAGAATAGCCAAAGAGTTGGCAGTGGGTGGTAATGACTGTCTGCCTATCATATAGTCTCACACTGCTGAATTAGGGACGGCTAGAGCAGATAGCCCTCTTGTAACTTTGCGCAAAATTCAAATACAAAGCAAAGAATGTAAGACGTCAAAAACCAATCCTTCGATTCTGAGATTGTGAGTTGAGAGCCTGAGTCATTACAGAAGGTGAGGCCCAGCATTGAATGTTATTAATGCACTGAATTAAGCACAAAAGGCTATCTGTGATCTTCCCATCACGGGTATTTAAACCCGGATTTAAGCGTGGTATGTCCTCAGACATACCGCTTAGCCACTAGGGGCAGCATCGAATGAGTTGAGAAAGCATTACAAAACCACTAGTTATATTCAAGTTCAAATATTTTCGTTCTGTCACTTATCGTAATCATATGGAAACTCAAATGCATCACGATTTTGTCAATTTATTTTTCAACTCAGTGTTTGTTACGTTTTTTATGTATGTAGACTGAACGCAACAGAAAGACACAGATAACAGCTTATATAATTTATTACAATAAACTATTATATATGTAACAGATATAACATAAATTATATAATAACAATGACAGATATTCAGTTTCAACCTTCAAAGCTAATTACAATACAAAATGGTACTGGCCTGTGTCTAATAATATGATCTAGAATTAAAGTCCAAAAGTCCAGGTCAGAAATCCAAAATTCCAGTCTAGGGTGTGAATTTGGTACCACGAAGAAATTCCGAAGTTTGCTCCGGTCTCCCCTAAACAGTCTTGTACGTGTTGACTTTCAGTATAACCACTAATTCAAATGAATGGTAAAGATTGACGAAATAAAATCACAGCTTCTGTAGATCTAGCTCTGGTCACAAATCCAAGTTGTATAAACACACAGCAAACGTTGAAAATTTATCAAACGAATGACTGACTCTTCTTTTTTTTCTCTCCTCGCGTCGCCGTCTGTTTTTATACTAGTAGGCTTACTGTTTTTCTCCAACAATCACGTAACTTCCACAGAATTCCAAAGTACTCTGCGCATGTCTGTTTTGCACGAGATTCGTCGTCTAAACACCCAGGCCAATTCCAAATGATCGATCAATCTAATTCTAGAATTTCTACATAAATAACAACGTATATACATAACGCTCTAATAATACAGGTCTCGTACAGGACATTTAGGTCAAGACAAATGATCGGATCTACCTAACTTCTAGAAACTTTCCTTATCTGAATAACGAACCTATTTTATTTGTTTTGAACTTTAAACAATAATATAAATATGGAAATAAATAATAGATATGGAAATTCAAACACGATATGACATGGTTGTCGTTTACATAACATTTACATAACAGTGTTTCTCAAAACAAGTGCTTAAAAAATATAGTTGGAAGTTTGTATGAATAATCAACAGGTCCATGAAAAGAAAGATATGATACAAGAAACAAAAACATTAAAATGAGTGAATTAAACCGTATAATTAATACTTCTGACAGTGTTAAAATATTACTTCTCCACGTACGAAAATATCTCTTTAACAAAAAAATAAATTCACCTGAATCCAGAGCAAAAGAACTTCGTAGCTATTTATCTCATTCCATCTGCCACAGGTGTGCTCTACTTGTTGTTCACTCATTTACAGTGAGATCGTACTTTAACTGTAGAAGTACACCTTTTAAATTAGTTCCGAGAAATAAAGTGAATATTTAACAAATAGAATACAGACGTTAAAATTATCTTCGGTTTAAATTAAAATGAGAGACACAGTTTATATACTCAAACATGAAAAACACTATAAACTTTTTCTGATATAGATAAACTGCGAAACAGAATATATATTTGTGGGGTTTACTTCAGAGAAAGTAAATATCAGAAACACCATCAATTTGTTTCTGAATGGGTTTAGTTAGTAAAATAATAACGCTGCATGAAATACAAATGAAAAGATTACTCTTGATTATGTCTGTCCATATTATTAAAGTATAGAAATTGAGAATAGGTTATTTAGACCAATGCATGTGTAACAGGTGTTATCATGGTTATAGTCTCGTTATGGAGGTAAACAGTTTTCACTGCAGCATGTTAGTTTTCAACAACCAGTTTATGTTATAAATCTCCTTTGATTATAGGTTTTGAGGATACCATATACCTCATATATTTCTACTCAAGTTTATATATGTTTAGTGTTTTCCTCACTTAAAATAATAAACTATTTATTTTGGTGGAAATATTGTGAAAATATTACAGTGTAAATACAACGTTCGTGAAATAATAAATATATCACACGCATTTGAAATAATACAGATGTTAGATCAATGTATATAAATATAGTTTTCGACTCTTACATGTACTTTACACATACATTGTCTTAGCAGCTTATTTTAGAACTTGTTTTTCATATCTTGTCATGTTTGATCACTCGCAGTAGAGGCCCGGCATGGCCATGCGTGTCAAGGCGTGCATCTCGTAATCTGAGAGTCGCGTGTTTGAATCCCGGTGGCGCCAAATATGCTCTCACTTTTAGCTGTGGGGGCGTAATAATGTGACGGTCAATCCCACTATTCGTTGGAAAAAGAGTAGCCCCAGAGTTAGCGGTGGGTGGCGATGACAAGCTGCCTTTCCTCTCGTCTTACACTGCTAAATTAGGGATAACTAGCGCATATAGCCCTCGAGAAGCTTTATGCGAAATTAAAAAACCAAACCAAACCAAACATGGAGTGGCTTTTCTTTGGCATTATGTTGTTTAAAATATTTAAAATATACCTATGGTTCATGTTTTTAAGAGTTATTCTGCACAGTGAAATACATTTGGAGCTACGAGTATTGATCATTTTCTTGACTAGAATCATATTATGAAACTTCCTAACTCCATTAAAAGTTGAGTTTCAAAACTACTGGTCATTCCAGTGAGAAAATTAACGAGAAATAATATATTTACTGAAATAGCATTCAAAAAAGAAATATTCATTTGTTTTAAAATAATTATCGAGCTTCTATAAAAGATCTAAATACATATATATTGCAGAATTTCAACTTAATCAAATTACTTATATTAAATTACTTACATCGTTGAGCAATGCACTTTAAATGTCCATTTTCACATTACAATTCATGTAGAGAGAGTTCAGTCAAAGGTATAATTCTACTTCTGAGGCATACTAATCATATTTTGTTCCAGGTAATCATATTTTGTTCAGGATTTTCAGAATACCATTGAAGACATGATTTTATTATTATTGCTGACGCAATGAATAATTCACCTAGCAAATTCATCAAAGTTACATCTTTACCAGTTAAAGTGACTTGGAAAATGAAGGGAAAAACAATTTCCATAAAACTACTTAAGGCCATAAAGTCAGCTTCTTCTAAATACAAGGCGCTAACATAAAAATACTGTGCAGCGAAACTAAGTATTCCAATCATCATTATAATCCAAGTCACAGTTTCGCATTTTTGGAAATATAGTTTCGTTGACGATATATTAGTAACTGTATAATATTACGATCTGTATAACCGAGTAATAAAAGATTACTACAGCATAGTGTAAAGATACGATCCGACGCACTATTATAGTCGATAATGATTCCAGAAAACCATGCAGGACACCTAGTGATAACCCCAAAATTCGAGATTGTGCATCTAAGTTGTTGTCCCATTCATCAAATATAAAAGAAGGACGAGTAATGAGGATGATTCCGACAATAGATAACATAATGGCTACGACATCAAAAAAATGTACTTTTTCTCGCAATGTCAAAATGCCTAGAAAATCTAATCTGTCTTGTTACGTATTTTTTATGTTTTATGTTCTTCGTAGACTAAACACAACAGAAAAACGCAGATAACAGCTTGTATAATTTATTACACTAAACTATTAACAAATATAACAGAAATAACATAAATTATATAATAACAGTGACAGATATTAAGTTACAACATTCGAAATTAATTACAAAACAAAATAATACTAGTTTCAAACTTCAAAATTAATCACAATACAAAATGGTACTGGCCTGTATCTAATATAATGATCTAAAATGAAAGTCTCAAATTCCAGTCTAGGGTGTGAATTTGGTCCCACGAAGAAATTCCGAAGCTTAAATGAAGAAGTTCAGAAACAGTTCACAGTTCAATAAATTCGCCGACTCTCAGCACAAGCAGTAATTCAAATGAATCGTTGAGATTGACGAAATAAAATCATAGCTTCCGTAGATCTGACTTCAGTCACAAATCCAAGTTGAATAATCACAGCAAACACTTAATCTTTCTCAAATAACTGACTCTCTTCTTTTGAAATAAAACTAATGTCTGACTCTCCTCTTTTTCTTCGAATATAAACTGATGTCTGAATCTCTCTCCTCTCTCTCGCATCTTCGTCTGTTTATATATTGTAGGCCTAAACTCCTCCAAAGACCGCGAAATTTCTACAGATCTCCAGAGCAATCCGCGCATGTCCGTTCTTGCACGAGACTACACGTCTAGACACGAAGTCACCAGCACTCATTTACAAACATATGATTGGTCTACTTAATTCAAGAAAATTCTAAATGTTACCCTAAATGAATAACAAATTATTAGTTTAAACTTCGAAACAATAATATAAATATAGAAACATAGATAATAGAAATGAAAATCCAAACACAACACGACATGTTGTAGTTTACAAAATATTTACACGAAATTTACATAACAGTCTTTTCGAGAATTGTTGTGTCGACTAATGGTAAAAAATCTAAAGATTTGTAGAGAAACAAAATAGCTAGAGTTCCGATAATTGTTCTGGTAAAAGTCAGCAGATACTGACCTTGGTTCTTCGGAAGAAAAGAATGACCGCTATGTAAAATAACTGATACACATATAACAGCCACGCATATTCCACGGTGGATCAATATTGCTTGTTTGGATATATCTGAAACGATTTTAACCAATGCCCATTGACTACAGTTGGTGATACAATCGAGTGAGACTAAGATAATTCCAATGCCTTGGAACTGCATTTTCTAAAACGAAGACACAAATGTATTTGACATTTCAAGTGAGCTGTTTCGAATTGCTACTTTCTTTTTTGATGTTCTCTTTTATCTGTGCTTTCTTAAGATGACGTTTACTTTTTGTGGACAATCTAAAATGAGATGCAAAAATAGAGCATCACTGGCAGATTTGTTAGCAAACAAAACGTATGATAATATTTTTTTGAAGCCGGCATATTTGTAATTAATAAACACAAAATTATTAATTTGACTTTCATGTATACTATGTGTAATTACAGGAATATTATTGTGCGCACATAATTTACTTTTTAATGAAGACAACAAGACACGGAATAATTATTCTAACAAACTAGCTTTTCGTGAGTTCTCCTGAGGAGAAGAAGTCACTTCTTCCCATATTAAAAATCATAAAATAATTAATAGATAATTATATATTCAAACATTAACACCGCACTCTACATTCCGACATTCAGTTAAACAACCCCTTTCAAACATGAGGTCAACTTTCGATCAGTTACCTCTTTCTTTCTTTGAAAACCTGACGATGACTGAAGAAGGTCGAAACGTTTTCACTCCTCTGCGTAAAATGTTTTCTCCACTGAGACGAGCCGTTTTAACACATATAAAGTTATTTTCTATTTCACGTCATTTAAAATCTCAAGAATATCTAATGGAAAAGAGATCATTAGTTTATGAAAGAGAAATAAACTAGCTCAGTATAAGGCTATGTCAAGTGTATTTGATCATCCTTATTACACGCTTAAAGTAACTTACACAAAATTTTCTTACCAATCTCGTTTCTTCCAACTCATATTGCAGTAGATTGTCTCAATTGAAATATGAGGTGTTATCTTTACATCAAGTGGGCAGTACTTCAAATAATTAAAACTTCATGTTTAAAATGATGCTTTCGCTTCCTTCCATCCGGATCTTTTGCAAATATTGCGACTCGTTGTTTCATCGGAGAAATTGAAAGGACAGTCGTTTGAGAGTGAAATATGGACGTACATCTGACGTAAAGAATATAAGTTATGGTATAACATATTTCTATAGTAGTGACATCTATTACTCGGATTTGAATTTAATGAAGCCAATCCTCATCATCATAGCGCTCTTAAAGTTAGAAATAACTCGTTATAAGAGGAAAATATATCAAACATTGGTAATGTCAGCAGAAAATGTTTAACACTTATAACTGTCATTTTTAATTAAATACTAATCACAGACTAGTCTTAATCCTTCTTTGATTCTGTTAACTGCTGTCATTTACGGAGATGCATTACATTGAACTATTTCCTGTTTCAGAAATGGCTGAAATTCGAAATACTGGTTCTTGCAGATTGAAGAAGTTATCTGCGTTTTATGTTCCTTGAAATGAATGAATCTGTACCGGTTAATATCTAGTGTAGGTTCGCTGAGATAGTACTACTTTATAATTCAAGAATGGAATAAATACACGTTAATAATTAGCCTTTTGTAAACTACAGTGTTCCCTCGCCACTTCTCGGGCTCGGCCGACCCCCCCCACATATATATATATAATAATAAACATTAGATCTAAAATATAGCATTAAATACCATTAAAATATTAAAAAATAAATATAATTAGTAGTGTAAAGAAAAAAACCCAGATATATTTTGAGATATAAACAGTTTATAACAGCGTAAAAATGAAAACAGAACCAACTGGAAGACGAAGAAGAGGAAACACCGAAAGAAGCCGAGGAAACAATCGAGCAAAGTGGAGGATCGTTAGAGCGGTTAGGTAAACTAATTAAACTAATTAACGAAGTGAAGGAGTGCTCACAGGAATGGGACAACGATATGGTTCGATCAGTACAATTTTGCAATAAAATAGAAGAACTGATGACTCCTTATCAAATGATTTTCGATAGGCTAAAGAGGCAGAGAAAACAACTGCCAATAACAATGTTTTTCCAGCCGAGCAAGAAAGAAAGAGTACCGATGGCAAGTACTGTTCCTGAAATTGTAACGACCGACGAAGAAATTGCCGATTCACCTTCCACAGAAGAGGAAGTGGTGTCCCCCGAAACGACACCACCTGCTGAAGATATGTAATTTTTAATTTTAAGGTTTAATATCTTAATAATTGTTCTTATTATTTCAGCAATAATGAACAGTAATGGGAGGGTTAAATAGTTGTACAGGGAGGGTTTTAAAAGTCTAAATGCACATAAATATATACGTAAAAATCGGCGATCCCACCTCGCGGAAAATCTCCTTTCGCGGGGGGTTTTGGAACGCATCTACCGCGATACACGAGGGAACACTGTATAATAAACTTGTCAATTAATAAGTAGACCGAGACGATCGTATAGAATAATAACAATAAGAAACTTTATGTCTAATCGCCACAACCTTACCATAAAGACGTAAACTTATTGATAGTTGCTTACAATCTTCATACATATTTGATTTGTATATAAAAATTCAGTGAAACCAGTTTTAATTACCATTGTTTTGTAGCTATATCAACTTAACGCTGATACATTTTCTTTATTAAATATACACATATTCTCCCTTGTAGCGGGTTTGACGACTTGTATTAATGAAGATCATGTTATATGCTATTTGTTTTACAGGATAACGTGTTTTTTTTCAGCAAAAGATTTTACTTCATATCATTGCAATGTGTGTTTAAACATGGCCCTCAAATAACCGAGTTTCTCATTCATAAAAATGTCGAGCTCGACAACAAGTCAGACTTTATTACCCTATGTAGTACTCTGTGGTAAATTCTCATCGTTGCGCTATTACAACTTTCTTTTTAATCGTATGAAATGTGTGTTGATTATTATTGCAAATATTACTTGTATAACTAACGAGCTTGCAGTGCATAGCATATAAATTCAATTGTTTTATGTGTTTTAATATAGAATACAGTGTTTTTATTTTGAGCTGTTGTTGAATAATATTTGAAACCTTTGAGATGTTGTGGACTTGAGCCTCCCATCAACCTTTCCTAATTTCTAATTTTCTGCTGTGAGACAAGTGAATTGGAGGTAAAGACTGATAGACAATTTATCCCCACAGTAATGTTGGTTCTATTTTTGCTGTCACCTCCAAAACCTACAATACATTTTATTATATTACGTTATAGCTTGATGTTTATGTGTTTTGATATTGTTTATGTGCTTTAATATTTTACTTTTATGATATAATTAATCAGAGTTTGGGATTTATAGTTTTTAACGCAGTTCTTCTTGATGATTTTGTTTATTTATTAAACTTCAATTAGACATAAATATCAGTGTTTTAATATCATTGAAATACATATACATATATATATATATTTATTTATGTTCGAGATGAATATCATAGAAAACTGAAAAGAAAATGTTCATACTTTCATCTTCTTTTGTACCAGGATTGAACAAAACAATAACTAACAAAAAAAACTTAAAATAAAGTATTATTTTAACAAGTAACCTGGGAAAATTTACGAACGAAACTAAAATAATTGGAATATGAGTGTCAGATATTGAGAAATAGATTATATCAACTGAAAATTTACAAAAACTTCAAATTGATAAAAAAGGTAAATCTTATTTCATATGTAAAGAAATAGAAATTGAAAGGTGAACATTAAGTAATTTTGTGAGCACAGTTTAAAATATGTTTTCCCTACAATTCTAGATTAATATACATTGTCAAGTGTTTTTTAGAAGGTTGTCGAGATAATGAAAAAGTTCAGCACTTTCATTATTTAAAGCTTTGGTGACATCATTACTTATTATCTAAGCCCTAGAAAAACTTTTATGGATCTAAAGTCTTGAATAAAAAGACTTGAAATTTTTAATATACTTGACCGTTCATGGACGAAGACAATAATCCTTCATTATACCATCATTTCTGGTGGTCTAAATCATCAGTATAGAGGCATGAGTTTTCCACTTCTGATTTGGTGTCACATAAGTTATTATAAACCAAACTTCGATAGCAGTTATAACCCTAGTAGAAATAAACAAGCCCCCTGAGTTCACCTTGGTGATTCAGTGCTAAATTTACTCAACACAATATTCCATTATACAGCTCAGCATTGAAAACCGCAACAAACAAACCTAATCTTAATTTTGCTTTGTGATCTTTTGGTGGGTAATGTTGTATTCACTCCCATGTCTTGTCTGACATACGTATCATACATGTAGAGACAATCCATATATTTGAATAGTACATGATTCTTCTGAATAATGGTAATTATACCATGTGTATACAAGTTCATAATCTATTAGTTTGAATTAGATTCTGAGAATTTATAGATATATTCGCAGAGACACTGTTATAATTCCATAATAGAAGGTAAAGAGATCCATAGCTCTCTCTCGAGCAAAGGTTTTATCATGTGTCAAAATACTTATCTTTTTTTTTGTAATTATTTTTCAATAAAACTCATTTCGCTCGTATTACTTTGTCTGCAGTCTCTTTCATTACTCTACACAAATCAATACATGATGTGTAGCTTTATTTACGTACGTTAGTTTCAATCTCTTTTTTTAATTCACTTTGTACATATATTCATATATTTCATGTTTATTACATACCATTTTAACATAATAAAAATATTGCCTTTTTTATTGAATAAATGCATAATTACTGTTTATCTTAAATATTTCTTTATCTCATCATTGAACCAGCAGTATATTTGCGGCCTTACAACTGTAGCCAACTGGTTTTGTTCCACTTCGTTGGAGAAGTATAGAAACTTTCGTGCTTTACTACAAATAGTCCATTTTCTTAAAAATATAATTTTTAGTCTTTGATATAATTGTTTTATAAGCAGTATTTTCTGCATTTTATGCACACATACATTTACTTTTAAATTGATAGAAGTTTTCTCATATTTTCTATATTACATTTTCCTCTCAAATATTTATATCATCATAATGTTCTTTATTCACTGCTAAAACATCATGTATTTACATCCTATTTTTATTTGATCTATTAAACTACCTTTTCCTTAGGAGACAGGTGATTATTGTTTAAAGATTATAAGTTTTAGTTCTTTGTATTTATATTGCTAATTGCAAAATACGTTAGAGTACTCCTTCCAAAAATGACAGTTTCTGTTAATTATTTCTGTTAAATAATTGATCTCATTAAAAGATATGTTTTTGTATTTACGTTCAACATACGTATAAAATGTATATTTATCACCTTTTCATTTTAAATTTTTTGTTTATGTTGTGATACATTTTATATAATTTTTTGAGGAGTGTCTCTATAATTTCTTCATGAAGTAATGTTTCATTTTTACTTTTGGTTTCTGGATCATAATTGTAGAGCTATTCTTTACTTATTTCATTATCCCGTTTGTTATGATATTTATATGTGATGGAAAAGAGTTTTCTGCTTTCAGTCCTAATTTTTCACATGTGGTGATCATTTAATTTTAACATGTTTAGAAATATTTTATTTATAACGTATTATATGTAATTCTATTTAACCTGAAATTGGTTTTGCATTTATATGTAGTTCTTTGTTTAAATACAATGTTATTTATGTGGTGAAGAACATAAACTTCTTAGCCATGTTGCATGATTAAATTTAATTGCGAGCTTAAGAACAAGCCTGAAACAGAGGTGGAAGAGAAAATGTGATACATTTTCCGCTATATTTTATTCATATAGGGTTTCTAGAAAAAAAATGTCAAAAATATATTGCTGCGATTTCGGGCTTTGGAAAGAAATTAGTGATGGCGAATTTTGTAAATGTAGAATAATTTTTGTCACATGAGAATGTCCAGAAATGTGGTGAAATGTATTCATTGTAAATGAAACAGAGATTTCTTGTTAAGTCGGAAGAAACAGTTTCATCAGAATACAGTCTTTTTTCTAATACAAGTGAATACTTCAATGGAGATACATCCTCAGGGAATAAAACTTTTGAGTATAACAAATCATAACTTCGCATCAAGTGTGTATTCTGTTTTTTTCTTATATTAAGTGTAAGTTATTATTCAATTAAATTCATATTTACTTTAAAATTATCCTGAACGAATTTGTTGTTATAAATCTTACCACCAGTCTGATTTGATTAGCCAAATAATATGATAATATTCTTCACACGTACCCATATTTATATTTGTGAAGTTCTGTTACCTTTCTGTCAATAGGATTTTTGTTGTTCGTAACTACTAAAGTATCAACACTTTCTTTTATTAAGGTAACTTTTGGTGGGTTAGTATATATTGTAACATGTTGATCAGCTTAATTCTTTTTTGCCTCTCACAGCATTCGTTGAAAGTTTGGTGAAATTCCTAGTTTTCTCATTACACGCGAAATATCTAAGAATCTGAACAGTAATTAGTAGGATTAACTGTGATATTAACAGAAATTTGTTTAAATATTTTTGTCACCAGTTATCAATGAGAAAGACAATTAACCAATGTTGGTGTAGCCGCAGACACACAATGATTTTCGTCCATATTTTACATAGTTGATTAGCATGTGCTTGGAAACAATAATATAGACCCTCATGATAACAGTTTCACAGTTAAATATCATATAAAAAGTCATAATCAAATGCTCTCGGTGTCTCAGCAGGAAATTTGATAGTTTCATAACGCTAAAATTATGGAATTGATACTTTAAGAGAACTCAAGACATATCTACTTTGTATAATCAAATATATTTTGAAGTATGTGTAATTATCATTTTCGAGACAAGAATACTTTGTTGTTCAAAGTATTCGAAACGGAATCACCTGAATCTTGTGTGATAATAATATTCTATTTCTTTGGAAATAAATAATTGGCTTAATTATTTATTTCATGTTTACCCTTTCAGCCGTGGGGGTGTTATAATGTTTCGATAAATCTTACTATTTGTTGGTAAAAAAATAGTCAAAGAGTTGTCATGGGTGGTGATGATTAGCCGTCTTTTCTCTTGTCTTACATTGCTAAATTAGGGAAGGCAAGGTCAGATTGCCCTCGAGTAGCTTTGTGCGAAGTTCAAAACAAACAAAAGTTCTGCTGACGTGTATGGTGAGAAACCCAGTCTTAAATAGGCTTTTAAGTTAGTAGTGACTTACTAGTCCTATGAAAAAAACGGAATGAATATTGGATAATCTGTTCATTAACATATTTTATTAATCCGAATGTTTAACCAATGATTGATAGAAAATTCCAAAAAAAGAAATTATCCTTTTCAGATACCTTGAAAACATACATCAGATACTTTACAACGTAAGCCAGTTGGAAAAGATAGTTGAACACATCATTTTCAAAACTGGTACAATGGCTAAGCAGTTTTGGTTTGGAAATTTGGTTTCCCATCAAAACATAAAATTGTTTTTTTTATACACTTTGTGATTATTTTATTTACTATAAATTACACAATGCAGGACTGTTTGAAAACTCTGATTGACATTGAAACGAAAATTATGAATTTTATGACGTCTGACTTATGTTACGTATTTTTTAATGTTTTAAGTTCTTCGTAGACTAAACGCAACAGAAAAACACAGATAACAGCTTGTATAAATTTATTATGCTAAACTATTAACAAATATAACAGATATAACATGAATTATATAATAACAGTGACAGATATTAAGTTACAACATTCGAAATTAATTACAAAACAAAATAATATTAGTTTAAAACTTGAAAATAAATCACAATACAAAACGGTACTGGCCTGTATCTAATGTAATGATCTAAAAGTAAAGTCTCAAATTCCAGTCTAGGGTCTGAATTTGGTCCCACGAAGAAATTCCGAAACAGTTCACAGTTCAATAAATTCGCCGTCTCTCAGCACAAGCAGTAATTCAGATTTATCGTAGAGATTGACGAAATAAAATCACAGCTTCCGTAGATCTAACTTCAGTCACAAATCCAAGTTGAATAATCACAGCAAACACTTAATCTTTCTCAAATAACTAACTCTTTTCTTTTGAAATAAAACTGATGTCTGAATCTCACTCTTTTTCTTCAAATAAAACTAATGACTGAATCAATCTTCATTTTTCGAATAAAAACTAATGACTGAAACTCTCTCTTGTCACCGTCTTTTATACCGGTAGGCCTATTTCTCGAACAATCTTGCAATTTCCATACAACTCCAGAGCAATCCGCGCGTGTCCGTTCTTGCACGAGACTACACGTCTAGACACTAAGTCACCGGAAACTCATTTACAAACATATGATTGGTCTACTTAATTCAAGAAAATTCTAAAATGTTACCCTAAATAAATGACAAAATATTAGTTTAAACTTCGAAACAATAATATCAATATGGAAAAATGAATAATAGAAATGAAAATTCAAACACAACACGACAAGTTGTCGTTTACAAAATATTTACACATATACATAACACTTACCAGTGAGCTACCTCAATGTCTATCAAAATTTCATCAACATTTCGTTTGTTAGGAATATAAAAGTGATGGTTATTCAATATGGTCAAGGCCAGCTACCTTTGAGAGATGAAGTGTTTTGGTTAGAATAATTTCCAGACTAACACACATCGATGTTTGCACATTAAATTACACATGAGATAACTGCAGTAATGAAATTGATTAATTGCAGTTTTATCGAATTGTCGTTTAATTAATTTGTTATTAGAAATCCAGTAACGATTAAAGTCATGGTCCTAGAAGAATTCTGAGCATAAAGAGATTGAAATTTTTCAATAAAAGTGTGATATTCCTGTGATTAATAAGATAATTAAATTGCAGTATGCAAGAAATTTCATAAGAAACTCTAGGTCAACATTTACACCTCATTTATTTCTTATGTAACCTTTAACGTGTTCGTATATTTATTTCATCTACTTTGAGAGTGCTAAAGATTCAAAAACAATTTAAGGAAAGTGTTGGATATTATCTGATGATATTACCCATACATTAATACGTTGTCGCCTTTTGACAAGTAATATCTTCAATCAAGATTGCAAAAGTGGCTTCGTTTATTTCAAATTGAAATAACAGATTCCGCTACAACTAAAATTAAAAAAGACGTTAGAAGTGTATCCATATTTTATTCTCAAACAACAATCGCTTTCGCTTCTCCAATGAAATAACTAGTCATAATATTTGTTTTATTTCTGAAAACGTCCCTCAATAGCTTTTATTACTTCAAGGACTGTAATCTTTATGTAAAAATAATTCTTCATATTTCAGTGAATATAAGCTACTGGAATATAAGTTAGAAGAAGGCAAGATCTTTGTAACATTTTCGGAAAGTATCTTAGGGCATGCAACAAAAACTAGAGAATAAACTTTCCGAGAAATATATCAATATCCGCTAATTACACAAATTCTCTTTATATTTCCTTTCATAAAATGAAGGTTTGCTTTCGTTGTGATTGTCTTCAAGAGAAATATCTTTTGATATCCGAGGAATCAAATATTAACTAATTTTTTTAAGGTTTTACCAGTGTATTACACGTCGGAATTTTATAGAATGTCTTAAAGATTATTTTCTTATAATTTTTGGTTCAACAATTTCTACAACCATAAGTATGTACCCGGAAAGAAAACTTTTGAAGTCAGTTCGGTATATTTTTGAAAGTTACCACTCGAGATTTTATTTCTGATACATCCGTATATTTTCATATTTATACATCTGTCAATTTCTTTTGCGTATTGAATAAATTGAGTGCTATGAAAAAAGTACCTTGTTTTCTTCATTAGTAATCACAATTTAAAGACTGATACAAAATTCTAAATGTCTTCAGAATACATTGTAGTTGTTACTCAGTGGAGAATAAAATATGTATCTCTCGAGAAATCACATTGGTGCATATTCGAAATACGTATTCCCTCATTTAAATTTGACTACACTACAACAAGTTTTCTTGCATAACTTTTTATTCAAAAGATTTTAATATTAAATATTACAAGAGAGTTAAAATTACCAAATTTCATGAAGTGCATTGAATTTACCAGTGACAGAAGTCATGTTAACAAGCTGGTAATTTAGGGGATAATGTGACAATGATAAATCTGGGTCATTTACTAATTTTCTGACCTCTTTATTGAGCAGTACGTTTTTGTAAAAATTAATATTGCTTGTTAATATATACAGTTCATGTGGGAGTAAAATTATGAACTTTGTGTTTGTTGAAAAATAAATCTTTTCAGGATTTAAAAATCATCATTATAATTCTTGTTTCCTGAAAACTAACCGCAATATTTTTTCACTCATATTCTAGATTGTCTGGACAAAGTGAATTGAATCATTAGGAAACACAAATAAATAAGAATATTAAAAACTGGATTACATAAAGAAGTTTGTTGAAACAATTCATTTCAAATGTCAAAACCATTCGTATCTCCATTTTACGAAATACAGTGTTCTGGTTTTGGAATTATTCTCGGTTCACTAAGTTGTTCCACCCACTGAAGTGAATGTGTAATGGTTAAATGTATTTCTTCTTCAGCTCTTCGTCTTCTTCTAGAAGGTTCAATTGCAGTCTTAGTTCTTTTTTGGATTTCTTTAATTTTTCAGTTTGACTTCCATGGTTGCTACGACTGGGACGTAAGCAACGTCTAATATTCTATTTACAAAATCTAACTGAAATTCTCTAGTGAAATTGAATGTGTGTGAATAATATTAATTCATCATTGAAACAAGTTTTGGATGTCAAACAGGTCTGATTTATAACTTAAGTTTAGATTCGGATATTCTCAGAAGAAATATAAATCTAACTGATGGACTGATACTTGATTTCAAAGTATGAACAGAACAGAATCTTGATTGAAATTAATGCACAATAATGATAGTTGTAAAAGTGTGCAGCTTTCTTTTCTGCAGATGTATTTCCGTTTAAATATCGACTTCATTAGCAAATTAAGAGTTTATGTATTCGAATAAAAAGTGATCCTTCTGATATAAAAGTAAATACCACTTTTGTATTGAAGAGGTATATTTTGTAACAGGTCTGGTAATCCTCATATACCAAACAAAAAGAATTGCTTCTGAGTGTTATAAATTATGCACTGAAGGACATTGCTGACAATGATGTATTTCTTCCCAATGTACGAACTTATACTAAATTATCAACTAAATATTATATGCTGTGGGAAAAGCAGAGATACAAAATTAACAATAATAAATCTAGTTCAATAGTTTGGAGCACTTTTTTATCGCAATAGACAAAGTAAAGAATTAAAAATTTCTATGCAAATTATTTTTTTTGAAAAATAATTAATAAATAAATCTGATAGTAAACATTATTTTATCAAAAAGACAGACAATCCCTTTAACATGCATTGAATTTACTGCATACTTACTGTAACATAAACACTTTAATGATGAATATATCATTAAGATATTTTTAGCGTATGATATGTATAGACTTACCATTTAATGAATAAAGATAAGTAGACACTTTTAGGAACACACCTTTCATTTGTAAAAATTCCTTATAAAAATATTTTAAAAATATTCACTGGGTACAATCTGCTTCTAATACAGTAGGTAATCTAACACATTTTGGAGTTATTGGAATAAACAAAGAAACAATAAACAAAAATAACCTGATTCATCTAGAAATGGACATTTTAACAGATTACATAAAATTATCACATTAAAATAAAACCCGTTAGTTATGAATTAACTACATTCTTAAAATATTAATATTTCTGAACCTTTCTTTGTTTTCAAAACAAATGTATATTACACAAAATACAAAAAGTAACTCTATAATTTTAAAGTGATTTTTGAATTATAATTTTAAATATAAAAACCAAAATTTAAACCCTTTACAAAATAAATTAAAACTCTTCGTATTTGAAAAACGGATAAGAAAAGCAATCATTTTGTGTCTGTGATAATCTGTTTGTTTGTTTTGAATTTCGCGCAAAGCTACTCGAGGGCTATTTTATGTGATTACTGATCATTTCCCTCCCAGAATAATGGCTGTAGTATGATCTGGGTATCATCTTTATGCCAGTAAATAGAAGTAATTTCACTTTTCTACTTAGCCACTAAAACTTTTATAGTCGTAAGTTTTCAATCGTATAATGAGCCACCAAAAGACGACAGTTACGGACACTACAAAAAAATGAAGCTGTTGTTATGTTTCATGAACCTGCATCTGTCAAGTTTAAAGTTTACATACATTTTCCTTACATCTGTGTCAGTTGAAATGTGGTGTAACATGCATAATGTTTCAGATTTGTTTCATTTTTTTATATTTCAAAAGTGTTTGAAATAAATGAGTCTTTATTTTCAGTAAATAAACCAGAATATAATTAAATGAGATATGGAAAATTAATATGATCTTGAAACACACTCAACAAAAAAGATGTCCTTAACAGTTTGTTAAAAACACCTGCAGAAAAAAAGTCAGGCCCGTGTTTTGTTTTGGATTTCGCGCTGGACTACAGGAAGGAAACTTAAACTAGTCGTCCCTAATTTTGCAGTGTAAGACAAAGGAAAAGCAGTTAGTCATCACCATCCATCTCCAACTATTGGGCTACACTTTTATCAACGAATAGTGGGATTTGCCGTTACATTACTACAGCTCACGGCTTAAAAGTTGAGCATGTTTCATGTGACGGAGATTTAAACCCGCTACCATCAGATTACGAGTGAAACTGCTTAATTCACTTGGCCATACCGGGCCGCGTTTAGAGTTATTTAGACTAGAGAAGTAAATGTTTCCGATCGCACCTGGTGCTCAAACACGACTCTTAGTTTTGCTAAGTCTAAAAAGTTATCAACTGAGGTTTGTTTGACAATGAGTGTTACATCTGTAATGGACTATTAGCTCATTATCTATTTCAGTCATTTCTCAGATAACTGTGTTCAGATTTAATGAAGAGATTTTTTTTCTTTTGCGAAGCGGATATCCAGAAAAAGGAAATGTTGTTATTTGCAATACATATCTTCTACATGGTTAACTCCCAAATTACAAAGTGGGGGAACTGATTTGAAACATTCCATTCTTTTTAAGTTTTCCTATTTACAAATAGTTGGTAGTGTTTTTAAATATTGTTTTGTAGCGGCTGTATTCAAGAATTCATGTAAAATCTAACGTATGTTTATTTTTTATATCCAGTCTCTTAGATCCTTATTTTACTTCATAGAGCCATATCAACCATTAAATAAACTTATTCATGGTACTTTTCTTTCTTTCAATTAATTTTATTATATACATTATCAACGAAGGAGATTTATATTTACACCTTTGTTAAGTCGTTGAGATGTAGGTTTAATATTCAATACTTTTACTCAACATTTTTGGCATTATTATGAAAAACTTCACTTACTAAATTGCTCTCTGTATGAACTCTAATATCAATTTATATGCTCTGATTTATTTCTTTTTTTCAAATTAAAGATTTGTTTGCTTATAGTAGATTGGAGTTGAGTTCAACATTTTTCATAACATTGAGCATTTTTTTGCCTTTCACGTGAAACATTGTAAAGAACCGACCAATCATCGGAATAAAATTTCTCATTTCCTGTACTATGCTTAATGAACCACAGAAGTTATTATTAAGGTCAATACTTCTGGTGATGATACTTTAGGTTGTTGTTTTTTTTGCTCATTGTTGCGTATTTTTTATGTTTTATGTTTTTCGTAGACCAAACGCAACAGAAAAACACAGATAACAGCTTGTATAATTTATTACACTAAACTAAATATATATATGTAACAGATATAACATGAATCATATAATAACAGTGACAGATATTAAGTTACAACATTCAAAATTAATTACAACACAAAATAGTACTAGTTTCAAATTTCAAAATGAATCACAATACAAAATGGTACTGGCCTGTATCTAATATAATGATCTAAAATGAAAGTCTCAAATTCCAGTCTAGGGTGTGAATTTGGTCCCACGAAGAAATTCCGAAGCTTAAATAAGGAAGATCAGAAAAAGTTCACAGTTCAGTAAATTCGCCGTAAGTTCTTTTCACGATGCCTTCGATGAACGTCACAAAATTGTCGCCTTTAATTTTTCCAATTTCCCGTAAATTGTTCCACACTGTTGACTTTCAGTATAACCACTAATTCGGATGAATCGTAGAGATTGACGAAGTAAAATCACAGCTCTCGTAGATCTAACTTCAGTCACAAATCCAAGTTGAATAATCACAGCAAACACTTAATCTTTCTCAAACGAATGACTGACTCTTCTCTTGAATAAAACTAATGTCTGACTCATTTCTTCTTTTTTCTTCGAATTAAAACTGATGTCTGAATCTCTTTTCTTCCTCGCATCTTCGTCTGTTTATATATTGTAGGCCGCGAAACTTCTACAGAACTCAAGAGCAATTCGCGCATGTCCGTTCTTGCACGAGACTAAACGTCTATACACGAAGTCGCCAGCATTTCAGCAGTCACGTGTATTAAATTGTGTTTGAAATTTTACTTATAGTTTAGCATCATTTTTTAAATTCTATTTATTTTTAAATGAAGATTTATCCTTTTTGACAATTATACAATGTATCCTGTCCAAATACAAAGTTCATTTTTTGCAGTGTTTCAGTTAAAATCACCAATTTCTCGATACATTATCTACTTCTGCGGCCATTTGAATTTAATTTGTTAAACTTGTATCGTTTCATAATAATTCTTTAATTATGGTTTCTTCAATTTTTATTTTCATCGGACCTCCTTTCATTATAATTTGGTGCAATTTATGTTGTTACTATGAAATACTTTTTTTCAGTGGTATATAATGCAGGGATGCCAACTATTTTAAATAACTGAACGTTATGGTTGCAGACAGAGTCGTTTCACAGTTTTAGATTTGCCAGAAACAAGACAATCTAGTGAACGAGGCCTCTTTTTTCAAACTTGTGAACGGTCGCATTAGTGTTTTTATGCGGCTTAAAAAACAAGATATCTGGCGTAATCTGAGGTTCGCGGGTTCGTGCCCGCGTCGCGCTACAAAACATGCTCGCCCTCCCACCCGTGGGGGCTTATAATTTTGCGGTCAATTCCACTATTCGTTAGTAAAAGAGTAGCCCAAGAGTTGGCGGTGGGTGGTGATGATTACCTGCCTTTCCTATAATCTTACACTGCTAGCAACGATAGCCCTCGAGTGGTTTTGTGCGAAATTCCAAAAACAAACAAACAAACAAGAAACAAGAAAAAACGAGAAATACCCATCACGCGAGCGCTGATTAGCTTACAAACATTGATGACGTAACTATGGTTTTTGTTTGTTTTGAATTAAGCACAAAGCTACACAATGGGCTATCTGTGCTCTGCCCACCACGGGTATCGAAACCCGGATTTTAGCGTGTAAGTCCGCAGACATACCGCTGAGCCACTGGGGCCGTAACTATGGATTCCACCACGTTCCCATTATGGAGAAGCACCGCACTTAAATTATTGGAAGACGTCGAAATACAAATATTTTTTGTCATTTTTTGTAGCAGAGTATTCTATCGTACACGATGGCAGATCCGATATTATTAATTACACTGCCGTGAAGAAACGCAAACATCATTTTTAAAATAAGGGCAAATTCTAAGCTCTTTTCGTTTGGAAATTTGGTCACCTTCTAAACATAAGACTGTTTTTCTTATTATGTTGTGATTATTTCATTTACTATAAGTTACAGAACGTATGTCTCTAAATGCTCTCTGACCAATTATAATTGTTGCTTAGTGAATTAATAAAAAATGTATTTCTCCTCAAATTACAGAAATACTCAGTTATTCAAACACAACTTCTCTCGAACAAATGTTATTGCAAAATTTCTCTTTGAAAGATTGTTATGTCAGGTATTTCAAGATAGTTAAAATTACTGAATGTATTTACATGCGTTCATTTTACCAATTATAGAGGGCGTGTTAACAAGTTGTTAGTTTTGAAAGTGGTGTGTTAAATGATGATTCCGTGTCACTCTCTTGTTTCCTGTTATCTTTATTAAACAGTAAATTATTTGCAAAAATAATGTTGATTGTAAATTGACATAGTTCATGTGGAGGTCAAATTATGCATTTTGTTTTTTGAAAAATGAAACTTTGCAGGATTCATTGATCATTATCATAATTCCCTTTTCCTTAAAAAACTCGCAGCTCATATTCTAGATTGTCTGGACAAAGTGAATTAGAGCTTAAGAAAGTGCAGATAAAGAATAATATTATAAAAAATATTACATGAAGTAGCAAGTTGAAACAATTCATTTCAAATGTTCAAACCAATTGTGTCTCCGTTTCAGAAAATACATTTTCCTGGAATTGAAATAATCCAAGCTTCACTCAGTTGTTTGACCCACTGTAGTCAGTATGTAATGGTTAAATTCGTTCCAGGCATCTCCAAACAAGCATTACTGATTTTTCGTGGAATATACATGGCTGTTTTTTGTGCACTAGTTATTATACACGATGGTCATTATTTTTTTCCGAAAAATCTGAGCCAATGTTTGATAATTTTCACCAGAGGAATTATTGGAACTCTATCTTTCTTATTTCTGTACAAATCGTTGGACCTATTGCCATTAACCGATGCTACAGTTCTTACAAAGACAGATTTAATTTGTACAGCAATTTTTGTTTTTTTATAACCCCGAGAAAAAGTATATTTAATTGATGTCATCACCATCACACTATCCATTGTCGTGATCATCCTGGTTACTTGTCCGCCATTTATATTGAAAGAATAGAAACACAAATCGGATCCATAATCTTGAATTCGTGGATCCTTCCTATCTGTTGGTTGTGGGTCTTTTGTTTTGTTGAGTTATATAAAAGTGCGTTGGATGACATACTTGCATTACGCTGTAATCATTTTTAATTACTCTGTTATCGAGACTCTAATTTTATACAGTTACCACTTTATTGTGAAAAAGACTATATTTTCAGAATGTGTAACTATACCTTGAATTACATAAATGATTGTAATACTTATTTTTATCTCTCAGTGTTTTTATTTTCACACCCTTAGTGTCAGGATCTGGCACGGCCAAGTGTGTTAGGGCGTGCAAATCGTAATGTGAGTTGTCGCGCCAAACATGCTTGACCTTTCTGCCGTAGAGGCGTTATAATGCGACGGTAAATCCCACTATTCGTTGTTAAATAGTAGCCCAAGAGTTGGCTGTGGATGGTGAGGACTAGCTGACTTCTCTCTAGTCTTACATTGCTAAATTTGGGACAGATAGCCCTCGAGTTTGTTTGTGCAAAATTCAAAAACAAACAAACAAACATTTATGTCTAAAAGGCTAATTGCGTGGTCTTAGGGCATTCACTAAAAATTGTTTTTTTTCTTTTATTCTTTTAGTTACGACATCTGGTGAAGATGTAACTTTGCCGAGTGTTTTAATTTCTTTATTCATTTCGTTAGCTGTAAAGATAAAATCATGCCATCTATAGTCTTCCAGAATCGATAAAATTTTCTCAAAGCTTCTTACAAAATATGTTTAATATGTCTTAAAAGAACAGTTGTAGCTTCGACTGAACTCCCTCTGTTGGAATAATAAGATAAATGAGGGCTTAAAAAGTTGCCCAGTCAAAATGACGGCTGCGTTTAAGACATTTTACAACATTTTATCAACAGAAACAACAGATTTTTAACTTAACGTTCAAAGAATAGGAAGCAAAATTATGTTTTGTGTCATTTAAAGTTGTTTGTAAAACAACGTTATGTTGCAATAAATATTAATATTATTCACAGAAATGAAAGAGTTATTTCAAAATAAGTAAAAGCGTTTCATTTCACAGGATTCAAGTGCATCATTATTGTATTATTTTAATATAATTTCAGAAAATGTTATTACAGTTTAATGTTCTTCTCCACAATTGAAGAATATTGTTTTCAATGTATATTGTCCTATTAATGTGATATTAGGATCGCCAGTAATATTGAAAACCAGTCTCAAAGAATTGTGAGAAGGATCATCCAATGAAATACATATTTTTAGCTATTTAATCTCCAGAGTTATCAATTAGTCATCTTGAATCGTTTGTTTATTACTTTTTACTTCGATATTTTCAATGTGAATTTCCTTGAAATTAAAAAGAAAAACTCTAACTGAAGTTAAATCTAAAAGTGAAAAATCCGTAAAGAATCAGCAAACCATATCTGTTTGTATGAATTTCAACAAATGTTCAACATCATTTATATGGACAACTGGAACAAGTTTAGTAATATATAGTATAGCATATTGTTGTCCTCTTTTTGTAATGTCATGTTTGCAACAGTATTAAAGAAGAGAGGTCAACAATAACCCAGGTTCATACACATTTAACCTTCTCGGAATGGGAAGGTCTAAATGAACATGTTACTAACTTTAAAGAAATGTATTTAGAATTAACTTCAACTATTTTTATTACTTAAATAAAATAAACTGTATACTGCAATATAGTAAATAACTCATATGTTGATGCTATCTAATCTGCAATTGGATAAGCTTATGACGAAATATTTTCAAAAAACGTGACATTTGTTTCCAATGTCTTTCTTTTTACTAATTTCCACACCACTCCTCTCTAGCTTCTACATCATCCAATCTTATTTATTTATTGATTCATTAAATAGAAGTTCTGAACCTACTGTTACGCCCCCCTTTCACACTTCCTTTATAAAGCACAAGTAGTTTTTCTGAAGTTTAATAAAATGTCGTTTTTAGCCATTTTTATGTGAAAGTTTCAACGTTTATAATGCCAAGCGCTGTATTCCATCAAATGATTCGAAATCTAATTCGTAAGGTATTGTCATTATTCTTGGGAGATAATAATCAAATTTATGCTATTTTCAAACACAAATATGCTTTTTAACACAAATATATTTCATTTACTAGCAAAAAGAGAATTTATAACAACGATTATTACAAATAATATATTAAGGTTTCACAAAATTACCAAGAATATTAGGTCTGACATTTGCACTTGAATATTTTATCGACAAACGAATTAATACTGAGTTGTTATTGCTACACTTCTCTTAACGGCTAGCCAACTAGCTCTCTATTCTTGACTGTCATCACAAGATTATTTTAATCCGACGAAATTACATAATGTCTTCTCAGAAATATTAATGTCAAAAGTTAATTTACTGAGATTAACCAGTTTCTGTGGTCAAAATCCATAAACGTTCTTATTCAAGTATCTGTAACTTTCCGATTAATAAGCGTTAATTAGAGTTATAGCAACAATACTTCATTCTTTCTCTCGGCAGGTCGATTTGAAAGTTTGTTTTGGAATTTCGCACAAAGCTACTCGAGGGCTATCTGTGCTAGCCGTCCCTAATTTAGCAGTGTAAGACTAGAGGGAAGGCAGCTAGTCATCACCACCCACCGCCAACTATTGGGCTACTCTTTTACCAACGAATAGTGGGATTGACCGTCTCATAATACACCCCCACGGGGGAGGGCGAGCATGTTTAGCGCGACTCGGGCGCGAACCCGCGACCCTCGGATTACGAGTGCACGCCTTAACGCGCTCGGCCATGCCAGGCCTTGATTTGAAAGTTATAAGACGAAGTTTTTAAAAGTTCAGTTGGCAACAATACTTGAAATTCTTTTGTAAACAAATATATTATTGATTCTTACACTCGAAAATCTTCTACAAATTTAGATACTAGGCTGAAATTTGGCAATACACATTTAACAATATAAGTCATATGCATTTCTAAATATATATATTTAACAAAAACAAAAACTGATATATATTAAAATAAGTACATAATAGTAATACCGATAGAACAGACAAATATGTTATACAAATATTACCTCATGTAGATTTACGGTAAACCAATCTATAGTTTTAGTTTAGAAATAACACAGCTTCATTCCTACATACAAAAGATTCTTGTGTCATATTATGTCATTGATATAAACCAGGACACTTCCTCATTTTAGCTATTTTAGTAAATGTCACATTACGTGACACAAGGCTCAAAGAAATCATTTTGATTATCAGTTTAGTTTTAAAACTGTTCTTGTTATTCATTTGAACTTCGTATTCAGATGTCAATCCTCCAATGTTAAATCATTGAATATCATCCAGTATATCATAATAATCAAATTTTCAAAAATTAATCCTGAGTCTTGGGATTGAAACGCGGAGTTCTGGAAATAAATATGTAGAAAAAGCTCGTTGCGTGTATTTAGTGTGTTCCGTGGAAATTGTTTCTTCTTTCACCTTTCACCAAAACTGGTAAAGATGTATCTTTGTTGAATGTGGTAGTGCATTGTCCGTTACAGCAACACTAACAATGAAAGAATGTCTTCAATGGTATCAAGAAAGTTTTTCAAAGCTTGGAACAACATAAATAGAATATGCCATAAAAGTAGAATAATATCTTCGACTCAACTTCCTCTACAAGTAATAAGGATGAAGATATTTCAGTGCAATTTGTAAAGCACTTGTTTATGTATAAAAAGCATTAATAAAATGTAAAGCAGTTCTCGTAGGTAGAAAACAAACAGACGAGAAAAAAGATTTAAGCTACTTGTGTTTCGGAATAATTTACAGAAGAACAGTGTTTATAAACCAATTTATCAAGTTATAAGTGATATGGTGACGTTTACGCCTCTGTAATTATGTGTTAAGCAGCTTTACGATACCTATATATTCAATTAATATCGATTTCTTTGAGGTGGATGCCATCTAATTATATTTTGTTTTAACATCAAAAATGGTCCAGAAAACAATTACATAGTTTACCTCTAATTGGTTTTGTTGTTCTAGTGAATGCGTTTCTCACGTTGAATGTTGTTGGAACTTCACACACTTGGAGAAACAAATCAATAACAGTGACGTGCTTAACTAATCCAGGAGATGATAGTTGTAGGTTATAGTTTTCACTACTTTGTATGACAAATAACTGTTACATGGCACTTCATATTAATCTGTATGAATTCTATGTTTCCTTCAGTTCAGAGCCTTAGATTCACACAAGTTTTGCTAGGTTATCAAAGTCAAGAGATAATCGGAAAGATTTCTTGCAGGAAGCAATATGTTGACTGGTTTACTGATCTAATGGAAAGTAACGTGACGTTCCAGTTTTCAGAAGAAAATACACCAGGATTGTTTAACATGTTAAATCACGTGTCCAATCATTTAATTCTGAGCTTGAATTATGTTATTTGAATACATTTCGATCAACACATACGTATAACATCTGTGAAATTAATTGTAGTTTCGATCATCTTTTTCTTGAATTACACTAGAGAACACTTTTTCAGTAATTTTAGATGCATTGGATATTTTAACTGATTCTGAAGGAGTTTTAGGCGCTGATTTCAAATCTGAAATTAGTTTTTTCTACAAGCTCTAGTTTGTATGCAATTTGAGGTTAATGAAATTGTACAAATGTGAACTTGCGTAAACCATGTATAACCATTTTCACGTCCATATATATATATATAGATAGCTTCTAATATTTCGATCATTCTTCTTTTGTTTCAGATCAAACATGGCTTCCAAAAATAGGTATCATTGCAGAAACAAGCCTGATGCCTTCTGCTACAGATGTGGATGCTACAAACTCAATCGTCAGAGACGTAACATATCCTCGTTCGTCAAGTGTGCCTACAAGGCATATTTTGAAGTTCATCTTGTTGATCAAGACAAGCAATGGGCTCCTCATGTTGTGTGCCACAATTGTGAGGAAATGCTTCGAGACTGGACCAAAGAAAAATGCAATGGTCTGCTTTTTGGTGTTCCAATGATTTGGCGCGAACCCACCAACCATGTAACTGACTGTTATTTCTGCATGGTAAACACAACGGGTTGTTGGGAAGAAAAACCGACATAAGATTACGTATCCCGAAGATTCCTCAGCTATTCGCCTGCTCCGCACTCTGAAGAAGTTCCTGTTCCAGTTTTCAAAGGCTTGCCTTCATTGGACGATAAAGACATTGGACATGATACAAGCGAACAAGACAGTTGTGACAATGAATTTTCGGAAAAGTGTACACAATCGGAGAACTGTTCTTCAGGCACTGAACCTTTCCCCGTCCCCAAGCCTCTTCCCCAGGCTGAACTGAATGATTTAGTAAGGGATTTAGGTCTTTCAAAGAAAGCAGCAGAGCTTTTGGCATCAAGATTACAAGGCAGAAATCTTGTTGATCACTCTGTTAAAGTATCATATTTCAGAAAGCGTGACCAGCTGTTTGTGACCTTCTTTTCAGAAGACAGACAGTTTGTTTACTGCCATGACATCCAAGGGCTTCTCAAAGAACTGGTGGTACCTTACTATAGTCCTGCTGAATGAAGACTCTTTTTAGACAGTTCAAAACGCAGTCTAAAGTGTGTTCTTTTACATAATGGTAATGTTTATGGAGCAGTACATGTCGGTCACTCAGTGCATTTGCGGAAAGACTATGATGATATGAGAATGATCATGGACTTATTAAAATATCATAAGCACAATTGGATCATTTGTGTAGACTTAAAGATGGTCAACTTTCTTCTTGGACAACAGAAAGGTTTCACCAAGTTTCCATGTTTCCTCTGTATGTGGGACAGCCGAGCACGAGACAGACATTGGGTCCAGAAGGACTGGCCTATTCGTGACACCCTTGAAGCAGGCATGCCAAATATCATAGAAGACTCAATTGTAAGTAGAGATAAGATCATCTTTTCTCCTCTTCACATCAAATTAGGTTTGATGAAGCAATTTGTCAAGGCACTAGAAACCGAAGGTGAATGTTTCCAACACATCATCACAGCTTCACCAGGGTTATCATTTGAGAAGATCAAAGCAGGCGTGTTTGATGGCCTACAGATTCGAACCTTAATTCGTGATGATCAGTTTGTTGCTAAAATGACCGCTTTAGAAAAGGCAGCATGGTTATCCTTTGTGGCAGTCGTTCAGAACTTCCTTGGAAACAATAAGGCGGAGAACTACACTGAACTTGTGAACAGAATGCTCTTTGCTTTTCGTGATCTCGCGTGCAACATGAGCATCAAGCTACATTTTTTGAACAGCCACCTTGATAAGTTCCCTGACAACATGGGGCTGTGAGTGACGAACAAGAAGAACGATTCCACCAAGACCTAAAGGTCATGGAAGAACGCTACCAAGGGCGCTGGGACAAAAGTATGATGGCTGACTACTGCTGGAGTATTAAACGAGGTTGTCCAGATAAAGTGTACAAACGCAAATGTTAGAAATGCAAATTCCTACCTGAATAAAATACACAAACAAATTGATAAGCTATTCCTATAATTTCCTATAATAACGAAAAATTAAAAAAATAAATAAAAATATCAAATTGCATAAAATCTGTAGCTTGCAGACAAACACCGACTTCAGATTTGAAATCAACACACTCAAATTGACTATAGAAAGGTCTTTTTAAATGCAACAAAATGAGTGTTCCCCAGTGTTATTTGTGATTCATACCTTATTTATATCTCAAGTAAAGTGTAATGGTTTTGTTTATTTAGGCCACGTGGGTTAAGACCTGAGGGTCACGAGTTCGAATCCCGGTAGCACCAAACATGCTCGCCATTTTATCCGTGAGGGCGTTATAATGTGACAGTCAGTCTCAGTATTCGTTGGTCAAAAGTAGCCTCAGAGATGACGGTTGATACGAGGCCCGGCATGGCCAACCGTGTTAAGGCGTGCGACTCGTAATCTGAGGGTCGCAGATTCGCGCCCACGTCGCTCCAAACATGCTTGCCCTCCCAGCCGTGGAGGTATTATAATGTGACGGTGAATCAAACTATTCGTTGGTAAAAGAGTAGCCCAAGTGTTGGCGATGGGTGGTGATGACTAGCTGCCTTTCCTCTTGTCTTACAGTGCAAATTAAAGACTGCTAGCACAGATAGTCTTTGAGTAGCTTTGTGCGAAATTCGAAAACAACAACAACAACGGTTGATACTGATGAATAACTACCTTTTATATGGTATTAGACTGCTAAATTACGAACGAAATTGTATATTTCATCCATATTTATAAAGAATTAAGTAAAAGTGCTGGATTCTTTCAGATTACATTATTCACATGATGTCGCCAAATGACGAGTTACTTCTAACGTCATCTGTGCAATATTGATGTACCCTTGCTTTATTTATTTCAAATTGAAGTGATACATGTGTATGCTGCCACTATAGAAATGTGTAACTACATGGTTTACAATCTTAACGTCAGATGTTTTCCATTTTTACTGTCAAACGACAATTGTTTTCACTTGTGTAATGAAATAACTCCATGCTATACTCACACAAGGTTTGCACGAAAGCATCATTTTTACGTGAAGATTTTATTTCTATTTGAAGGACTGCAGACTTTTTGTAAAGAGAAAACTTCGTATTTTTGTTTAAATTAGGTATTGTAATATCAGTTGGACTTTCTTTTTTGAGTATTTTTGGGAAAGCAACTTTAGGCTTCAAATGTATACTACAAAATAACTTTAACATACGCTATACTTTTCATTGCATGGAATTGTCTTGAAAACTTGAAATGCACTGCTGGTCAAAATCTTGAGGCCAATGAACATAAAGAAATAATTTGTATTTTGCGTTGTCAGATTCTCCCACTTATTTGACTTCAGTTTCAAAAGATGAAAATAAGAAAGGGAAAGTAAAAACTTTTTAGCATGTTAAAGGGAAAATGTAAACACCATGAGATTAGTTTAGATACAAGCTGGTTAAAAATTTAAAATCACACTGAAACGAAGTGTTAATCTGTAACATGTAACGAAATTTAGTCCTTTGTGTTAAAGAGCTAGCGTTGTCAAGATCTCCCACTGCCATCTTCTGCGTTACATATTTTAAAATCATAGCAAAAGATTAAAAGTGGACAGAGTTTGAACGTGGCGTTGTAAAACTGCTGTTGCAAATTTCTAAAAAGACTCTGAAGGATACGGAATGAGAAGTTCAAGTGGTTAAAGAGAGCATCCTTATTGACTGAAGGCACTAGCTTTTGTTGATAGTTCAGCAGGACAACGCAGCAATTCTCAATGCACGCAGGACAAATGACTTTTTCATGACAAATAACGTAATTATTTTGGACCATCCAGCGTGTTCGCTTGAACTGAACCCCATTGAAAATGTTTGGAGGTGGGTGCCAAGGGAAGTCTTTTGAAACGGACTAGTTCCAAAGAGTGTGTGACATTTGTAAAGCCATCATCACCACTTGGAATAGCATTCCATCCAGTTTTTTGAAAAACGCTTTTTCCGATCATGCCAAAGGGAATATTTAAAGCTATTTGCCATATAACTCACCACTGAGACCTCTTGTTGTGCGTTTTTTATCCTATTAAGAACGTCTTTTTCATGTGGTGTTAAACTTTTAACCAGCGAGTATTTAGGCTTACTTCACGATGTTTACATTTTCCCTATTACATGGAAAAAAATATTTTTATTTTTATTTTTTATTTTCTTATTTTAATCTTTCGAAGCTCTGCTCAATTAAGTAGTTGAGTCTGACAACGCAAAAACCATATATTTTTTTCTTTCCGGTCATTGGCAAAAAGATTTTGGCCAGCAGTGTATCTCATTACTTCAGTCCTTTACGCTTAAAGATTGAAAAATGTGAGGAAAATTGCGAAATAGCAAGCGACGAATCACCTACATTGAATATGTTTTTCTCAAAATTAATATTTTTTTGTAAAATTAGGTGAGCAAAACCGCAAGGAATGAGTGCGTGGAAAATAGGAAATAAAAGTGTTAGACTAATTATGTCAGTAAGTTAGAGCTAAAAAAAGAAAAAACAAAAAATAAACACAATTGATGCATTAATTGAAAAGATCCGAGGATATAAACTATAATGTGGGATTATTCTATTTCTGTATTTTTTGCTATTGTTTTATTTCTTATGCGAATAGAGATAAGATGGATGGTCGGTGTATTTCCATCAAATCCGGGTTCCACATAGTTATAACAAACGAATAAAATTAGTCAGAGATTTGAATTTGCTGTTTTTATCGCAGTCTTTCATTGTGAATTTGTTTAAAAAATATATTATTTTTTTCCAAATATATATGTGTGTATAAATATATATATATTTATATCAATACTTTGCCAATAATACATATCCAAAAACTACAAATTAACCAAATTTAATTTTTAACTCATATTTCATAAGGAGTTTTCTATTTTACGAACTACCCATATCCAAGAAACTAATGGTGTTTGTAACATATGTGGTAGAAATCCTTATTTAAAAACTGGAGAAAGTAATGTTAAAATTTTTGTTGTGCTGCACAGTGCCTCCATTGCAGCAAGAGCTGGTAGTGTTTTTAGTTATTGTTTTACAGCGGGTGTATTCGCGATTTTATTCCTAAGCCCTAACTCACTGAACAATGAGCCGGAAACACTTGTAAGAGTTGATCTGATCTAAGTCGGTAGTTTGCATAAACTACAAAAAATGCATACGTATTTTCAATGATACTGTATCTACGAAACAACCTAATTTAAAATATAAAATTTACAGATATGAAAAAAAAATATTATATTTTATTCTTAGATGTAAATAGATATACATCGACAAGGTGTTTAGTTTCAGGAGTACATGAAACACAATCTAGGAATAAGAAATTTTATTAATTCTGACTTGGAAATTTATATATCATTCTGTATTGGAACTTACAAAGTGTATTATTCTTCTCGTAAGACCAATGACATCATTTTTGTCTACCAGTTGAATGGCAGACGTCACACTTTTGGAGAATTACATTATAAGATTAAAACCTTTAAAATAAAATAAAATTGGAAATCAAATAACAGTATCGCGATTCATTCGATTAAGGGATTATTATGATATGATGATTTGAGATTTCGGCTCACAATCTGGAGGCGCGAGATCGATAATGGCGTCAAACGTGCGATGGAACAATAAATTTAAGAATAAAGCGAAATGTGAATTTCCCACAAAATAGCCCAAGATATGGCTGTATTTATCGTATTTATTTTTGGCCAGTTACTCTCCAAATAATCGATAGTTCAAAAGTAGAGTTGCCAAAAAACAACCTCACAGCCCTCAAAAACTTTTGTTTTGTATTTGAATTTCGCACAAAGCTTCTCGAGGGCTATCTGTGCTAGCCGTTCCTAATTTAGCAGTGTAACACCTGAGAGAAGGCAGCTAGTCATAACCACCTACCGTAAACTCTTGGGCTACTCTTTTACCAACGAATAGTGGAATTGACCGTCAATTTATAACGCCCCCACGGCTAGGAGGGCGAGCATGTTTGGCGCGACGGGGATGCGAACCCGCGACCCTCAGATTACGAGTCGCACACCTTAACACGCTTGGCCATGCCGGACCCGACCACAAAAACTGAAAATGAGATTAAAAATATATGAATAAAAACTCCTTTCTAGAAGGACGTGAAATAGACTAATTGTTAATATACCATGCGGTGTACATCGACAAATACATCTTGTATTGACAAATTGCCAATGTTAAAATCTCCAGCAAATTCTTTTATGGCTTTCACTACAGCCTTTCTATTTGACTAAGTGTAACGGCAACAAAATAGTCATCCAAAATAGAATTCTGTCATTACTCGGGTGCAGAATATTGGTAGATAATACCGTATTTTCCGACTAATAAGCCGAATTTCTGGCCCTAAATTTTGGACATGATTTTTGGGGGTCGGCTTATTGGCCGACCACCAGCTTTGGACCAAAAAATACCGAAGACCAAAATCGGCCCCAAAATCATAACTTTGATCTCACGGTTACGGTAGAGTTATTTCAGTTGAATAAACTTTATTTATTAATAGAAAAAGGTCTATACATTACGAATGACATGTATTCATAGAAATAACAAAATTCATAAAAAATACACACTTTAATCTCAGAAATTTATTAGAATTCATCAAATTCATCATCTTCATTGTCAGAAGCACCAAATAATAGATTCCAATCCTCGGCAGAAACCTGATCGTTGTACGGGTCATTCTCTGGTGTTATTAGCTGAGTGAGTGGAATGTTGTCTTCCTCGTGTCGTCCAACCACAACATATCATTTTCCGTTCCATCCATTGCATTTAAGATGCTGCATTTTTTAAATGATTTCTCTACAGTTTCAACACTAATATCGGCTTATTGGGCGGTAATGACCAAAAACTCTCATTTTCAAAGCTGAAAATTGGCCTCGGCTTATTCGGCGATTTGGCTTATTAACCATAAAATACGGTATGTTGATAACATGAGAAAATTTCTATTTAACATTCGTAAATGGCAATGTAATGATCCGAAAATATAATATCGATATTATGTAATGTATAGCCATAATATCTCCCCTTTCTCCAGCACTCCTTCGGGCTTTTGTAGTATGTAACGATTTCATTATTATTTTGATACTTCTGTTTCTTCCAGTTTAATGCGTAATTATATTGTTAAATTTATATTGTGCAAGTCTCTTTTGTTCTTTAAAATTATAGTAGATTCACGAGTGTAAGAACAACAATATATGTTTCACAAAACCACAATAGTATTTTAAAATAGTGTTGACAAGTGAACTTTTAAGAATGTTGTCTTCAATTTATAAATAGACATGTCGAGAAACAGTTACATATAATGAGGTTGTTCTGCGAGAGCCAGTTTACTGTGAGTCTTAAGCTACAAGTAACAAACCCTCATTAATCGGAAAACTACATATATTTAACCAAGAACGTTTGAGGATTTCGAAAACAGGAAACTGAAATGAAAATAGAAAAAAAATATATCTGTAAAAATATCACGTGTGAAGAATTTCACAAGCATTGGCGTCATGGGGAGTAAAGCTGCGCCTCGTGGACTGTCGACAAAGTATTCAGTTTCAGACCGAATAGAGGACTTAATGTTGTTTGTGAGTTTGGAAAATATTTCATATAAATTATCAGATGTAAGAATCGTTATTATAAATTCTATTGCTGTTTGTATATCAAAATATATTTTCATTAAGAAACACACTTGTTTGAATGAATTTCCTCAGATATTTCCGAATTGCTCAAATTGTATGGACAGCAGTTAAAACTGTTTACCTTCAAAACGAGTCTTTGCGTAGTTTCGTGCTTAATAACAAATAAAAATAAGATAATTTGTGAAAGTTTATGTTACGGAAGCAATTACGTTTTTGGTGTTATCAAAATGAGATTAAAATTCAATAATTCTTTAAATAAAAATTTTAAGTATCTTACACTGCGCATTAAAAACGCTTAGAATTAATTTTAAATTTAATTTACTTACTTCCAGAGAAAAAATTACCTTTCTTTTCAATTTCAAGTTTTTTGTAAATTTGTTAATGATTCTATTCTTTCTCATTAACATTCCTTTTTTCTTCGTCGGGTATAATTTCATTCAGTTCTAAGGCAACAAATTATGCTCTGATGAAACTCATCTTTTCAAGGTTTATATTTTTTTCCTCAGATACATATTGAGAGGCTCAACCGTTTTCAACGGGAAATCTGTTATTTATTTATAATTGTCATGTTTTAATCCTTTGTAATGAAAGACGATTATCTCTTATTGTCAGTCACATCAACTAACAAAACTCTAACAATCACATAAACACACAAAAGTAGCAGACCTGCTTTGACACTATTGTAACATGCACCTTCTGGCTACCAAATTGTCTCAAAAGTTCTGCTTATATGTGCGGTGAGAAATCTAGGTTTAAAAAGGTTTTTAAATTAGTAGTGACTCAATAGACCTACGACAGGAACGGAATGAATGGTGGATGATTAAATGTCTCGACTGTTCTCTAACATGTTTTTATTATCAGATTGTTTAAGCTATCACAAAGTCACAATGCCAAAAAGAAAGTGTCCTTTTTAGAAACTTTAAAAACATAGATTAGATACTTCAAAACGGAAACCAGTTGGTTACAAAGTTGAATACCCTGAAGAAGAGCTGATTTTTAAGAAGCACACGATGGAAGATTGGGTGTTACTGATCACGCTGCTAAGAAAATGCGCAGACACCATTTTCAAAGTAGGGACAGGGGCTAAGCTATTATTGGTTTGGACATTTGGTCACCTATCTAAACATAAGACTGTTTATGTATGTTTTTGGTCTAGACGAATACATATCTACGTTTGCACATTAAATTACATAGGGGATCTCTACAATAATGAAATCGATTACTTGCAGTTTTCATCATAATGTCGTTCAATTCATTTATTACTAGAAATCCAGTAACGATAAAGGTCATGGACCTACAAGCAATGCGAACATAAATAGATTGATAATTTTCAATAAAAGTGTGATGTTCCAGTGAATCACAAGATATCTCATTTTCAGTTTGCTAGTAATTTTATGTGAAACTGTCGGTCAAGTTTTACAATGTATTTATTTCTCATATAATGTTTAACGTTTTTTTATTTTTATTTCATTCGCTTTAAGAGTGCTAAATATTCAAGAACAATTCAAGAAAAGTGTTGGATATTATCTGATGAAATTACCCACACATTAAAACGTTGTTGCTTAACGACGGGTAATCGTGTAGCAAATGCCGCTACTATAAAGATATGAAATTCTATAGTTTGTACTCTTAATGTTCAATACACGCGTGTCAATATTTTATTCAAAAATAACAATCGCTTTAACTTCCCCAATGAAATAACTCGTAACGTTTGCATAAGGTCTACCCGAAACTAAGTGAAAACGTCACTTAACAGCTTTTATTACTTCATTATTCATATTTCAGTCAAGATAAGCTACTGCAGTTAGAAGAAGGTAAGATCTTAGTAATATTTTAGATAAGTACCTTTTAGCATGTAATAAACATTAAAGAACATACTTCATGTCAAGCATACTAATATTACCTAATTGTACAAATTTCGTTCATATCTCGTTTTATATATTGATGGTTTCATTTCGTTGGGATCGTCTTGAGAATTTGAATTGTGGATGATTAAAAATATTGATATCATCAAAAAGATCTGATAAATATTCATAGAACTTAGAAGCTTTCGAAACAAAAATAATAAATAATTAAAGAATATCCCAGGTGTCAAGTTTTAACCATTTCCTTGAAGTTTTACCTGCATATTACACGTGAGGATTTTAAAGGATTTTCTTATTATTACTTACGTATAATTTTTGTTCTGAAATATCTACAACCATTGGTGTATGCTCGGAAAAGAAACTGTTGAAGTCAATTCAGTGTAATGCTGGAAAGTTACAAATTAGGTTTTTATCTTTACTCTGTTCGTATATTTTCATATTTAAACATCTCGTTTTTGTTTTGTTTTTGGAATTTCGCACAAAGCTACTCGAGGGCTATCTGTGCTAGCCGTCCCTAATTTAGCAGTGTAAGACTAGAGGAAAGGCAGCTAGTCATCACCACCCACCGCCAACTTTTGGGCTACTCTTTTACAAACGAATAGTGGGATTGACCGTCGCATTATACACCCCCACTGCTGGGAGGGCGAGCATGTTTAGCGCGACTCGGGCGCGAACCCGCGACCCTCGGATTACGAGTGCACGCCTTAACGCGCTCGGCCATGCCAGGCTTAAATTTTCTTTGCGCACTGAATAAACCTAGTTCTATACAAAGAAGTACCTTCATTTATTTACGAGTGCTCACATTTTAAACACTGATACAAAGCTCTAAATGCCTTCCCTCTATATTATAATTATTACTTAGTGGACAATAAAATATGTATTTCTTGTGAATTCACAGTACTTCATATTATAGATACGTATTCAGTTATTTAAATATGACGACACCAGTGTAAAATTTGTTGAATAAATATTTCAAGAAAGTTAAAACTTCAAAATATACAAATAAAAGACATGTTAACACGCGAGTAATTTGGTACTAAAGTATTACAAGGATGAATCAACGTTATTCACTTACTTTTGCATAAATATTTTGCATAAAATTATATTGATTCTAAATATACACAGTTCGGGTGGGAGTAAAATTGAGAACTTTGTGTTCATTAAAAAAATATCCTTCCAGGATTTACAAATCATTTTTATAATTCTTGTTTCTACAAACTAACGATTATATTTTATTTTCGATCATATTTTACGTTGTGTAGACAAGGTGAGTTGAAAATAAAAAAGGCACACATGAAGATGAAAACTAAAAAAAAGGATTACATAAAGATGCAAGTATAAAATTCTCTCTTTAAAATTCTGCTAACGTCTTTGGTGAGATACAAGTGACTTACTAGACCTGTGACAGATGTGGAATATATGGTGAATGATCATGCGCTTTGAATGTTCACTCAAATATTTTTATCATTCAGAACGTTTAATCGATCATCGAGTCAAAACGTCGAAAAGAAAAGTGTTTTTTTCAGGCAATTTGGAAAATACTTCAAATACTCCAAAGGTAAGTTAGTTAAAAATAAATTGAATACACTATATGTAAATCTTTGTATTCAATAGTACACGATCGGATATTATTAATCACACTGCCAAGAAAAGTCGCAAACACCATTTTTAAAATAGGGGCAAATTCAAGCTTTTTTGGTTTGGAAATTTCGTCATCCCCCCTAAATATAAGACTGTTTTTCTTATTCATGTTGTGATTATTTCATTTACCATAAGATACACAACGTATGACTGTATGACATATTGAAACACAAATTTTTAATTTTATGACCTCAGGTTTTCCAGTGAGTTTCTTGACACCTCATTGTCTGGGAAAATATCAACAACATATCCTTTCTTACACCAATAACACTGATGGTGCTTCACTGTGGTCAAGGCCAGTTGAAATTATAAAATGCCCACACGAATGGATATCTGTGTTCACACACATAAAATATGTATGAGATCTCAGCAATAATAAAAGTGATTACTCTCACTTTTCTTCATATTTTAATTCATTTCGTATGTTGTTATAAATCTAGAAACGATGAAAGTCATGGACCTACAAACAGTTTCATTCATAAATAGATTGACAATTTTCCGAAGAAAGTTTATGATCCTGTGACAAAGAAAATAGTTTAATTAAAGTGTGCTAGAAGTTTAAAAAAAAATTATCGGTCAAATTTTCCATTTTATTTATTTCTCATATAAAGTTTGAAATCTTCATATATTTGTTTCATCTGCATAGAGAATGACTTTGCTAAATATTCAAAAACAGTTTAAGAAAACTGGTGAATATTATCTAATAATATCACCTCAAGTGTGCATACAACGATATCGCCTGGTTTTATTTCTTTCAAGTTGAAATAATAGATAACAGTACCATAGAAGAATGGATATACACAATTTATACACCAAACGTCAGATATACGTATATCCATATTTTACTCTCAAACGACAATCTTTTTACCTTTTGAAATAAAATAACCTTTCACAATGATTGCGTGAGGTTAGTCCGAAAGCAAGGGAAGGTATCATTTCATACATGTAGCTTTTATTATTTGAAGGACTGCAAACTTTATTACAAGGGAAAACTTTCAATTTGATTTGAGACGATTATTTATAGTAATTTGGGAAAGCAACCCTTAATATGCAATAAGGACCATAAAAATATAGTAATATCAGAGATTTATTTGAATTCAGTTTTTTTCATTCCATAATTTATTGGTTTACTTCCCACTGTATCGTCCTGAGAATTTACCTTGTGCATAAAGAAATAAAATTCTTTTAGCCATAAACTAGCTCAGCAACATTCCACAGAATTTAGCAATTTTGGAAAGAAAAATAATAAATAACTTTTGTTTCCTGTTCTCTTTATTAAACAATAAATTATTTGCACAAATATTATAATATTGATTGTAAATGGACTATACCTCATGGGGAGGTTAATTATGAACTTTGTTTTTATTGAAAAATGTAACATTTCAGGATTCCGTAATTATTATCATAATTCCTTTTTCCTTAAAAACTCACATCTGTATTTTCTTTGTTATATTCTAAATTGTCTGGACAAGGTGAATTTGAACTTAAAAAACCGCAAATATTGAAGAATATTGAAAACAGGATCATATAAATTACTAAGTTGAAAAAAATTCATTTGAAATGTCAAAACCATTTGTATCTATGTTTCAGAAAATACAGTTTCCTAGTATTGGAATTATTCTAGCATCACTCAATTGTTTCACCCACTGTCATCAATGTGCAATAGTTAAACTTGTTTCACACATCTCCAAACAAACATTATTGATTTATCGGGAAATATACATTGGGATTTTTTGTATACCAGTTATTATACATGACGAGCATTATTATTTTCCGAGAAGGTTTGAACAATGTTTGAACATTTTCACCACTGGAATTATCGGACTCTATCTATCTTATTTCAGAACAAATTTTTGGACTTTCTAATATTAATCGATGCTACAGTGCTTACGAAAACAGATTTGATTTTTACTTCAATTTTAGGTTTTTTAATACTGCGTGAAAAAGTATATTTCATTGATGTCATTGCTATAACGTTATCCTTTGCCGGGATCATCCTGATTACTCGTCTTTCATTTATATTTGAAGGATGGGACGGCAAAGTGGATGCGCAATTTCGTATTCGTGGATATTTCTTAGCTGTTGGTTGTGGATTTTGTGTGTCGCTGAGTCATATAATAGTGCGTCAGATGACAAGTTTGCACTATTCTGTATTCATTTTCAATTACTCACTAATCCAGAATCTAATATTGCACAGCTTCCAGTTTATAGTTTACGAAACAATATTTCCAGAATGTGGAACTGTACCTTAGATTTTATTAGCGATTACAATACTTAGTTTTAGCTCCCAGTAATTTTATACTAACGCCCTAAGTGTCGAAAAGGCCAATTGGGTTGCCTTAGTGTGTTCTCTGGAAATTGTTTTTTCTTTTATTTTTCAAATTACGGTAACTGATTAAGATATAACTTTGTTAAGTGTGTCAGGTGCATTGTTTATTACGTAAGCGATAATAATAAAAGCATGTCTTCAATGGCATTTTGAAATTCTTGAAATTTTTTCAAAGCTTCAAACAAAATATGTTTAGGGTATTGTTATGTAAATGTCGTGTTAATATTTTGTAAACGACAACATGTCGTGTTGTGTTTGGATTTTCATTTCTATTATCTATGTTTTCATATTTTTATTATTCTTTCGAAGTTTAAACTAATAAAATGTGTTGTTATTCATTTAGGGTAACATTTAGAATTTTCTTGAAATTAAGTAGACCAATCATATGTTTGTAAATGAAGTACTGACGACTTCGTGTCTAAACGTTTAGTCTCGTGCAAGAACGGACATGCGTGGATTGCTCTGGAGATCTGTAGAAATTTCGCGGTTATTCGAGGGGTCTTGGACTACAATATATAAACAGACGAAGATGCGAGAGAGACAGGAGAGATCAGACATTAGTTTTATTTCAAAAGAAGAGAGTCAATTATTTGAGAAAATATAAGTGTTTGCTGTGATTATTCAACTTGGATTTGTGACTGAAGTTAGATCTACGAAAGCTGTGATTTTATTTCGTCAATCTCTACGATTCATCTGAATTACTGCTTGTGCTGAGAGTCGGCGAATTTGTGACGTTCATCGGAAGCATCATGAAAGGAACTTTGTCGAATTTATTGAACTGTGAACTGTTTCTGAACTTCTTCATTTTAGCTTCGGAATTTCTTCGTGGGACCAAATTCACACCCTAGACTGGAATTTGAGACTTTCATTTTAGATCATTATATTAGATACAGGCCAGTACCATTTTGTATTGTGATTAATTTTGAAGGTTTAAACTTAATATCTGTCATTGTTATTATATAATTTATATTATATCTGTTAATAGTTTAGTGTAATAAATTATACAAGCTGTTATCTGTGTTTTTCTGTTACGTTTAGTCTACGAAAAACATAAAACATAACAAATACGTAACAGAAAATTGGGGGCTTGTCGGGCATCTCGAACAACAATTTAATTTTATTCTGAAATAAGATTTATATTCTATACAGATAGACAGCTTGTATATTTAAAATGGCATTCCAACTTGAAGATTTTATAAACGAATTTAATCTTAAGCCCTCTTTCGAATTAATCAGTGAATTAAAAAAATCTGAATTGCTTGATATTGGTAAACATTTTGATTTAGAAGTGAAGCAAGCAATGAAGAAAGCAGATATTAAACAAATTATTGTTGAACATTTGGTCAGCCAAAATATTTTACCTCAAAAAGTTGCACAACAATTGCCTCTCGTTCATTTTGACCCAGATTTCGAATTAAAAAAATGGAAATGGAAATGAAATTTCGTTTAGAATTTGAAAGCAAACGTCTGGAGGAAGAAAAAGAAACCAAACGTCTTGAGGCAGAACAAGAAAACAAACGCCTTGTTCTTGATACCGAACTACAAATAGAACGCATTAAAGCGGATAAAGAAATCAGTATGAGAAAGGCACAGACAGAAGAAAAGGTTGTCCAAATGCGGTTGGATAATGTTGATGCTTCAAAACAAATTCGTTTAAGTACCTCCATTCAATGAAAAGGCTGAAGATAAATATTTTCAGCAATTTGAAAAATTGTTCCTTAGGCTAAAATGGCCAACCGAATATTGGACAGTATTACTTCAGAGTGTTCTCAAGGGAAGTATTTTCCAAACTCACGGCCGAGCAAAGTTATGATTACGAGTACGTCAAAAAATGCGTTTTGAATGCTTATGAATTGATGCCAGAGGCATATAGACAAAAATTTCGTGGTTACAAAAAGTTTGACAGCCAAACTTATGTCGAATTTGCTCGTGAAAAAGAAACTCTGTTCGACAGGTGGTGTGATTCCAAAGAAATTAAAGATGATTATACAAAACTCAGAGAACTCATGTTAGTTGAAGAATTTAAAAGATGTATTCCCGTAGAGGTAAAAACTTATATTGATGAACAAAAAGCTTCCAAAATTCATGATGCTGCTGTCTTGGCAGACGAGTATGCTTTGACTCACAAAGATTTCTCATACAAAAGCAAAACAAATCACACAGCAAAGAAACCCAATGACTCATTCAAATATTATGCAAATGTCGACAGAGACAAAAAATAGCAAACTTCTAATTCTCAAACGAAGACTCCATCTTATTCTCAAAGCTTGTCACCTACCCAAAACGTGTCATTTTTATCCAAAACATGTGCTTATTGTAAGAAACCTGGCCATCTGATTTCTGAGTGCTATAAGATAAAATCAAGCCATCATCCCATAGCTTCATTTCGCCCTCGTGGGATACATCATTGGTTCACAATGATTTTAACCCTGTCCAGTCCACTGTGAATTCTAAGCCCAATATTATTGATGTACCTGAAAATCTTGTTGAGGACAAATTTAAGCCTTTTATCACTGGAGGTTTTGTTCCTTTTGTTGACGATTCACGTCTACAACCAATTAAAATCCTGCGGGATACTGGAGCTTTTCAGAGTTTGATTTTGGAAAGTGTACTTCCGTTTTCTGAAAAGTCATCCGTTTGAGCCAATGTGCTCATTTCTGGTGTAGTAGGTGGCGTCGTTTCTATTCCTCTTCATAGATTAGATTTACATTCGGACTTAGTTTCAGGCCCAGTGACTGTGTGTATTAAAGCTTCATTGCCTGTTGAAAATGTGTCAATGCTTTTGGGGGATGATTTGGTTGGTAGTAAGGTGGTACCAGAGGTTCGTGTTGCTGAAGCACCTGTTGTTAGCCCCAGTACAGAGCAACTCGTTTAAGAGTTTCCTGATGTTTTTCCCGCCTGTGCTGTTACTCGTTCTCAGACACGTTCTCAGGAGTTCAAAGAAGATTTCTCTTTATCTGATACGTTCATGTCTCACATCGATGAGATTTCTGACTTAACCTCGAGTTCAACTGAGGACTCCAAGTCATTTTTCAACTATCTTCATCGAAAAAACTTGTTGAGGAACAGGACAATGATCCTGAAACTCGTTCTCTTTTACAACTGGCTGTTCATGAAAATGAAATAGGAACTGTCCCTATTTGTTACTACCAGAAGTCAGGTGTGTTAATGAGAACATACAGACCCCCTGACGTTGCTGCTGATGAAAAGTTAAATGTTATTCACCAAATCGTCATTCCAAAATGCTATTGGAATGATATTCTTAGTCTTGCTCATGATCATGTGTTGTCAGGACACTTAGGTGTAAGAAAGACCCTAGATCGTATCCGACGACATTTCTATTGGCCAAAAATTCGCCAAGATGTTGTTAACTTTTGTAAGACATGCCATTCTTGCCAAATGACTGGAAAACCAAAACAGGGGATTCCCAAAGCACCACTGCACCCTATTCCTGCCTTTGAAGGACCGTTTCTAAGGGTCATTATCGATTGTGTTGGCCCGATGCCAAAAAGCAAAGCAGGAAATGAATACCTCTTGACGATCATGTGTGCTTCTACACGTTTCCCTGAGGCAATCCCTTTGAGAAAAATCACTGCTCCCAACATTGTTAAGGCTCTTGTTAAATTCTTTACCATGTTCGGGATTCCAAAAGTTGTGCAATCAGATCAAGGCTCAAATTTTATGTCCAAGCTATATCAACAAGCCATGCATGAATTAAACATCCATCAAGTTTCATCAAGTGCATACGATCCTGAGTCACAAGGTATCCTTGAACGTTTCCACCAAACTCTAAAAGCCATGCTTAGAAATTACTGCCACGAGCGTTCAAAGGACTAGGATGAGGGTGTTCCCTTGTTGTTTTTTGCAGTTCGTGAGGTTGTTCAAGAGTCTTCTGGATTTAGCCCTTTTGAGTTGGTTTATGGTCACTCAGTTTGCGGTCCATTGAAGTTGGTTAAAGAGAAGCTGTTGGAGGATAATAACTCACAAATTAGCTTGTTGAACTATGTCTCTGATTTCAAAACAAGATTGAACAATGTTTTTAATGTTGCCAGGGAAAACCTGAAGTCTTCTCAGGAAGAGATGAAAACCTGGTATGACAAAAGTGCCAGGAAGCGATCTTTTATTGTTGGTGACCAAGTACTAGTCTTGTTGCCTACATCAAGCTCTTCACTTGAAGCTAAATATTTTGGACCTTATTCAATTGAAAAGAAAGGTAATGATCTAAACTATGTGATCATTACCCCTGATCGAAGGAAAAGCAAACAGCTTTGTGATATCAATATGTTGATACTCTATTATATGTGAAAGAAAACAAATGTGTCGAATGCTGTTCCTGTGAACGTGACAAATGGTGTGAATGAAGATCATGATCCTCCACCTTGTCCTCCTGAAATTATAGAAAATAGCATTGCAGACACTCATGTTAAACTCAAAAACTCAATCATTTAACCCAACAACTAAGTCAAGAGTTGAAAGGTTTGATTTTAGAGTTTGCTCATTTGTTCCTTGATGTTCCTTATAGAACCATTGTCATAGAACATGATGTTGTTATTGAGAACACTCGACCAATAAAACAACATCCATATCGGGCCAATCCTTTGAAATTGTCAAAAATCAGGTCAGAGGTACAATACATGTTTGAAAATGATTTCATTAAGTTGTCAAATAGTAATTGGAGTTCACCTTGTATCTTGGTACCAAAGTCTGATGGTTCAGTTAGGTTCTGTACAGATTTCAGAAGGGTTAATGATGTGACCGAGACTGATTCATATCCTATTCCTCGGATGGATGATTGTATTGACCGTGTAGGTAACTCAAAGTACCTTACCAAATTTGACCTACTCAAAGGTTATTGGCAAGTATCTTTAACTCCTCAAGCGAGAGAAATTTCAGCTTTTATAACACCCGATGGTATGTACCAATACAAAGTTATGCCACTTCGCATGAAAAACTCTAGTGGAACATTTCAAAGGTTGATGAATCATGCCATTGCAGGATTAGAAAATGTGAATGCTCACATTTATGATGTACTTGTGGTAAGCAGTGACTGGTCTATGCATTTAAGTCACATTCGTGCATTCTTTGAGAGGTGTTCCGAGGCTCAGTTGACTATCAACCTGTTAAAAAGCGATTTCGGTAAAGCAACAGTTGTGTACTTAGGCCATTAAATTGGTCGGGGTAAAGTGAAGCCTATCCAAGCTAAGGTACAGGCAACAGCGGAGTATCCCGAGCCGACGAATAAAAGATGTATTATGAGATTCTTGGGCATGGCAGGATATTATAGGAAATTTTGTCCAAAATTTTCTGATGTGGCTGCACCTTTAACAGCCTTACTAAAAATGAATGTAAAATTTTCCTGGAATCAAAATTGCCAGACTGCATTTGAAAGGATAAAGATCATACTCATAAATGCTCCAATCCTCAATGCTCCCGATTTTGACAAACCATTTAAGCTTGCTGTAGATGCGAGTGACATTGGTGTTGGTGCTGTGTTGTTGCAAGAGCAAAATGTTGTTGACCACCCTGTGTGTTACTTTTCAAGAAAACTTGATAAGCACCAAAGAAACTATTCAACAATTGAGAAAGAAGCACTTGCATTGTTGTTAGCCTTACAACATTTTGATATTTATTTGTGTTCTTCACCATGGATTGTTAATCTTTACACCGACCATAATCCACTCGTGTTTGTAAACAAAATGAAAAACAAAAATCAAAGGTTACTCAGGTGGAGTATTATTTTGTAGCAATACAATGTGTCCATTAATCATATCCGTGGATCGGACAATGTCATTGCGGATGCATTGTCACGGTAATTAAGTTGTTAAGTGTTTCGTTATAATTAACGATTGACTAGAATTTGTTTCTTAGCTCAATGTTATGTATAATAAGCAAAACAAAAAGTGTTCACAATTTCAAACTTTTTTTTTACTTTTAAGGGGAGAGTGTTATCTAAATGTCGTGTAAATATTTTGTAAACGACAACATGTCGTGTTGTGTTTCGATTTTCATTTCTATTATATATGTTTCCATATTTATATTGTTGTTTCGAAGTTTAAACTAATAAAATATGTTGTTATTCATTTAGGGTAACATTTAGAATTTTTTGAATTAAGTAGACCAATCATATGTTTGTAAATGAAGTGCTAACGACTTCGTGTCTAGACGTTTAGTCTCGTGCAAGAACGGACATGCGCGGATTACTCTGGAGATATGTAGAAATTTCGCGGTTATTCGAGGGGTCTAGGCCTACAATATATAAACAGACGAAGATGCGAGAGAGACAGGAGAGTCAGACATTAGTTTTATTTCAAAAGAAGAGAGTCAGTTATTTGAGAAAGATTAAGAGTTTGCTGTGATTATTCAACTTGGATTTGTGACTGAAGTATGATCTACGGAAGCTGTGATTTTATTTCGTCAATCTCTACGATTCATCTGAATTACTGCTTGTGCTGAGAGTCGGCGAATTTGTGACGTTCATCGGAAGCATCGTGAAAGGAGCTTCGTCGAATTTACTGAACTGTGAACTGTTTCTGAACTTCTTCATTTAAGCTTCAGAATTTCTTCGTGGGACCAAATTCACACCCTAGACTGGAATTTGAGACTTTCATTTTAAATCATTATATTAGATACAGGCCAGTACCAGTTTGTATTGTGATTAATTTTGAAGTTTGAAACTAGTATTATTTTGTTTTGTAATTAATTTCGAATGTTGTAACTTAATATCTGTCACTGTTATTATATAATTTATGTTATATCTGTTAATAGTTTAGTGAAATAAATTATACAAGCTGTTATCCGTATTTTTCTGTTGCGTTTAATCTACGATAAAACATAAAAAATACGTAACAGGTGTCTTAGAAGTAGAAAAGTAGCTTTGACTCACCATCCTCTCTAAAAAATGATAAAATTAATAAGGGCATTGAACACCTGTTTTTCAAAATAACATTTACTTTTGATTAGTTTTTATTTATTTGATTAATTAAGATTTACAAGAAATGAAGAGTAGAAACCATAGTTTAGTAAATTAATTTGCAAGTAATAATAAACACAATTTTCATGTCATTTAGGGTCTTTGTTCAACATTACACAACAATAAAATTTGAGATTTGTCATAAAAGTCCAAGAATTATTTAAAAGTAAATAAATGTTCATTATTACAATGGATTCAGATGTTTCATTATTGGAGTATTTGAACACAATTTCAGTGTATGTTTTATATTTTAATTTAATATTTTTTAAACCTTCAAATAACATCTTTTTCGAATGTATATTGTCTTATTAATGCTCTTAAAGAGATGACCAGTATTATTGAAAAACAGCATTAAAGGATAATAATGAGGCTCATGAAACTATCCCAGTTGAGTAAATAATAAGTGATGTAATTTAAACTATATTTTCTTTTTCAGGAAAGAAATTTAAAAACAGTGAATATACAATAATTCATCTATTTTTTACTCACCCCTAAAAATATTAATTTTTAGCGCTGTAAACCCTCAGATTTACCGTTGAGTCAATGAAGAACGTTTGGTTATTACTTTTCAGTTCGATATAAAATCTTATATTTTCAAAGAAAATTTTCTTGAAGATCAATATTGCTTTATCAAAGATATTGTTTGTTCCTATGTGTGTCTAAGACTACTTTGGTCAACTCGTTAGATTTCTTAGATATTTAACATATACTAAGAAACTTTATGATTTCACCTAACTTATAGTCAGTGTTGTGACAATGAACAATGTAAATTAATCAGAATCACAAAACATACAGAGCATATCATGTGCAACATTATCAAAAAAAATTTGGAAATTGAGTTTTAGCTGCGACTGAAATTCTATTAATAAAATCAAAGTTAAATTTTGTAGTAAAATTGTGTGTGTTTATAGCATTTGCTCATCATTCGATATATTTTTGGATATCAGAAAGATCTGATTTATAATTTAAGCTTGATACAGGCTGATCTGAGAGTAAATATATATCTAACTGATCGAATGATACTTGATGTAAAAGAAAGAATGGAATAAACACTTGATTGAAATTAATGCACAATAATAGTAGTTGTTACAGTGCACAACATTCTTTTCTGCATATGTGTTTCCATTTAGATATTCTCTTCACAGGAAAGCAAGAGTTTTTGTATTTGGATAAAACTTTTCCTTCTCACATCACAGTAAATACCAGTTTTGCCCTGAAGAAGTACACTTTATCACGGATCTGGTGATCATCATACACCGAACAAAAGGAATATTTTCTGCGTATAATACAATAATGCACTAAAGGACATATCTGGCAATGATGTATTTCTTCCCAATGTACAAAATTATCCTAAATTATCAATGAACAAATTAAATATTATTTGCTATGGGAACAACAGAGATACAAAATTAATAACAATAAAACTATTTCAACAAATTTGGAACACAGATTTATGTCTCAACAGACCAAATGCAAGTTTTTAAATTTTCTACGCGAATAAATGATTTTGAAAAATAATTGTGTGAATAAAAGTTATAGTAAAAGATTACTTTGTTAAGAGGTGATAGAAAAGCCCTTGAACGTGTGTTAACATTGCCACATAATTCAAAAATAAACTCTTTAATAATGAACATGTCATAAATATATTTTTATCGTATGAAATGTTTTAATTTACAACTTTACAAACACTTTACACAAAAATAGCCTGTCTCTCCTACAAACCTGTTAGCAATGATTTAACTGCATTATTAACATATTTATATCTCTGAACCTTTCAGCTTTGAAAAAGATATAACGTACAACATACAAAAATATTGCACAATAATTTTAAAATGAGTGAAAATGTATATATAAAGGCAAAAATTTAAACCTTCACAACAAAAATTGAAACGCCTTGTTCCTGAGAAACGAATCAGAAAAGCAATTATTTGATATCCATGATAAAACAGGTCATTCATTCAAAAGAGAAAAAAAAGCAAAATCGAAATGTTCCAAACTAACAATAAATCATTAAATTTTCACAGGTTTATTTTTCACACATTTATATACATAAAAAAAGAAAAGGAAATAATCTTAGAATTACCAAATATGCAATTAAATGCACAAACTAGATATAAAATCTGCATAAATCGACAAATATAGACTTATGGATCAGTTTTGAGTAATGTTACGTATTTTTATGTTTTATGTTTTTCGTAGACTAAACGCAACAGAAAAACACAGATAACAGCTTGTATAATTTGTTACACCAAAATATTAACAGATATAACATAAATTATATAATAACAATGACAGATATTAAGTTTAAACCTTTAAAATTAATTACAAAACAAAATGGTATTAGCTTCAACCTTCAAAATTAATCACAATACAAAATGGTACTGGCCTGTATCTAATATAATGATCTAAAATGAAAGTCTCAAATTCCAGTCTAGGGAGTGAATTTGGTCCCACGAAGAAATTCCGAAGCTTAAATGAAGAAGTTCAGAAACAATTCACAGTTCAATAAATTCGACGAAGTTCTTTTCACGATGCCTCCGATGAACGTCACAAAATTTGTCGCCTTCAATTTTTCCGATCTCCCGTAAATAGTTCCACACGTGTTGACTTTCAGTATAACCACTAATTCGAATGAATCGTAGAGATTGACGAAGTAAAATCACAGCTTCCGTAGATCTAACTTCAGTCACAAATCCAAGTTGAATAATCACAGCAAACACTTAATCTTTCTCAAACGAATGACTGACTCTCTTCTTTTGAAATAAAACTAATGTCTGACTCCTTTTATTCTTTCTTCTCGCGTCACCGTCTTTTATACCAGTAGGCGTACTTCTCGAACATTTCGTTACTTCCCAACATTCCAGAAAAATCCGCGCATGTCCGCTCTTGCACGAGACTTCTCGTCTAGACACTAGGCCGCCAGCATTTCATTTAAATACATATGATTGGTCTACTTAATTCTAGAAAATTATAAATGTTACCCTAAATGAATAACAACATATTTTATTAATTTAAACTTCGAAACAATAATATAAATATGGAAATATAAATAATAGAAATGAAAATTTAAATACAACACGACATGTTGTCGTTTACAAAATATTTACACGACATTTACATAACAGTAAGGTTATTGTTTACACACAAATATTTTCAAGTAAAATTGTTATTGTTAAAACACAACAACAACATAAAGTAATAAACATTTATTTTTCTTGTGTAAGACATAGTACTCATGTGATCACTGATCATTTCCATCAGGAAATAATGGACGTACTATGATCGGGGTATCGTATTTCTATCAGTGAAAAAAGGAAATTTGCATTTGTATTTAACTTCTGAAATTTTGGAAGTCGCACGTTTCCAATCGTACTCTGAGCCACCAAAAGACGACAGCAACGTACACTACGATAAACTGTAACTGCTATCATATTTCATGAACCTGCATCTGTCGAGCGTGATGTTTATAAATATATTCTTCACATCTAAGTTGGTTCAAATATGGTGTAATAATGTTTCAGGTTTGTATCATTTCTTAGAATTTCAGCATTTTCCAAAATTTATTATTCGTTATTTTCAGTAAATGAAACAAAATTTAACTAAATAAATACATTTAAAATTAATATGATATTCAAACAAAGTCAACAAAGAAGATGACCTTAACAGTTTGTTAAGAACACCGACAGAAAAAAGCCAAGCACGTTAAGTCCATTTGGTTTGTTTGGAATTTAGCGCAAATCAACACGAGGTATATTTTTCGCTAGCCGTCCCCAATTTAGTTGCAACGCAAGAATGTGTGATGCTCGAACACGCGAACCATCAAATTACGAGTCGATCCTCTACCCACTTGGTCTTGCCGGGCCGCCCTTATACTAAAAAGGAGCAAATATTTCTGATCTCACCTGTTTCCTCAAACACGACTTTTAATTTGTGCCAAGTTTAGAAAGATTTCTGGTAAAGTTTGTTTGACTCTAAGTATTACACCTCTTATGTACATCTTTGTTCATCATCCATTTCAATCATTATATAAAAATGCTGTGTCCAGATTTAATCAAGAAAATTTTTCCTTTTGGGAAGAGAATATCCAGAAAAAGAAATTTCTTGTTTGTAATATTTATCTTCTATGTGTTGGACCCCAAATTTACAAAGTGGGAAAACTGATTTGAAACTTCATATTCTTTTGAAGTTCTCTGTTTTACAAATTGTTGGTCGTGTTTTTAAATATTGTTTTGTCGCGGTTGTACTGAATAATTTATGTAAAATCTGATGTTTTGTGTTATGTTTATATCTTGTACGTCAGAAACTAATTTTATTTTACAGAACTACATCAACCATTACATATTCTTTTTATGTCACTTTTCTTTCTTTCAATTAATTTTATTATATACGTTATCAAAGAAGGAGATTTATATTTACACCTTTGTTTTGTCGTTGAGATGCAGGTTGAATATTGAATATTTTCTTGCGAAACATTTTTGACATTATTGTGAAAAACTTCACTTACTGAATTCTTTTGTGAACAAACTCTTATATCAATCGATATGCTTGAATTTCGTAAATTGGAGATAAGTTCAACATTTTTCACAACATTGAGCATTTTTTTCCTTTTACTTGAAACAATGTAAAAAACCAAAAAATCATCGCATAAAATTACTCATTTCCTGTAATATACTTAATGAACCAAAACAGTTTTTATTAAGGTCAAAGTATTGGAAATTATACTTTACCTTTCATTGTTTTATGGCTTATATACATCGAAGGGTCTTGTGACAATTAAACTTGAAGTCATGTAAAATGTGATTAAAAGTCAATAATTCTTGAGTTAATAATAAAGTCATGTGTACTTAATTGTGCTTGAAACTTTGCTCACAATTTAGCATTAGTTTTGAAATTCTATTTCTTTCCAGAACTAGGATTTTCCCTTTTTTTGCCAGTTTTAGATTGGATTCTGTCCAAATATAAAGTTCATTTTCGGCAGATTTCAGTTAAAATTACCTATTCATTGGTTGTTGTTGTTTATAATTAAGCAAAAAGCTGCACAATGGGCTATCTGTGCTCAGCCCACCACGGTATCGAAACCCGGATTTTAGCGTGTAAGTCCGCAGACATACCGCTGAGCCACTGGGGGGCAATTTATTGGTACATTATCTGCTTTTGCGAGCCATTTGCATTTCATTTGTTAAACTTATATTGTTTAATATTAATTCTTTTATTATTGTTTCTTTAATCTGCCTTTTTCGTCGGACTAAATTTTATTCAACTTTGGTGCGACCTATGTCGTAACCATGAAAGTCTTTTTTTCACTGGAATACAATGTAATATTATATGAAATAAATAGTTGAATATCTGCATATAGATAACGTGAGACAAGAGAACTCATCATTTTATCCACTTGATCATTTAGAAGTTGAAACTTGACAAAAAGTGAACACTTCGCATTTCATGTCACAGTCTCGTTTGAACGTACAAAGTATCGGCTGCAGTGAAAGTCCCAAATAGATAAAAGAGCTTTAGAATATTTTCCAGCGATTTAACAAAATAATAAATATTGTAATTTACATACGAAAACATAGAACATAAAATACGTTATATGCAGCACATTACAAATTTGTTTGGTTTTAATTTCGCGCAAAGCAACTCAAGGGCTCTCGAAACAAGCTGTCCCGAATTGAGATGTGTAATATTAAGCAGTGTAAGACTAGAGGGAAGGCAGCTCGTCATCACCACCCATCACCAACTCTTGTGCTATTATCTTTCCAACGAATAGTGAGATTGACCTTCACATGACCATGACTGTCCATCATGGGCTCTTCAAGTTCGCACAAATTATAAGAATGTTTGTGCTCATAACTGGTATCCACAACAAGAGCACAAGATTTACACTTTATGAGAGTTACCAAATACGGTAGTTAAGTGGGTCTTTCGGTAATAACTGGACCTTTGGCGACAACAGTCAAACAAATTTTAATATTATATAGGTGATGTTATCATTAACTGATATAAATAATATATTGGAAAGCGTTTAGCGTACAACCCGATGTTATTGTTAGAAGCAGTTTGTGATGATGTGTTTTTGTAAATTTAATATTGAAGTTCTGTTAACATTAACGTGAAATACTAGAAGATAAAATTAGTTCCATTCAATTTTTACAATTGAGTCAAAGCTGTATAAGAATTATATGCAAATATCAATAACTTTATGTACTGATGGTAAGTTTGTGGTGATTAAATGTTATTTCTCTTATCGTTAGTATGTCTAACCATTTAAAGTGAAAATCTATTCTAAACACTGCTGGCATGGATACAAAACTTAAATTAAAATAAGGTACAGAACAACGTTTCGATCTTCTTAGGTTATCTGCAGATGTGAAGTTGTAGGGATTGTTGTAGTTAGATATTCGGTTATTATTTAAAGAAGGCATAAATTTGTTCATTTGTACAGGTTTCATTTTAGCTTTACTTTTTGGATAGGTTGCCTACATGTTTTAAATTGTTGTGATGTGCTTATTTGATTTGTAGCATTTAAAAAGTGTCTTTTTTGTGTTCTTTCAATTAGGATTTCATTTTTCTGCTTGTTTCTCTCTGTTCAGAAGTCGCGGGAAATGTAGCTGGCAGGGCGAGCATGTTTAGCGTGACGCGTGCGCGAACTCGAGTCCCTCGGATTACGAGTCGCATGCCTCACGCGCTTGGCTATGCCGGGGCAAAACACACATTTAACTATGTTAGAAAACACAAGCGCTTTCTCTAAAAAATTGTAAAAATATGATTTGTTGTTTATTTCTCTGTATAATCTTCCACATATTTAAAGAACAGGAGATAATTTCAAAACACACTATTACCAAAACAAGTTATTTGCATTTCTAAGTACGTATTGAACTAAAACGAATAGCAATAGTAAAATAAATAAATAAAGGTAAATCTTTTGAAATAAACAAGAATTATCACACTTATATTCAAAATAAAACAATTTATAATCTGTGTTTAAAAGAACGCGGCTTCTTCTTCAGACATAGAAAAGTCATTTACATTTAGTGAATATCTGTGGTTTTCTCCACAAGACAAACAGATTATTCATCTCTACCCGCAAAATAAACAAGAAAATTTAGCTGTATTCACATGAGAGATAACTTTCCTTGTTTCAACTTCAACTTTCCGGTATTTCTCAGCTGACATTGTACCCTGCTCAGGTTTTGAAGAGCAAACTTTGACAAACAAACGAGGACAGCATGAATATAGACCAGAACACTTCCTCACTGCGGACCTTTTATTGTCTGTGACATTAGCCGATACATAACACAAGACTCAATAAAATATTTTGATGAAGTAAATTTTAAGAATGTTCTTATTGATCATTTGAATACTTTCCTATTTAGATGCAAGTGCTGTGTCTTTGGATATCATTCAGTAAATCCTAATATTGATGTTTCCAGAAACTAGAACTGCGCCATAGACTGAATTGGTGATTAGAATATTGAGCTCTGGTTTATTTGTTCTTTTAATTTCGTGCACAGGTACATCAAGGTTCCCTGCACCAACTGTCCTTAATTCAGTAGTGTAAAACTATAGGAAAGGCAGCAAGTCACAACCTAACGTCGACCTTTGGACTACTTTTTTAACAACGAGTAATGGGATTGACCGTCACATATTACGCCACTACATCAGAAATAACAAGTACGTTTCGTGTGACGGTGATTTTTTTGTTTGCTGCAGATAAAATGCTCGATTCTATAGAAATTTTTTTTAAAAAGACACTTCATATTATCTTCTAAACATTTGTTTTCCTAAAATTTTATTTCTGTAGAGATCTCCTAGGTTTGCCGCAAGAGTAGCCGTGTACGCCAGTTACTAATTTTAAAAATTTTGTTGTACATTAACTTTAATTGATCGACGATGCCATTTAAGCTGATACTAATAAATAATCTTATAAAAACAATTGTGCTATGTAATGTATAATTAATTAACAAAAATGAATTTTCAGATAATACTTTACTCAAACTTTTGAAGCTTACAGAGGAAGCAATTCACACTTAATTTTAAACTTTACGCTAACACAGTGCAAGAAATACACCAGTTAGTAAAGCATGAAGCTTCGAAAGGACTCTTTTCCTTTAGCTGGAAATGTTATTTAAGTTGAATTTTTCCCTACTTACAAGGAGTCACCGAAAAGAAAATTATAAAGACAGCGTGTGGTTTGTTACAGCGAAGTCGAGCTATCTGTTCTTTCCACCAACGGAAACTGAACCCTCAATTTTAACGTTGTAAATCCGGAGACTTACTACTGTCCAAGCAGGGAACAAAAAGACAGACACTAACACTAACAATTACTCTGTATGTGTGTGGAGTACCTGCATCAGTCAAGAGTAATAATTATATATCTACCATCTGTGTTACTTGAAATGTATGTAACTTACCAAGTATTTCACAAGTGGTTTGTATATTTTATGATGTTTCAATTGTGTCCAAAATAAATAGTTTATTATTTTCTACAATTAAAATATAAAAAAATTATGTTTATATAAAAATATATATGAAGTGGATGTGATATTTAAAAAATGACAGAATGAAATATTATTTAACTGTTTCTTTAAGCCATCAATAGAGAAGTCTACGCCTGTTGCAACTATAGTAAACCTTATTATCCATCACCATTCCGAATTCTTGTTTCAGAACACCATGACCAGACTTAACCAATTGTAATTTGTAAACTTGTATTTCGTGCAGACTTACTCTTATTTAAAAAATTACCATATCCAAAAAAATGAACTGTTTTTATGTTTATCTTCTGTTTGTATAACACCTCCAAATTTTATTTTGTTCAGTTGCTTTTCTATTATACAAAGAAATCGTAGTTTTTTAATTATTGTTTCATGACTACTGTATTATTCATGATAAATAAAATTGATAATGTGTTTATTATTTCTATTATCTTTGTTAAATGCTCATTTTACTTCTCAATGTATGTCACGTACTGTAGAGCTAATTACGATCTCTCTTAAATTCTAAATGAATCAACAACAAATATACATACCTGTGGCAGACAGTCTGGTCTGAATAAGTACGAAATTCTCTTACTATAGGTTTAGTTGTCAGTGAATTTGGTCTGGCTGAAGAAGCGATTTATATGTTGATTATTCACTCATATAAACTTATTTCATATTATCGTTTTTCGTTTGCTATATAATTCCTTTCACTTAATGAAATATCGATGATTCATCTGAAGTGAAAAATATATATATATATAAATATTTTTAATATATTATTTTGTTTTAAAAAGCATTCTAAATGAGAGCAGTTTACAATAAAAGTAGGACAAAAGTAGCCTGTAATTAATATCTGGTTAATAATGTTAATTATAAGGTTATTAACTAATAATTAGGCTTAGGTAATTGTGTATACTAACGACGATATCAGAATGTAAGTGTGAACAACAAAACATGAAAACTGAAATTAAAATTATTCATGATATTGTACAGCAATTTATTGATGCGTAAATACATCAACGAGAAGATGTCACTGTACAGCTAATTGAAGGTTGATACACCAAATGAAGTGTTAAATTTATGGTAACAATACATGTATTTATTATGTGGTGACACAAATCGTAGTTTTACATTTCATATTCCAGAAATTCCCTTTTTTAAGGAAGTTGGTTCAATAAAGTTTTAAACCATCAAATATAGTCAATTATACGTTGAAAAGCAAATACAGCTATAACCATGCATGTATCGAAAAGTTTCTTGTGATTGAAAAAAATTGAGAACATTTCTACTATCTCAAAAAGAATGTGTGAAAAATTTTGTTTCACTTTGTGTTTTCAAGTATCAACTTTTCCAAATATACCGAAAGGTTTCCTTTATCTGTTAAACATATAATGTTAAATGATAATATTTATACATTCTGACAAAGAAGAGTACTCCACAGAGAAAATAAACTAATGAAATCGTAACGAGAAAAGCAACAACACATGACAGTTTCTAATATAGAACTCACAAAGTAATCCGAAGTCCTTAAGTTAATGTAACACACGTACCTCAATGTGAGAAACAACGATAATATTTTATTAAAATACGTAAACAGTAGCTTATTCTCGAATTTCCAAAAGTGAGATACAGCCATATACTTGTCTTTTTCATTTTTTTTAATCCGGTAAAAGGAAGAGGAGGTCAGAATTCACAAATGTCGGAAATCATGGTGGCATATGAAAGATAAATATTGAGTAACTTATTGTATGTAGGTTTGGATTAATTCAATGTTCGTCACTTACATGATGTCTTAATTGTCTGCTCTTTCAACTCTACTCAGAGTAAATTTAGCTCGCAACCCCCAAGGCAGCATGGGCAGGAAGGACTTTAGCCTAAATTTTCCTCTACGACAACACTCTTGGACGAAAAGCCACCAAATGTATTCGGAACATCAACCAGGTATCCATCCATTGATCTCTTACTGGACGTACAGTTCGGCGTTGGTTTGAAAGGTTTTGACATATGAAAGTCTTTGAAACCACGAAGATCATAAATGGAAGTCATCCTTAGATTAAAAGATATTGAGAGAAGCAATTGAGATAGACCTTCACACAACAGTACCTGAGCTTGCTTAAAATCCAGACACAAGCAAAAAAAGCACCACGAACCACCTGAGTACGATTGAAAAGACAAAAAGTTATCTTTGATAAATGGGTTCCTCACCAACTGACTGAAGATCAATGAAATCGGCTTTAAGAGACTTGCTATTGCGGATACAGAATTATCCATTTCTCTAGCATGCGGTGAAAAGTGGATTCTGCACGACAATCGGAAAATACTTGAGAAATGGATAGATCGCAAAAAAGCATCAATGCATTTTCCAAAGCCCAAGTTTCACCAAGTAAAGTTCACAGTGACTGCGGCCGGTATCATTCGAATCAACTTTCTTAATCCAAGGTAACAAGCACAATGCACAAATACTGTCAATAATTGGCCGAAATGCTTCAAAAGTTTTGCGAGAAACAACCAACTCTGGTCAATTGAAGGGACCCTATTCTTTCATCATGGCAATGCTCATCTCAACGTTTTTTAAAACTAGGTAGTTCCAGAAGACACTTCCTTGGGATTCATTGACCATAAAATCTTTTATTTCTACATCAGAACCACAAACAGCATCGTTGCTGTTGGCAAAAGTATGTTGAAGCAAGTGGTGCTTACTATGGTTAAAGTTATGAACTATCTGGATACACTGTCATTTACATAAAACTTGTTCTTATCGAGTCTACATTGCCTTATTACTGCTGAGTGACCACAATAAATATACTCTACAACACGAGACGGAAAACAACTGATCAAAATTTATTTGGATTTCGATATATTTATTAAAAATGTTTCCTTCCTCGTTTAGTCAGACATCATTTACTCAATAAATGATATCGTGGACTAGGTGTATAAAGTAATATTTAACTATAGTTTAAAAATACACTGATCGACTGATATTTGGTGTAAAGGAATGAATAACAAGAATACTTGTTCCAAATTAACACTCAAGAATATTCGTTACGCTGTAGATATATTTCTATTTAAATATTTATTTCAATAGTAAATCAAGAGTTATGTATTGTAATGAAAACTGTTCGTTCGTACTGAACAAAAATATAAATTTTACCCAGGAATGCATTTTATCACGGGTCTTGTAATCCTCATACATCAAACAAAGAATGTAGCTTTTTGGTGTTATATAATAATGTACTAAATAACATTGCTGTCAATGATGTATTTTTCCCAAAAAATTACAACAAATTACCAATGAGCAAAGTGAATATTATTTGCTTTGGAAAAATCAGAGATTCAAAATAATTAATGATAAAATTATTTCAACATTTTTCTTCATGTCTCAACAACGTAACGAAAAATTTACAAAATTTCGAAATGAGTAAATAATTTCGAAAAATAATCAAGCAGATAAAAGTAATACCAGAAAATTACTTTATAAAGAAGAGATAAAGAAACCAGTAATTAACTATTAAGATAACTTTGTCATTTGACAATAAACCCTTTCACGATGAACATGTCGTTCATATACTTTTAGTGTATAAAATGCATAAAGTTTCCATGAATGAACAACATTAGTAACCATACAGAGAAACATACTCTTCAATTTTAACAATTTCTATGAATAAATATTCGCCAGTTACAATTTATTGCTTATAAATTGGGTAATCTAACACATTATGGAATTATAGGAATAAACAAAAAAACTAAACAAACTTGAAATCTTTAAACAAAAATAATCTGTCTCGTCTACAAATGGACATTTTAACAGACTATATGAAATTATCAATTGAAAATAATATCCCTTAACAAAGAATTAACTACATTATTAAATTATTAAAATATTAATATTTCTGAGCCTTTCAGAGATTTGAAAAATGTATAGTATACAAAATACAAAACGTTACACAATAATTTTAATGTAAGTATACATATGTACATAAAAAGGCAGAAATAAAACCTTTTGCAAAATAAATTGAAACACCTTGTATCTGAGAAACAAAAAAGAAAAGAAATCATTTAGTGTCTATGACAAAACAAATCACGTTTCTTTTTCACACATTTATATGTGCAAAAGGAGAAAAGCGAATAATCTCAGAATTACCAAGTATGCAATTAAATGCACAAAGTAGATACACAATCTACACGCCCCCAGCTAGTACACGGGAAGTCTGCGGACTTTCAACGATAACATCAGAGGTTCCTTTCCCCTCGGTTGGCTCAGGACAAAACAGGATGCGGCTTTGCTGTAAGAAAACACACACACACAGTGTACAAAGTTTAAATCACTGGACATTAATAGAATTATATATCCTGTTTGAGATTTCAAACTAATTGTAAGTGTTGGGTGAAAACAAAATTGCTGTTTGAAACAATTTTCCAAAAAAAAATGCAAGAAAGGTCACTGTAGGTAAAAAGAGAACAGAAATTGGATACGTGTAAGTATTCATATATTGACATATAAGTACATATTATCTTGATTCAGACGGTATTTTCACACATTATTTAAAGACAAAATGGTAGCATGTAATGCAACCTATAAATTACGACGTCACATCTTATCCTATAACGTCTCACAAGTAATACATTAAAGAGTAAAAATATAACTCATTAACGCTTCTTGTGGCACGGTGGTATGTCTGAGGACATTTACTACAAGGAAATATCTCTCTATACCCGTGGTGGGCGAACCACAGATAGCTCTTTGTGTAGCTTTGTGAACACAAGGTTAATCTTATGACGGACACAAGAAGTTCTCCCACGTCCAATGCATCACTAAGTACACTCATCTTTTCCTGATTCTTAGACGATGAACATCGATCTATTTCAATTGTGGTATGGAATCAGAAACAGTACACATACTAAACAGAAAGTTCTGGTATGTTTCAGGAAAAGGGAGCTTTAAAGAACAATGAAATATTAATGGTAACAGCAATAGGGGAAGGTTAAATATATTGAATCTTAATCAGAAGATAAAATACTTGTAGTTAAATCTCCACCTTAATTACTGAAAGCGCAAATATGTTTAAATTTAGCTAACTACATCAGTTGGCGGCGATCTTAACAAGCATTTGGACACGAAATTTGACAAAGTCATTGTTCAAAGTAAATAATATTGAATTTGTTTGTGTTCAACATTATATCATCATAAAATAACTTTTTAATGATCTGTGAAGGAACAACAATATATGTTTCAAAAAACCACAAGAGTATTTTCAAATATGTAGTGTTGACGAGTGAACTTTAAGAATGTCACCTTCAATTTAGAAATCGACATGACGAGAAACAGTTACATATAATGAGGTTGTTTTGAGATGGTAAGTTTACCATAAGTGTAAAGCTACAAGTGACAAACGCTCCTTATATAAGGGAATAATGAAAATTTTATCACTAAAAATCTCACGCATGAAGAATATAGCTGGCTTGCATTGGCGTCAAGAGAAGTGTAGCTGTCCGTCAATGAAGGAAATTTGCGCCTCGTGGAATGTCGACAAAGTATTCAGTTCCACACCGGATAGAGAACTTAATGTTGTTTGTGAATTTGGAAAATTTCAGTATATACATTATCAGATGTAATCAACGTTATGATAAATTCTATTGTTGTTTGTATATAGAAATATATTTTCATTAAGAAAGATAATTTTGTGAATGAATCTTGTCGGATATTTCTGAATTGTCTAAAATAACTATACACAGTGGTTAAAACTGTTTACCAACATAACGAGTCTATGACCACGATAATACCCGTTACAGATGTACTAGACCTAACTATCCATCACATTTTCTCATTCTGTATATCTTGATATTTATCAAGTCAAATTACCAACTTGTTTTATTTATTTTCTACGTGGTGGCCATTCTTTTTCTTCCTTAGAATCTAGGACAGTGTTTGATAATTTTCACCAGAGTAATTACCAGAACTCTATCTATCTTATTTCTGTACACATATTTAGGCTTTTTACCTTTACTCGACGCTACGGTACTTAGGTAGTTAGCATCAATTTTTACAACAGTTCTAGATTTTTTTAATTCTGCAAAGAAATGTTCATTTCTCTGATATCACGGACATCACGTTATCCATTGTTGAAATCATCCTGGTTACTCTTCTTCTATTTATATTAAAAGGCTGGAACACTAACTCGGATGCACAATCTCGAATTCGTCGATCCTTTCTAACTGTTGGTTATGGGTTTTTGAGTCGATGAATTATATAAAAGTGCGTCCGATGACATATTTCAATTACGCTGTAATCGTTTTTAATTACTCTGTTATTGAGACTCCTATTTTATACAGTTACCACTTTATGGTTAAAAAGACTATATTTCCTCAATGTAGAACTGCACCTTGGATGATATTAGTAATTGCAATGCTTAGTTTCAGCACCCGGTATTTTTACGTTCACGCCCTCAGTGTCGAAAAGGCAAATTGCTTGGTCTCATTATAAACTCTAGAAATTATTTTTTTCTTTCATTTTTCTTGTCACGATAACTGGTGAAGATGTAACGTTGCTAAGTGTTTTAAGTTCTTTGTTCATTACCTTAGCTGTAACAATGAAAGCATGTCATCTGTGGTAATCTGAAAATCCTGAAGGTTTTCTCAAAGCTTGTTATAAAATATGCTTAGTGTACAATAAAAGAAGAGTTTTAGCTTCGACTCAACTGTCTTTGTAGGAATGGTAAGATAAATAAGGGCTTTAAAAGTTGCATAGTTAAAATGACAGCTACGTTTTATACATTCTACAATATTTTATCAATAGAAACAACAGTTTTTAACTCATTTGACAAAGAATAAGAAGCATAAAAATGTTTTGTGTCATTTAAGTGTTTTTGACCAACATTGTGTAACAATAATTGTTAATATTATTCATTGAAATGCAAAAATTATTTCAAAAAAAATAAAAGCGTCATTACACTGGATTGAAAAACATTATTGAATTATTTTAAAACAAATGAGAAAATGTTTTATATTTTACTTTAATATTCTTCTCCACAATGAAAGAATATTTTTTCAATGTATATTGTCTTATTCATATGGTTATTAAGATAACCAATAATATTGATAAAACAACTTTAAAGAATATTAAAGAAGTTCATTACATGAAATACCTATTTTTAGCTATTAAATCCCTCATAGTTACCAACTGGTCATCTTGGATCGTTTGTTTATTACTTTTTACTTCCATATTTAATCCGATATTTTCAAGGTGAATTTCCTCGAACATCTAGATTCCTTTGTATTTAAATGGTATGAACCAAAGAAAATTATGAATTAAATTCTTTCTGTATCCGTCAATATGTTGATCAACAAACTTTCTCATATGTAATGGATCCCACAATATGAACTGATTAACACACTTTTCATGATACATTTTTTCTTACATTCAATTCTTATTAAACACCTTACCGATGAATGAGATTTAAATTAGCTTATAAAACTCATCCATATGTCTGCATACAGCATACATGAAAGAACGTAATATCATCTAACCACCCAGTTTAAAAATCAATGCTATTTAACATGTATACATCTTTCATACTGCCAAATTATTTATCTATGGTCCCTTCTCCATTTACTACCACTCATAAAAATGTTTCACGGATCTATATGATTAATACTATTAGTTATATTAAATACCTCAATGAAATTATATAACACCCATTTTTTCTCCAGTAGAAACATGTTTAAAAACGTTAATCTCTACTCATAGTAAATTACCAACCTTCGACGTGTCATTCTGGTTGGTCTTCCCTTATCCATTTGCGACAATTGAGTATCTTTGTTAAGACTTAAATCCCAAACTGTACACAGTACTCTCAACAAGGTGTTGTAGGTGATATATACAGAGAATCAAAAATATTTATACCTCGTGTTTAATATTTCTCAAGATATTACCCAAAATTCTATTAGCCCTATTGCCTAGCTACAATACATTATTCAGATGGCTTCGGTGATTTCTCGATCAAAACACCAATATCAGTATTTTTAAAAACATTTTCATGTCTATCATTTTAAATTGAAAAAAAATTAACTTAGGAAAACTAAATGCATGACATTCTGGTAAGTTTTGGGAAGAAGAGAGCTTTGAGGGACGATGAGAAATTCATGGTAACAGAAAAAAGGAAACTTTATCAAAAAGAAAAACTCTAACTGAAGTTAAATCTAAAAGTGAAAACTCTGTAAAGAATCAGCAAACTATATCTGTTAGCACGGATCTCAACAAACGTTTAACATCATTTATATGGACAACTGGAACGTGTTTAGTGATATTGCACAGCATATTGTTCTTTCTCTATTTGTATTGTCATGTTGGAAGCAATAATAAAAAAGAGGTGTCAACAATAATCCAACTTCCTGCACATTTAACCTTCTCAGAACTACACTTGAAGTTTGAAAGTTTATTTCACGTTCACCATATCGAGTAACAAAAGTACTATAATTATTAAAATGTAAGCTTTTTCATGTGTAACCTTTATTAATTGTTGCAGAAATAACCACAATGTAAAAAAGAACAATATAATTTTTTTAGGTAAAAGTAAGATGAGCTTCGACATGTCTCAATCACTGAATACACTCTAGTGTTGACACACATTGATTCATCTAGATTCAACTGAAATAATGCATTAAATTATTTTGTGTTTCATTTACGATTTCATCGATAATCCCTTTTACACTCCTGGTATCATCATAAGTTGCAATATTCCGTCACCATATCTCTTTATATAGTTATAGTTTCACATCCACTTTATAGTAACAAATCATTTTATAAGGTTAAGCATGCTAAATATATATATAAAATGATCTTTCCTACTGATGAAAAGATGAAACCATGAGGAAATAAACATTCTGATATAATGGGAATGTTCAAAAGTCGCTTTGGTAAAACAAGCTCCCCATGATGAATAGCATTATATTTTTGGTATATATGTAAGAGTATTACTGTTCTAGCACAGATTGTGAAAATAGTAAAACAGAATATAGGAGCTACAGACACAGTTCTCTCAAAAATCTTAAAGAGATCCATTGCACTCCATTGAATTTTATTGACTGTGTTTCTCTCACTAAAGACAAATACACGTGGAATCATTGTATCCAGTCTTTTCTCTCACTTAAAAATATTCAAAATTACTGAACATAGTTGAATGCAAAAGAGAAATAAGATAAAATTATTTGTCAATGGTGACTGCTGCTTGTAGAAGAAGGAATGTTGTAAAAACAACGACAAAAATTTAGATAGCAAAAATCAGCCTAAAATGTGTATCAAAAATGATAGATATGAAAAACAAGGACTGGTTTCCATGAAAACTCGTAGCATTCTCCAACACAAGACATTGTTTTCTTCAAAGTTGATTTAATTTTAACTTAAACCATAGATTGTCCATTCAGAATATACATGATTCATAGAGTTTGTCAATAATAACATGAACCCTGATATACAACATTACATTTAACCTAAATTGCAAGATATTCCCAAGTGCAAGATGAAGCACGACATAACTTAATTAATCTGTGAAAAATACGATTCTTGACTGATTCAGCATAAATAATACCATATATATCTTAACTTTAAAGATGAATACAATCGAACTTAGTGCATTCAAAAATTAGAACTCGTTACATAGTAAGCAGAAACTGAGATTGATTGAATAGATAAAATACGTTAAACATAGGAATTCTAAACCTCAGCTGAAAGGGTTTTGTGTTCACTGCCATTTGAGCTGCCACATGATGTTTTACAGAAAAATACAAGCAGTACATTTTGTGATTGCAATTTGGGCGACTTAATAAACAAATATGGCAACTAGACAAAATCGGCATTGTGAGATTTTCGGGGCAACTGAATTAGTTTTATCATGGTAACATCTCTCAGATGCTAAGAAAATCTTTCCCCCAATATACTTTAGTTTTATGAACTTGATGGGGAATGTCGCTCTGAAGTTATTACAATCTCATATATTTGTGTGGAAAGATTTGTCGTTCGCTGAGTAGCGAGGATGTCGTGTTTTATTTGTTTTTAGATGGAGATATAAAAGTTAATTGGGAATATTAATCCTACATGAGAAATCTATGTTTTGTAAATGTCAACTCATCCATATATTGCTTGTAATTCTTTATTTTATAATGTCTCTCCAAAGAAATATTTGTAGAGATTGAAACCTCTCAGGTGTAAATTCCAACATTAATTAGATGTAGCATCCAAAGATAATCCAATAATAACTAGTATTTCAATCGAGAGATGGTGTGAGTTTTCTTGTAACAAAGCCACATCTGGCTATCTGCTTAGCCCATCAAAGAAAATCGAACACTTGATTTTAGCGTTGTAAATCCGCAGAAATATATATTGTAATTTGAAATGGTAATAAAGATACTGTTGTTCTTCACTTGCGTCGCACTTTGTCGTAATGAGGCCTATATAACATAAATAGCTCTTTAAATATCAATAAAAGAAAATAAAAAGTCGTTAAAACATTTAAGTCTTTGATCAGAATATCAAGAATGGATGTATGCAAGGTTAACTGTAATAAGTGATATCGATTATATTATTCTAAAATATTGTGGGCCTGTCGTTATATGAGATAATTTTATTTTTATTTTTGATGTACATACAATATCTAATCCAGAAACAATTTAGATGGATAAGATGTAATACAGTGAAGTTTTATGATATGTTAATCAGTATTGTTGTTTCAATTGATTTTAGAGTATTATTTTCCTTACACCTCTTGACAGTTCTGTATTTACACCCCTTTTTGAGTATTTCAAGTAACATTTTATTTTTTGATAATTTTCAATTTACCAGTGACGATATGTTCATGAAAAGTATCAATAAATAAACTATTTTCATCCTCATAAGGTAAGTTATTAACTTTATCAAAATCTGGACAAGTTGTAAAACTTTTATATCCATACAGTAATGGACATTTGGAACTTCCTATTGAAATTTCAACAAAGAAAAATACTTTTTATAAAGATTAACAAATAATTTTATAAAGCTGCATCTTATTAAACATTTTATGCATTATATTAATTCCCAAATATTGTGGTTTGAACTTTAGTTTGTTTTTTTAAAACGTAATCAATCATTGATATTTAATCGATATTTTGTAACATTTACAAGCATATGTTTTGCATAATCGCTTCGACAGTCAAAATTTATTCTTATCTTAAGTAATGATTTTATTTTGGGAAGATTATGTTAATAAATATTACAAAAAGTATTTATGTACACCATTACTAAAATAAAAGCTATAATCCAAATAAATATAAAATTCTAAAAATTCAACCCATTTTAATTTATTATTTACTTTGCCTCAATTTCTTTCTACTTCATTTTGAGAAAAAAAATATCCATAAAGAAAAACTATCAACACAGTAATCATTGTCCAAAATCAAAGCAGTAGAATTACAAAATATTGATTTATTCCATCTATGTGTGTCTATATCAATAATTCTGATACAGTTATCACAACAAAGGTAAAAGGGAGAATTCTGAAATGTTTTAATTACATAGAATTCATTGAATTGTTCAAAACATGAGATCCATACAGACTTATATGTAAATGTACTTCACGTAATGAGGCCTATATAACATAAATAGCTCTTTTAAATATAAATAAAAGAAAATAAAAAACAACACATACAAGTTTTTGATCAGGAATGGATGTATGCAAGGTTAACTGTAATAACTGATATGAATTATATTATTCTGAAATATTTTGGGCATGTTGTTTCATACGTAATCGGAATAGGTTGTTTTAACATAAACCATACCAGGCTTAGCATGTAGTGAATATTAATGCAAGACATATAAAATAAAACTCAGATGCATACCATGCGCTGAAATATAAATACAACATTTTCTGAGATTTCATAAAATAAAATTTGAAACATTTTTCTTTACATTGCAGTTTTACCATTTTAATAGAGTTGAAAAAAATCATATTTCAATTGTATGAAATTGAAATATTTTTGAGTGAGTTAAATTATTACGAGAAAGTTTATGCACAGTTGCATTGACATCTCGGCAGATCATTTCTAGTTGTACTCACTGTTCTTTTGGTTACGATAAAATATTCCAAAACATGTTATTAAAACACTGTGAAAATTTAAATTATACGCGAAGAAGTTAGTGTAGTTTACCCAAACTTCTAATCACAATGAAACCATGAAAGTATTTTGTGAAGAAGAAAAGTTAAGATTGTCTGTGGATTACTTTCATAAAAAGTTTGGTTTGCGCATATTTGGTGTCAGAACGTTGTTTGTATTGAGTACAAACTAACAACTGTATTGAAAAAAGCGCTTGTACATCAACGTTTTATTTTCAAGGAAATCTTTATACTTGATTTGTAATTTTCGCGATTTTAACCTCACACGAACTCCGTTGATTTGACCGACATTGAACCAGTATAAAAATAGTAAATAAACCTTGTTGTTGTTTTGAATTAAGCACAAAGCTACGCAATGGGCTATCTGTGCTCTACCCACCACGAGTATCGAAACCCGGATTTTAGCTTGTAAGTCTGCAGACATACCGCTGAGCCACTGGGGGGACGCATAAATAAACCTAAATGATTGCAGATTGTGACAGAAAATTACAATGGTTTATCGTAAATAGCACAAGGATCGTAAAAGTATACTTTTCTGTGTAAATTATGTTATTCTTTCATTTCCGTTTATGTCAGGTCTCACAATTATACCTCTCACAAAAGTTGTAAATCAGACAGCAAATGTGCTCTTGTGATTAACAATCTTATGCACGATATCCTACCAAGTATAATTTGAAAAGAATTTTAATATTATTATTTCTTTCATTATCTTACTTTTACCGTTTAGGTTTAAAATGATCTTTTTTTACATTTTGGTTTCTTCTTTTACAATTAATAGAGATTTTACATGAAAATAAAGATATTTAGTGCTTATATTTATTCAAGCCTAATTTTAATAATGAAAGTACTTTTGTTACACGACCTGATCAACATGAAATAAACTTTCAAATTACAAGTGTAGAAATGTGGAAATGTAAATGTACATATACGTATTTCGAGATATTGGTTGTTGTTTTGAATTAAGCACAAAGCTACACAATGGGCTATCTGCGCTGTGCCCACCACGGATATCGAAACCTGGATTTTAGCGTGTAAGTCCGCAGACATACCGCTGAGCCACTTTCCCATTATTATGGTTAAAACGACATTTCATAAAACCTCGAAAAAGATTACTTACAATTTATAAAAGAGATGTTAAAGGTGGGCGTGGCAGGTGGTTTTGAATTGATATTTTATGACTCAATAAACAAAGAAGACTGAATGATGTAGAAGTTAAAGGAGTGGAATACAAATTAGTTGAAAAGGAACACATAGGAAACAAATGTCACATTTTTTGAAAATATTTTCTTATAATCTTATCCAATTGTAGATCAGATTTTTCAACATCTGATTTATTATCTATCTTGCAGTATACAGTTTATTATAAAGAATGTGATAAAAATAGTTAAAGTTTTTTTATCATATTTCTTTAAACGTTAGCTACATGTTGATTTTTACCTTCCCATCACAAAAATATTAAATATGTAGAGACCTGTGTCTTTGTCAACCCCTATTTTTTATAGCTGCTGTCAGCATGATAATACAAAAAGACGATCAACAATGTGCTGTATCAGATATTATTAAAGATGTTCCAGTTGCTTAGCAGGGGCAGTGTAACCATGGGTAGAGTCAACGAAAAACGTTCAGAACCATATATTCTGAAATGTTCTCAGACCATCAGAAAACTTATTGTACGATGATAAAGTGCTTAAAATGACTTTAAACGTTTGTTAAGGTGCACACTAACTGATGAAGTTAGCTGAACTTTAAAAGATTTTTCACTTTCAGATTTAACTACAGTTAGTGTTTTCCTTCTTATAAAGTTTCCGTACGTTTAAGATTTCTCTTTTGTTGTTTCCATAAATTTTTTCATCGTCCTTTAAAGCTTCCTTGTTCCTAAACCAGAACTTGATGCATTTAGTTTTCCCAAGTGAAATTTTTATTTCCATTTGATATGAAAGACATCAAAATTTTGTTGAAGAAACTGATATTTGTGTTTCTGATCGAGAAATCACTGAAGTTATCTAAACAATGTTTTGCAGCTAGTAATAGGGCGAATTGGACTTTGGGTAGTATCTTTCGAAACATTAAACATAAGCAACAATGTCGTAAAGGAATATTTTTTAATTGGATATTCTGTGGGTATAATTTCAAACATTTAAAGTTTTTAATTATTCAGTGTTTTATATCCACAGGAAAAGTCAATGAGTATTATATCAACTAATATTCTACTCTTTTATATCACAACATATTTAAAAATTACGATAAACTGGCTACAATGTATGTAACAGTAATTTTCTAAGTTTTTGAATGTTGCCCACAGCTACACGATGGCTATCTCTGTGTGCCGTTTCTAATTTATCTGAACTAGAGGGAAGCCATCTTATCATCTCCACCTTCATCCAACTGTTGGGCTACTCTTTTACCAACAAATACTGCAATTGACCTCACATTATAACACCTCCTCGGCTTAAAAAGAGAATATGTTTAGTGTGACCAGGATTCGAACCACCTTGTCATGCTAAGATAATTACAATGTGTACGTAATGTTTTAAATCACTAATATCTTAAGCGAGATGTTGTTGTCATTAGATATCATAAAGATTTTTATTGAAGAATATTGAAGAATTATACCATTCTTAAAAATAAATAATAAATATAAGAAGAAGTAAAAAATTTTTATAAGGTTTAACGTGATTAATATTTCTGTAACTTCTAAATATTTCCATTATGTTCCAGACTGAAATGAGATATTCTTTTCATATACTGTCTCAAGATTTATTTTTCACTGTTATTGTTTGAGTTTACAATACTTTAAACATTATGCAGATGATTCTCTCACAAATCCTCAGTGTTGTACTTGTGATACACTCATTGTCTTTTGTCGAATCTTGCAAACGTTTTATCAGATATCCTTTTCACGGTATCTGTTACTCTGTATTTTTTTCGGACGAGTCTTCGATTTATTACATTATATATGTTATGTGTTACTATTTCAAACAGCAGGAAATTATGTTACATAAATGGTAATATGTAGAAAAAACATTATATTTGGGAAAAAAAACATTGACACATAAATATTTTTTCAACACAAATAAATTTTATTGTATAAACGACAATACACTCAGAAAGCAATTAAAAATGTATCTAATTTGTTTGCTCATACACACAAATTCATAAGTGTTGTTTAAAGATGTTTCAAACACACAATCAAATAGTTTGAAAGAGGACTATTCTCTTTGTTAAAGTTACATGTCATATGAGGCGTGTTATAAGGGCTCTCTGAGGTAAATTTCAATAATCTCGTCACAGCGGGCAATTTTTTTTGATCATATGAGATCATCTGAGAGTAGATATTCGACTTTCTATAACTCTGAGAAAGTCTGAAGTATTAATTGGAGTTCGAAATTAGTTTTAAAAATAATGATGTAATAAATAGTTTCTAATAAACTATCACACTTATATTTAATAATGCTACTAAAGCTAGTGAACAGTTCACTCTGGTCGATGACACACTGACGTAACATGTTAAGTTACTTGTGTTTCTAACTGAAAAACAGAAGGAAAATGTTTACAAAACGACTTAACAAGTGAAAAGTATCATCGTGGCGTTGTAGTATTTGTCACTGTACTGTAGTGTTAAGCAACCTTACGATTTTTTACATATTCTACACTTTGTAATCAATATAGATTTTTTTTAAATGGAATGTAATCTGATTCTCTATCGATTTAACGTAAACCAGTGGTCCACAAAATAAATTCATTGGTTTCGATTTAGTTACTTTTGGTTTTCTTTATTGGGCATTTGTTATTTTTTGATGTGGATGTCGATGTACCTTTGTACACTGTAGATAAACAAACGGTGAAAGTAACATCCTTAAATGGTTGAGTAAATGTTAACTGTAGGTTACAACCTTCACAACTTTGTATGAGAGCGAAAGGCTAGTCAGATTGTGTGTCAACCTGAATAGATCTAATGTTTTCTATAACTAGAGAGCTTTGGATTCCCACATGTAAATTTGGGTGATCACATTGAATAGATATTTTAAGTGAAGAAGGTCGAAACGTTGTTCGCTCCTAAACATAAAAAATTTCTCTACCCAAACCAGACGTTTTTACATATATTTTTCTCTACAAGTGATTTTTTACGTCATCACTAATAATATATACAGCATTTTGCATAATATGTACAGTCCCTTATTTTCTGAGCTCATACTCAACACTATACTTTAATTAAATTTAGATTTACTTTGTAATTATTCAGCTCGAATCTTACTGTTATGTAAATATCATGTAAATGTTGTGTAAAGGACAACCATGTCATGTCGTGTTTGCATTCCCATATCTATTATATTTCCATATTTATATTATTTTTTCGAAGTTTGAACCATAAAATATGTTATTCGTTTAAAATAATATTTAGAATTAATTAGAATTAATTTAGAGTTATTCATGTAGAAATTCCTAGAACTAGGCAGATTGATCACTTGTATTGGCCTGGTGTTTGTATTGTGGAATTATGGGAAGTTACGCGATTAGTATATAAACAGACGGCGATTCGAGGGGAAAGTCATCCAATTTTACTCGGGTCAAGAAGTTGGTTTCGTTTGAGAAAGTTTAAACGTTTGGCGTGTGATTATTCAAATTGAATTTGTGAATAGAGCTAGATCAACTAAAGCGGTGAATTTATTTTATTCCGTTAATCTTCACAATTCAGTCGGATTACGGATTATACCGAAAGTCAATACGAACTGGACTGTGATTTTTTTTTGAAAATACCCATTCAAACTTCGAAAATTTCTCCGTGGGACTAAATTCCCCGACAAGATTGGAACTTTGGATTTCGGATTTGTACACTCATTCTGGATCATATTATGAAGCACAGGCCAGTACCTTTTTGTATTATAAGTGGTTTTGAAGGTTGAAACTGGATATTTGTTATTGCTATTAGATAATTTATTTTGTGTCTATCATATAAGTAGATCATTGTAATAAATTATACAAGCTACTATCTGTGTCTTTCTGTTGCATTCAGTCCACATAAAAAACGTAACACTTACTTTATAAAATAAATCAACGAAATACCCGTGCGGAATTTAAATTTACCCGAGAAAACAAACCCGTTTTTTTTTCATACACTGATCACAGCCATTAACATGAAACTTTTCTTCGTTGCTAACTTTCCGTTTTTCTTATTTACTTTTCAAGATAAAATAATTGCATATATAATGAAGCATTTTGGGTTAATTTGTACTCTTTACTTTCATTTAGATCCATATAAAATAAAGCTTTCAAATTTAAAATATAAATCTATTGCAAATATTTTTGTAATAAGATTCAACTCCAATTCAACAATTTATTTTTTTAACATCTAAAAGGAGGAGCACTGAAACAATTTCATTTTTAATGTGAATTTAAACATTTGTTTTGTCATTCGAGATTACCAAAACTTAGTAAGGTGACCAAATATTCAATTTTGCTGAGACAGTACAAGGGTCACCCAAAATGACCATATTTTACGATAAAGACATCTAACAATCAGTCACATCAAATCATGAAAGTATTATGCATACTTAATGTCATTCTAACATGTATTTCTGGCTGCCAATGTTCTTTAAATTTCTGACCATGTGATTTTTTAGAAAAAGAACATTTTGTCGGAATTATGTCCTGACAAATACATATCTCTGTTTACACGACTAAAAATACATACGGGATCTCAGAAGTGAAGAAAGGTATTGATTTTAATTTTGATTATAGTTTTGCTTCTTTCTTTTATGATCCATATATATTGACAAACACTGTAATTAAGAAAGGTTTTTATTTACAAGCAATTCCGTACATAATTAAACTGGAGAATGTAAGTGGAAATCTGATTTTTCTGGGATTTGGAAGAGAGTGAATTTTACTGCAGTGTGTAGAAAAATAATTAATGAGACCACGTTTTGACAATATATAACTGTTAATTGGATTATATTAACGATTAGAATACCTTGTTTCGGTACCCAGTATTTTTACGTTTACTTCTTGTTTGTCAAAAATGCCAGTTGCATAGATTTTGTAACTTCCCTGAAAATTAATTTCTCTTTCATCTCTCTAGTCACGATAACAGGTGAAGATAAACATTCTTGAATATGCTAGTTTCATTGTTCATTACGTTGGAAGAAACAAGGAAAGCGTCTACTCAAGGTTATTCTAAAGGTGCTAAAAGTGTTTCCAAACATAGAACAAAGTAGACTTAGGATTCTTTAAAAGTTGAATAGTAGCATCGAGTAAACGTTCTCTACACGGAAATTATATATTTATATATATATATATTCATTAAAAATCACTAATCGAACGATTCCTACTTATAATTGAGTTTCTTTATCTGATTAAATAAAATGTTGAAAAAGAAAGTATAATGACTTTAGTTTAATTGCTTACCTTAGAATAAATTGATAATTATATTTTTGTCATTTAAGAGATTCTGGTTAATACAATATAATAATAAATATTTAAGATCATAATTAAACACATCTGAGATGATGTCATTAAATAATATTCACCAGCTTTCTTAAACTGTTTTCAAATATTTAGCAAAGGCATTCTCTAAGTGGATGAAATAAATATATGAATATTTGAAACTTTCTATTGGAAATAAATAAGATGTCAAACTTGACCGAGAATTTCTTGAACATTTCTATCACACTGGAATTAAGTTATTTTCTTAATCACAGGACCATAAATATTTACAAAGAAATAAATGTTTATTATCACATAGAATTAAAGTGCATCATCAATGAATTATTTCAGAGTAAAGTTGTCTGACTCCAGTTGAAGTTTTTCTTTGCCACAAAAGAACATTGCCTTCATCTCCGAAAATGAATTTATCTCTCATTAATGGTCTTATTAAATTCACGAGTACTATCTAAAATCAACATATGAAGGTATGAGGTAATGCTCAAATTTCTAAAACATTGATGCTCACTTATGTTCAGAATTAATTTTTAAATTTTGTCACTGCAGATAGAGTGATAAATTTCATCTGAGTATATGTTCTTAACACATTTTATTCTTTATTTTCTCTCACATCAAAAAACTATTCGTAATATCCACTAAACATATGGTTCAGGAACTTTTCATTCATCGGAAATTACCTTGGATTTTCCTAAAAATATTCCATCTTGCACAGTAAGCAAATGACATTTACTTTCATTTTTAATACCAACACAAAAACCTTCGTTAGTTCGTGAAGCATAAAATTTCCAGGGAAGTACTTTTCCTTCAATTTTTTTTTTCAAAAAGTAGTGCGAGTCGCCAAAAGCAAAAATAAGATAACAGAGACAAACACTAAAATAAGCTGTTTCTGGTATTTAAGTGTAGAATTCAGGCATTAGTAGAAATATTTATATATATTTATCTGCCACCTGTATTATTTCAAATGCATATAATATATAGAGTATTTTACAAGTTTTACTCATTTTCTAATATATCAGTATTAACCAAAATTAATAGTGCTTTATTTTCAGATACTAAAATATTAAAAAATATCCTTCAAATGAAATACATGAATTAGACGAGTTCTCCAAAACTATTGTCAAAGACGTTTTTATAAACTGTTTCTTAAAAACATTTGCAGAAAAGTGGTTAAGACTGTTTACCTTCACGACGAGTCTGTAACCATGACAACACCTGTCACAGCTGCATTAAACCAAACTATCAATTATGTATTCTAAGTCTTTATATTGTAATATTATTACTAGACATAGCGAAATTCTCTTGAAAATTCTGCAAACGTCTTTGGTGAGATACAAATGACTCAATAGACCTGTGACAGAAATGGAATATATGGTGAATGATTATACACCTTGAATGTTCGCTAAGATGCTTTTATTATTCAAAACGTTTAATCGATCATAGAGTCAAAACGCCAAAAAAGTGTTATTTTCAGGTAAATTGGAAACATACTTCAGATACTTCAAATGGTAAGTTCGTTAAACACAAAACTGAGAACCATACATGTAAAGCTATGTATTCCATAGTACACGATCGGATATTATTAATCACTCTACCATAAAATAAACATTTTAAATCTTATGACCAAGGGTTTACCAGTCAGCGACTTGAAATCTCAATGTCTGTGAAAACATCAGCACCATATCCTTTCTTAGGCCAATAACACTGATGGTGTTTTAAAGTGTTCAAGGCCAGTTGATGTTAAAAAATGAAAGGTTTTGGTTAAAATAATGTCCACACGAATACATATCTGTGTTCACACACATTAAATATGCATGAGATCCTAGCATTAATGAAAATGATTACTCTATCTTTTCAAAATATTTTTCTTCATTTTGTATGTTGTTATAAGCCTAGTAACGATAAAAGTCATGGACATACAAACAATATCATTCATAAATAGATTGACAATTTTCGATGAACATTTCATGGTCCTGTGATTAAGAAGATAACTTAATTCCAGTGTGATAGAAATGTTCAAGAAATTCTCGGTCAAGTTTGACATCTTATTTATTTCTAATAGAAAGTTTCAAATATTCATATATTTATTTCATCCACTTAGAGAATGACTTTGCTAAATATTTGAAAACAGTTTAAGAAAGCTGGTGAATATTATTTAATGACATCACCTCAGACGTGTTTAAAACGATATAGCCTGGTTTTATTTCTTTCAAATTAAAATAATAGATGGCAGTACCTTAGAATAATGGAATTTGTCTTCTAAACGTCAGATATACGTATATCCATATTATACTCTCAAACGAGAATCGTTTTACCTTCTGAAATAAAATAACCTGTCACAATATTTGCGCAAGGTTGGCTTGAAAGCAAGTGAGAGTATCATTTTATACATATAGCTTTTATTGTTCGAAGGACTGCAGACTTTATTTAAAGAGAAATCTTCATATTTCATTTTTTAGTAATTTGGGTACGCAACTTTCAATGTGCAATTAGGACTGTTAGAATAAAACAACGTCAGAGATTTATACTAATTCAGTGTTTTATTCGTTCCATAATCTAATGGTTCACTTCCCTCGGTATCATCCTGAGAATTTACCTTGTATGCAACAAAAACAATAAATGACAAAAATATCAATGGATTAATGTAATCCAGACAATCCTGCGGTCAGGTATTATCTGTTATCTTCACGTTTTACCGGTATATAACATGTAAGTAAATATCAGAATTTCAAGCTTCAATTTTTTTTAATTTACAGTATCTCTTTATTATTATTTGCTTATCAGTGTATTTTATTTCTAAAAATATCTTCAACCATACGTGTATACATTCAAAATAAATTATTAAACTAAATTCGGTATAACTTAGGAAAGTTAGAAATCGAGTTTTTAGCTTTAATATGTTCATATATTCAACATATTTACACATTTCCCATTTTCTTCCGTCCTGAATATACCGAGTGCTTCGGGTAGAAATATTTTCTTTTCTGCAGGAGTATTCACAATGGAAAGATTGATACAAAGCTCTAAATGCCTTCTTACCAATTATAATTGTCGCTTTTTGAATTAAGAGAAAATCGTGTTTCTCCTATTTATAGTAGTTCATATATGGGAGGTAAGTGTTAAGTTATTCAAATATATCTTCTCTCGTACAAATGTTCTTGAATAATTTCTCTTTAGAAGATTGTTATGTGAGGTATTTCAAGTGAATTAAAATTACTAAATATGTTTACATGTGTTCATTTTACCAATTATGGAAGGCATGTTAACAAGTTGTTAATTTTGGGACGAGTGTGTTGAAATTATGATTCCATGTCACTGATGGTAGATAAACATAGTTCTTGTGAATGTAAACTATGAACTTTATTTTTATTGAAAAATGAAATTTCTTAGAATTCATTGATTGTTATCATAATTCCTTTTTCCTTAAAAAACTAAGAGTTGTATTTTCTCTTTGATATTCTAGATTGTCTGGACAAGGTGAATTGGAACTTAAGAAAGCGCAGATAAAGAAAATATTGAAATAGTATTACATAAAGTACCAAGTTAAAACAATTCATTTAAAATGTCAAACCCACTTATTTCTCTCTTTCAGAAAATACAGTTTCCTGGTTTTGGAATTATTCTAGCTTTACTTAGTTGTTTAACCCACTGTGGTCAATGTGTAATGGTTAAACTAGTTTCAGACATCTCCAAAGAAGCATTATTGATTGATCGTGGAATATACATTGCTATTTTATGTGTACCAGTTATTATTCATAGCAATCATCATTTTTTCCCGAGAAAGTTTGGCCAATGTATGATCATTTTCAGCAGAGGAATTACCGGAACTCTATCTACCTTATTTCTGTTCAAATCTTTGGACTTTCTACCTTTAACCGATGCTACTGTCCTCACGAAAACAGATTTAATTTTTACTGCAATTTTCGGTTTTTTAATGCTGCGAGAAAAAATACATTTGCATGATGTCATTGCCATAACGTTATCCATTGTCGGGATCATCCTGATTACTCGTCCTTCATTCATATTTGAAGGATGGGACAGCAACGTGGATGCGCAATCTCGAATTCGTGGATCCTTTTTAGCTGTTGGTTATGGGTTTTTTGTGTCGCTGAGTCATATAATAATGCGTCGGATGACATGTTTGCACAATGCTGTGATCATTTTCAATTATTCTTTAATCCAGAATCTAATATTGTACAGTTACCAGTTAAAAGTTAACGAGACTACACTTCCAGAATGTGGAACTGTACCTTGGATTATATTAGCGATTGCAATACTTAGTTTTAGCTCCCAGTATTTTTATATTAGCGCATTAAGTGTCGAAAAGGCCAATTGCGTTGCCTTAGTGTGTTCTTTCGAAATTGTTTTTTCTTTTATTTTTCAAGTTACGGTAACTGGTGAAGATATCACTTTGTTGAGTGTGTTAGGTGCATTGTGTATTACGTTAGCGGTTATAATAAAAGCATGTTTTCAATGATATTCTGAAAGTCCTGAAAATTTTTAGCAAGCTTTAAACAAAATCTGCTTAGGGGATCTTAGAAGAAGAATAGTAGCTTCGACTCAGCTATCATAAAATAAATAAGGGTATTAAATACTTTGTGAAAATGACGTTTACTTTTGATTTGTTTTGCTTTATTTGATAAGCTAAGGTTTGTTAGAAATGTAGAGTTAAAACCACAGTTTAGTAAATTAATTTGCAAAGAATAATAAACAAAATTTTCATGTCATTTAGGTGTCTTTGTTCAACATTATACAACAATTAAATTTGAGATTTGTCATAAAAGTCCAAGAATTATTGAAAAGTAAATAAATGTTCATTATTACGGAGGATTAAGATGTTTCGTTATTGAAGTATTTGAACACAATTTCAGTTCATGTTTTATATTTTTCTAAATCTTTAAATCACATCGTTTTCGAATGTATATTCTTATTAATGCTCGAAAATAGGTGACCACAATTGTTGAAAAAAACAAGGTTATAAAAAAATAACGAGCTCATTAATCCACCATAGTTGAGTAAATAATAAGTGATGTACTTTAAATCGTATTTACTTGTACAGGAAAACTATTTAAAAAACAGTGGCAACATAATAATTCATCTTTTTTTTAACTCACCTCAAGAACTAAATACCAATTTTTAGCGTTATAAACCCTCAAATTTACCGTTGAATGATCGAGAAGCGTTTGGTTCTTACTTTTCACTTCGATACACAATATTATTTTCGAAAAAAAATTCCGTGAAGATCAAAATTGTTTTATCAATGATATCGTATGTTCCAATGTAAACTATACATTAAATTGCTTGTGTGTCCAAAACTACTTTGGTCAACTCGTTAGATTCCTCAGATATTTAGCACATACTGAGAAACTTTATGATTTAACCAAACTTACAGTGAATATTGTGAAAACAATTTTTTCTTGTTTGTGTTTTTGGAATTTCGCACAAAGCTTCTCTTGTGCTATCTCTGTTAGCCGTCCCTAATTTAGCAGTGTAACACTAGAGGGAAGGCATCTAGTCATCACCACCCATCGCCATCTAGTGGGATAATTTTTACCAATGAATAGTGGGATTGACGGTAAAATTATCAGCCCCCATGGCTGGGAAGGAGAGCATGTTTGGGGTGACGCGGGCGCGAACCCGTGGCCCTCGAATTACGAATCGCGCGCCTTACGCGTTGGGCCATGCTGGGCCGAACGTCACTGAAAAATGTAAATTAATCAGAATCATAAAAGAACACATTATGTGCAACATTTTCAGAAAAAAATATTTGGAAATTTAGACTTCAGCAACGACTGAAATTCTATTCATAAAAGCAAACTGAAATTCTGTAGTAAAATTGTGTGTTTATGACATAAGCTTATCGTTCGATATATTTTTGGATATCAAACAGATCTGATTTATAACTGAAGTTTAGGTATTAGATAATCTGAGAGTAAACATATACTCTTCAAGAAAAAGAAAATCAAAACACAAAATTTGAGACACGGACTAAACAAATTTTTTTCAGGTAGTTCTGAATGACATATGTTAAACTTTGTACATTCACTACTGAACATCCAAAGTCTGCAAAGGCGAAGTCCACGCTCACTAGCTGAAGTTTAACGTCACACAACGTTAATAACGAGTATGCACCCCGTGTACATCTCCTGCCCATGGAAGCGATGAGATGACGAATCACATCCTGTGGAATGGCTGTTCACTCAGCCTGCAAAGCTGCTGCAAGCTGAGGAAGAATCTACGGTTGAGGTTGTCGCCGTCGGTCCAACTCGTCCTATAGATGTTCGATAGGTTTAAATCTGATGATCTGGAGGCTGTGGTGTCTCAAGAAAACAGTGGTGAGTCGGGGTGTGTGAAAACGGGCGTTGTCATGTTGAAAAATGTCGTTGACGTTCACCATGATGGGTTGCATATGGGGCGAAAGAATCTCGTCGACAATTGCGTAAGGTTTGATCGGAAATCCTACCCAGCCCTGGTATGGTTGAGTCAGTAGACGTCGCAGTGGTGGTCCTTTCCCGAAGTTGACGTAACCGGATGTAGCGATCTTGTGCGGGCGTGATCACACGAGGTCTGCCAGATCGTGGACGGTCACAAGTTGATCCACCTGATTGAGATTCGCCTGCTTCCACGCGACCAATGGCGTTGTTGCGTTGTACTTCACTCAGTTTTGGCGTAACTGTATTGCGTATCAGTTGCTTAACACTGAGCTATGGAAACCGAGAACCCGTCAATTTTATAGGGATTTTGCATGTGTTGCGCTTGCAGAACATGCAGATCTCTAAAACAAATTTATTGGATACGAATGCGTTTGGGCGAAAAATCCGATGTTTTCCTCCGCTTTCAAAGTGCACAACTTTTATTGTTATTTTGGTCTGGCAATCAGTGCCTTAACATGTGTAACATCACATACTCTGAACTTGTAACGTTATTACATATATTTCTCTTTAAAATAACAAAAATATCCTTCTTGCGTTTTTTTATTGAAGAGTATATATCGTGTTGATCGACTGACACTTCATGTAAAAGAATGAATAAAGTGAACACTTGATTGAAATTATTGTACAATAATAGTTGTTGTTACAGTATACAGCTTTCTTTTCTGCAGATGTACTTCCATTTAAATATCCACTTCAACAGCAAAGCAAGATTTTTTGTATTCGCATCAAACTTGTTCCTTCTTACGTAGCAATACCAGGTTTGTCCTGAAGAAGTATACTGGTGATCATCATATATCAAACAAAATGAACAGCTTTTGGGTATAATACAATAATGCACTGAAGGACATTGCTGGCAATTTTGTGTATTTCTTCTCAATGTACTAAATTATACCAAATTATTAATGAACAAACTAACTATTATTTGCTACGGGAACAACAGAGATACAAAATTAACAATAATAAAACTATTTGAACATTTTTGAAGCGCTTCTTTATGTCTCAACAGACTAAATAAAGAATTTTAAAATTTCTATTCGAATAAATGATTTTGAAAAGTAATTAAGAAGTAAAAATAATATATAAAACATTTATTTGTTAACAAGTGACTTGAACATGCATTAAAATTAGTACATAATTTAAAAATAATCCCTTTAGTGATGAACATATCATAAATGTATTTTTAGCGCAAACTTGCAATTTGATTGACAACGAAAGTGAAAACTTTAAACAAAAATAACCTGATTTTCTAAGAAATGGACATTCTAAGAGTTAACGTGTTATTATCACATGAAAATAAAACCCGTTAGCAATGAATTAACTACATTATTAAAATATTAATGTTTTTAATCCTTTCAGAGCTTTAAAAAAAGATGTACAAAATTCAAAATTATTACACTATAATTTTAAAGTGAATGTAGATGTACATATAAATGCAAAAATTAAAACCTTTACACATAAATTTAGAACGCCTTGTATCTGAGAAACGTATAATCAAAGTTTTTCAAAATCAAAATTTATTTTGTGTCTATGATTAAACGCCCCCCAGTGGCTCAGCTGTATGTCTGCTGACTTACACGCTAAAATCCGGGTTTAGAAACGCGTGGTGGGCAGAGCACAGATAGGCCATTGTGTAGCTATGTGCTTAATTCAAAACAACAACAACAACTATGATAAAACAAATTATTTATTCAATAAAAATAAAGCAAAATGAAATGTCCCAAAATGACAATAAATCACAAAAGACAACAGTTACGTACATTACGATAAATTGTAGCTTCTATTATATTTCTTGAACCTGCATCTGTCGAGTGTGATGTTTACATACATATTTTTTATATCTAAATTCGTTGAAATATGGTCTAAGATGTATAATGTTTCAGGTTTGTATAATTTCTTAGAATTTCAACATTTTCCAAAATAAATGATTCATTATTTTCAATAAGTGAAACAAAATGTAACTAAATAAAGATATGTAAAATGAATATGATTTTCAAACACAGTCAACAAAGAAGATGTCCTTAACAGTTTGTTAAAAACATCGACAGGAAAAACCCAAACTAGTTTAAACTATTTGTTTTGTTTGGAGTTTCGTGCAAAGTTACACGAAAGATATTTACGATAGCCGTCACCAATTTAGTAGAATAAAAATAAGGGAAAGCAGTTAGTCATCACCACCAACCGACAACTCTTTGACGACTCTTTTACCAACGAATAGTGAGATTGGCCATCATTATGTAACGTCCCCACATTTTAGAAGGCCGGTAATAACCGGACCTTTGGCGACAACAGTCAAACAATGAATTATTATGCAGGTTATGTCATCATTAGCTAATAAAACAATATATTGGAAAGCGTTTAGCGTACAACCCGGTCTTGTTAGAAGCAGTTTGTGATGATGTGTTTTTGTGAATTTAATATTGAAGTTCTGTTAACATTAACGTGAAATACTGGAGGCTAAAATTAGTTCTATTCAATTCTTACAATTGAGTCAAAGCTGTATAACAATTATATGTAAATAACAAAAACTGTATATTCTGAGTTTGAGGTGATTAAATGTTATTTCTCTTATCGTTAGTATTCTTAACCATTTAAAGTAAAAATCTATTCTAAACATTGCTGGCATGGATACAAAAACTTAAATTAAAATAAGGTACAGAACAACGTTTCGATCTTCTTAGATTATCTGCAGATGTGAAGTTGTAAAGATCGTTGTAGTTAGATATTAGGTTATTATTTAAAGAAGGCATAAAGGTGTTCATTTGTATAGGTTTCATTTTACCTTTACTTTTTGGATAGGTTGCCTTCTCTATGTTTTAAATGATTGTGATGTGCTTATTTGATTTGTAGCATTTAAAAAGTGTCTTTTTTGTGTTCTTTCAATTAGAATTCCATTTTTCTGCTTGTTTCTCTCTGTTTAGAAGTCGCCGGAAATGTAGCACTGTGTTTCATTTGTAATGTAATATTTATACAGTAAATAAATGGTGAGCAACATTATAAAGTTTTACAGTTAGTTGTTTCATTGAATTTATTATTATTTGTTTGTGGTTGATTGTGTTGTTGGTTTAGATGTGTGTGAATACTTTTTAACGGTTTTGGAAATAACATTTGTTGATTTAATGAACTGTTGTTTTAATTCACTGATTTTGTCATTATTTTCATCGTGTGGACATGGTTTTGTATTTGTGTTTGTGTGATATTTTACTATGTCGATATTTTGCTTTGTTTTATGTGTTGAGTCCAATGAAATTTAAAGTTCAGTGTGGGTAATTTTTCTGAGAATTTTTATTTTGAATTCTGTGTCGGTTCTTGTGATTTCTGAAATTGAGAAATGTAATTTGGTCAGTTTTTTCGTGTTCACAAGTAAACGTGAGGTTGGTGTGTATGAAGTTAATGTGGTTCAAACACAATATGAAAGTTTCTTCGATGTAAATCTATCGATTGCATCGTCAATATATCTAGTGGCTAATGTAAGACTAAATTGATCGTTTGAGATTTAATCTGTGTCATGACAATGATGGCTAGAATTGATGATACGATACTGTCCATATTGAAGGCATTTATTTGTTATACTTTGTGTCAATAAACATTATGTTAGGTTTGGTGGTAGTAAATCCAATAGCAATTGCTAATTCGTTGATAAAAATGTGTGTTAATGAAATTAGTTTTGGATATAAAAATCTAAGGTTTTCTTACACGCTCCGTTCCTTGAGACCTTCGTGAAGGAGATTACATTAAAACTGGTTGTTACTGCTTTTTGGACCACAACAGCTACAAAATTTTACCATGAATTTAATGAATCGAATAAATACGAAAAATTGTGAGGTTAATATAACACACATTTCATTCATTCATTCATTCACCACTCGATCCCATCAAGGAACATAGGGCCGCAATCACTTGCGGATTCATCAACAGGTTTTTAAGTGAATACATTGTTCGCACACTGCACCGAGCCGTCCTTAATTTAGTAGTGTAAAACTATAGGAAAAACAGCAAGTCACAACCCACCGTCGACCTTTGGACTACAACGAGTAATGGGACTGACTGTCACATTATACGCCACAACATCAAAAATAACAAGTATGTTTCGTGTGACGGAGATTTTTGTTTGTTTGCTGCAGATAAAATGTTCGATTGTATAGAAATTCATTTCAAAAAGATGCTTCATATTATCTTCTGAACATTTATTTTCCTAATATTTCATTTCTGTAGAGATCTCCAAAGTTTGCCACAAGAGTAGCCGTGTACGCCAGTTACTAATGTTAAAAATTTTGTTGTACATTTTGTTTAATTTATCGACGATGCCATTTAAGCTTATATAAATACAGAATCTTATAAAACAATTGTGCTATGTTATGGTGAATTAATTAACAACAAAAAAATTTCAGATAATACTTTACTCAAAGTTTTGTAGCTTGCAGAGGAAGCAATTCGCAGTTAATTTAATGTTTACGCTTACACAGTGTGATAAGTTTACCAGTTAGTAAAGCATAAAGTGTCGAAAGGACTCTCTTTCCTTTAACTGCTGATATATTTTAAGTTGAATTTTTCCTTACGTACAAGGAGTCACCGAAAACAAAATTATAAAGACCGTGTGTGGTTTGTTACAGCGAAACCACATCGAGCTATCTGCTCTTTCCATCAAAGGAAAGTGAACCCTCAAATTTAGCGTTGTAGGACAGGAGAAATACCGCTGTCCCAGCCGGGAACAAAAAGAGAGACACTAACACTAACCATTACTGTGTATGTGTGGAGTACCTGCATCAGTCAAGAGTTATATCTATATATCTAACATCTGTGTAACTTGAAATGCATATTAAAATACACATACAATTTTACAAGTGTTCTATGCATTTAATAATGTTTCAATAGTGTCCCAAATAAATAGTTTATTATTTTCTACAATTAAAATTTAAAAAATATGCTGATGAAAAAATATATGAAGTCGATGTGATATTCAAAATCTGACATCATAAAATATTATTAAACTGTTTGTTGAAACCATCTACAAACAATAGAAAAGTCTACGTCTGTCACAACTCTAATGAACCTTATTATCCATCACCCTTCTTAACTCTTTTATCAGAACACTATGACCAGACATAACCAAATGTAATTTATAAACTTGTATTTCGTGCAGACTTACTCTTGTTTCAAAAAATTACCATACCCAGAAAAAATGAAGTGTTTTTATGTTTATCTTCTGTTTGGATAACACCTCCAAATTTTATTTTGTTTAGTAAAGAAATCATAGTTTGTTTTAATTATTGTTTCATGACTACTGTATTATTCACAATGAATAAAATTGATAATGTGTTTATTATTTCTATTCTCTCTGTTAAATTCTCATTTTACTTCTCAATTTATGTCACGGACTGTACAGCTAAAGTACGATCTCTCTTAAATTCTAAATGAGTCAGCAACAAATATACATACCTGTGGCAGATGGTCTGATCTAAATAAATACAAAATTCTTTTAGTGTAGGTTTAGTTATCAGTGAATTTAGTCTGGCTGTAGAAGCGATTTATATGTTGGTTATTAAATCATATAAATTTATTTCATATTATCGTTTCTCGTTTGCTATATTATACCTTTCACTTGATGAAATATCGATAACCGATCTGAAGTGAAATATATATATATAAATATTTTAAATATATTATTTTCTTTTAAAAATCATTTTAAATGACAGCAGCTTACAATAAAAGTAGGACAAAAGTGGCCTGAAATTAATATCTGGTTAATAATGTTAATAATAAGGTTATTAACTAATAATTAGGCTTAGGTAATTGTGCATACTAACGACGACATCAGAATGTAAGTGTGAACAACAAAACATGAAAACTGAAATTAAAATTATTCGTAATATTGTACAGCAATTTATTGATGCGTAAATACATCAACGAGAAGATATCACTGTTCAACTAATTGAAGGTTGATACACCAAATGAAGTGTGAAATTGATGGTAAAAACATACATTTATTATGTGGTGACACAAATCGTAATTTTACATTTCATATTCCAGCAATTCAATTTTTTAAGGAAGTTGGTTCAATAAAGTTTTAAGCAATCAAATAAAGTCAATTATACGTTTAAAAGTAAATAAGTTATAACCATGCATGTATCGACAAGTTTCTTGGGATTGAAAAAATTGAGAACATTTCTACTATCTCAAAAACAAGGTGTGAAAAATTTTGTTTTACGTCATGTTTTCAATCAACGTTTCTAATGTTATCTAAATGTCGTGTAAATGTTTTGTAAACGACAACATGTCGTGTTGTGTTTGGATTTTCATATCTATTATTTATATTCCCATATTTTTATTACTGTTTCAAAGTTTAAATCAATAAAATATGTTGTTATTCATTTAAAATAACATTTAGAAATTTCTAGAATCAGGTAGACCAATTAATTGACTATAAATGGAATGTTGGCGGCCTAGTATCTAGACGACATGTCTCGTGCAAGAACAGACATGCGCAGATTATTCTGGAATGTTGGAAGGTTACGCGATTGTTCGAGAAAAGGCCTACTAATATATAAACAGACGAAAATGTGAGAGATAAAAAGAAGAGTCAGTCATTTGTTTGTATTTGATTCAAGAAATAGTGTCTTTGTTCGAGAAATTTTAAACGTTTGCTGTGTGTTTATTCAACTTGAATTTGTGACTGAAGCCCGATCTACAGAAGCTGTGATTTTATTTCGTCAAACTCTACGATTCGTTCGAATTACTAGTTATACTGAAGGTCAACACGTGTGGAACTACTTAGGGGAGACAGGGAAAATTGGAAGGCGATAGATAAGTTTGAGACGTTCATCGGAGGCATCGTGAAGGGAACTTCGTCGAATTTATTGAACTGTGAATTGTTTCTGGACCTCTCCATTCAAACTTCGGTATTTCTTCGTGGAACCAAATTCACACCCTAGACCGGAATTTTGGATTTCTGATCTGAACTTTTGGACTTTCATTCTAGATCATTATCTTGGACACAGGCCAGTACCATTTTGTATCGTAACTAATTTGAAGGTTGAAAATAGAACCATTTTGTATTGTAATTAATTTTGAATGTTCAAACTGAATATCTGTCATTGTTATAATATAATTTATGTTATATCTGTTACATATATAATAGTTTAGTGTAATAAATTATACAAGCTGTTATCTGTGTCTTTTTGTTGCGTTCAGACTACATAAAACATAAAAAACCAAACACTAAATATTCTAAAAGAGTTCTTTTTATCTATTAAATATACAATGTAAAATGATAATATTTATAAATTCTGACAAAGAAGAGTACTCTACAGAGAAGAATAAACCATTAAAATCGTAAAAAGAAAAGCAACAACACATGACAGTTTCTAATATAGAACTCAAAAAGTGATCCGAAGTCCATAATTTAATACAACCCACATAAAACAATATGACTAACAACGATAATCTTTCATTACAATTCGTAAACAGAGAAACAGTGGCATATTCTCGAGTTTCCAAAAGTGAGATACAGCCATATTCTTGTCTTTTTAATTTTTTAATCTAATAAAAAGGACGAGGTGGTCAGAATTCACAAATGTCGGAAATGATGGTGGTATTTCAAAGATAAATATTGATTAACTTATTGTATGTTGGCTTGGTTCAATTCAATGTTTGTCACTTACACGGTGTCTTAATTGTCTGCTCTTTCAACTCTACTCAGAGTAAATTTAGTTCGCAACCCCAAGGCAGGATGAGCAGGAAGAACTTTAGCCTAAATTTTCCTTTACGACTTCACACTTGGACGAAAAGTAACCAAATGTATACGGTACATCAGCCAGGCATCCGTCCATTGATCTGTTACTGAACGTACAGTTCGGTGTTGGTTCGAAAGGTTTTGACATGTTGAAGTCTTAAAAGCCACGAAGGTCATGGATGAAAGTCATCTTTAGATTAAAATATATTAAGGGAAGCAATTGAGATAGACCTTCACACAACACTACTTGAGATTGCTGAAAATCTGGGCACAAACAAAAAAGGCACTGCCAACAAACTGAGTACGATTGAAAAGACAAAAAGTCATGTTGGATAAATGGGTTCCTCACCAACTGACTGAAGATCAATGAAATTGTCGTTAAGAGACGTGTTATTGCGGATCCAGAATTATCCATTTCTTGAAAATTCAATGAAAAGTGGATTCTGCACGACAATCGAAAACGATTTGAGAAATGGATAGATCGCAAAACAGCATCAAAGCATTTCCCAAAGCCCAAGTTTCACCTAGAAAAGTTCATTGTGACTCTCTGACGGATTGCGGCCGGTATCATTCAAATAAACTTTCTTAATCCAGGGGAACAAGCACAGTGCACAAATGCTGTCAATAATTGGACGAAATGCTTCGAAAGTTTCGCAAAAAACAACCAACTCTAGTCAGTTGAAGGGACCCTATTCTTCTTCATGACAATGCTCATTTCAACGTTTATAAAACTAGGCAGTTCCAGAAGATGCTTCCGTGGAATTCATTGACCATAAAATCTTTGATTTCTACATCAAAACCATAAACAGCATTTTTGCTCGTTGGCAAAAGTATGTTGAAGCAAGTAGTGCTTACTTTGGTTAAAGTTTTAAACTATCTGGATACACTATCATTTATACTATCTTATCGAGTTTACATTACCTTATCACTGCTGAGTGACCACAATAAATCTACTAAAGAAGACGAGACGGAAAAACAATTGATCAAAATTTGTTTGGATTTCGATATATTTATTAAAACTGTTTTATTCCTCGTCTAGTAGGACATCATTTACTAAATCAATGATATTGTGGACTAGGTGTATAAAGTAATATTTAACTACAGTTTAAAAATACGGGAATTTTGGCCTTCACACTTTTAACCCACAATATACCTGAGGTGTCATTATGCATGAAAAAATCCAATACCGTATCTATTATCTGAAATCTTTTCAAAAATATGCCTATATATCTATCATGGTGTTAAAGTTATACTGTTAAAACATTTAACAAAATTAATACTTTCAGAGAAAATCATTTTCTGCGACTTTAATATTTTGGTGGTTCTTAATCTTTCTGTGATAGTTTTAACAACGTAAGTAAAAGAATGACGATGAAGAGTATTTATTTTGCATGGAGGTTTTTATGATATGATTTCAAACATGTAAGGTACTGTTTGGGGGTTTTATGCCTCTGTAAGATCTCTGTATGTTTTGTGATACATCGTCTTGTCTTGCAACGTTTTCTAAAAACGTATATTAAAAAATTACCGAAAAACAGACAATTTATGTGTGAGTAATCTTCTGAGATTTAATTACAAATTATATGTCAATATTCAAATTATTATTAAAAGAGAAATTATTGTAGACAACGTAAATATTCTAAGATTTTTATAAAACAATATTGGAGAATCTCTTCATTCTTAGAATGCGATCAGATTGAGAATGATATACGTTTTAACTCATCTGTAACTTGAAAAAAGGACAATATTTATATCTTTATGTAATTGTGAAATCAAAGAATATGGTTGATAAATGATTCCATCTTGTTCTAGATAACGTAAGATCTTACGAAAAGTAAGTCCAATACCCTGTTTTAGACACTATCTTAAAATTTCTCTTGTAATGTTTTTGTGTGTATTTAAACACAGTAAAAACTTTGTAGCTGATTCTCTGACAAAGATGAACCTGTAAGAAATTCACAGCTATTATGTTAAATTTTACAAACAATTTATTAAATATTCTTATAAGAATATTCTTCTGGCTATTTTATAAACTATAAGTTTTCTTTCCATGCGATTCTCTCAAGAATTTGAAATACAGTGCTGATCAAAATCTTAAGGTAATGAACATAAAGAAAAAATATGCATTTAGCGTTGTTACATTATTTCACTTTGTTTCTACAGTTTCGAAAGATGAAAGTAAGAAAAGGAAAAATAAAAATAAAAATATTCTTAGCATATCATTGGGAAAATATGAACACGATATATGATATTAGTATAAATACTCGCTAGTCAAAAATTTAAAACCACATTAAACGAAGCGTTAATCGGTTACGAAATTTGGTCGTTAGCGTTGTCAACATCTCCCATTGATATCTCTTGTGTTACATTGGTTAAAAACATGGCAAAGGCTTAAAAGTAAACAAAGATTGAACGTGGCGTAATAAAACTGCTTAAAACAACCAGAGAGACACGAAATGAGAAAATGAAGTGGCTGGACCAAGAGAATTTGGCCGGCGTTATGCAGGAGAATTCAACGGGTTATCCTGCAAGACACCAACCGATCGTCGAACCACATTAAGTCCCTTACGAACGCAGAATACATCTCAAGAACAATAAGACGGCATCTAGAAGAGAAAACATTGTAAAACCGTAAACGTCTTCAAAGGCCACGCTGCCGTTCACACCTCGAAACATATCGGTTAAACTTACGAAGAAGCACTAAAGATGGGAATATGGAATCGTGGACTAAGATTTTGTTCTGTGATGAGAAAAAATTAAGAATGGAGTTTCAGGTTACGCTAGGGTGACACATAGCAGCTGACTATCTTAGCATGTTGAAGAGAGCATCCTTATTCAATGAAAGCAGTCGCTTCTAAATGATTGGATCTTTCAGCACGATAACGCAGCAATCCATAATGCTCCCAGGAGAAATTACATGAAAATTTATTATCCCAAACTAGCCGTGTTTACATAGATACTGTTGTCAGATACTTCTACACTCTTTTAAAAATCTGCAGACAGATGTTAAAACTGTTTATTTTTATAACGAGTCTGTAACCATAAGAACACCCGTTACAGTTGTATTGTACGTAACTGCCCATCATATTTTCTCAGCCTTTATATCTTTGTATTTTTCAAGCAAAATAACCAACATAACCGTGTTTGTTTGTTTGTTTATGAATTTCGCACAAAGCTACTAAAAGGCTATCTGTGCTAGCCGTCCCTAAGTTAGCAGTGTAAAACTAGAGGGAATGCAGCTAATCATCAGCACCCATCGTCAACTCTTGGGTTAATCTTTTACCAAAGAATAGTGGGATTGACCGTCACATTATACGCCCACACAGCTGGGAGGGCGAGCATGTTTAGCGCGATCCCGCGACCCTCGGATTTCGAGTCGCACGCTTAACGCGCTTGGTCATGACGGGCCAAATAAACAAGTAATTTTTTTAATTTCGATTTCCTGCAGAGTTTTTGTTATTTTACATACTTACCATGTCGAAAAAGATATTAGGTCATTCTTTGTTAATAATATAAGTTGTGATAGATTTTCGGTTGGAAATAAAATGAGTCTCGACTGAGATCTGGAACGAACGATGAGGGTTTATCAGAACGAGAAAACCAAACAAGTTAAAATATGGACTACATTAACCTTCAAACTTCAACCATGCCATTGTACGCGGAGACTTCGGATATAGAAAAATAAATAAATTTCTGTTAAGATGTAGAATAAATACTGGAAATCTTAATAAATTCAGATATACAGAAAATATTAATGATAAACCAAAATAAGCAAGTCAAACGGAGAGTGTTATCGTGTATGTGCAATGACGTCTTTCAGTGACATTATCTACAATATGTACCCGAAAAAAACTGTTGAAACCAGTTCAGTGTAATTTTTCAAAGTTATCGCATCAGATTTCACTTTTAAAATGTTCGTATATTTTCTGACTTATACATCTGTATTTGTCATTTGCGTGTTGAACACATTGAGTGCTATGAAAGAATTACCTTCTTTTTAACTGGAGCATTTACAATTTAAAGACTGAAACAAAGCTCTAAATACCTACCGTCTACATTATAATTGTTACTTATTGGACAGAAAATATTTATTTCTCGTGAAATCACAGTTGTTCATATCAGACATACGTTTTCTATTATTTAAATATGACAACTCTTGTGCAAATTCTCTTGCAAAATTTTTCTTCGCAAAATTATAATATTAAATATTTGAAGTTAAAATTACTGAATATAATGAAATACATTGAATTTACCAGTTATAAAAGCCATGTTAAGAAGTTGGTAATTTAGGGACTAATTTGTTACAAGGATGAATCCATGTCATTAACTTAATTTGATTCACCGTGTTATTGTCATGGCTTCTTTTAGAGTACCAGTTATTCAACATGACATCCATGCTTTTCTTCTGAGAAATCTGGGCTAATGTTTCATAATTGCATGGCTTTGTGTATTTTCTGGAAATTGTTTTTCTTTCATTTTCCTGATTACGATAACTGGTGAAGATGTAACTTAACTAAGTGTTTTAGGTTCATTGTTCTTTACGTTAGCGGTAACAATAAATGTTTCAAAAATAATCATACTTGTTTCAATTCAGATTTCTCAGGTATTAACATGTACTGATAAACTTTATGATTTCACCATATTTACAGTGAATGTTGTAAATAAGAAAAAAATTAAATTAATCAGCATTATAAAATATACAGAATCAATCAGATGCAATTATTTCAAAAAAACAGATTTGGTTATTTAGACTTTTGCAAAAGCTAACTGAAATTTTGTAGTAAAATTGACAAATTTTTGGATGTCAAAGAGATTTCATTGATAATTGAAGCTTCGTATAGGATAATCTCAGAGTGAATAGAAATTTCACTGATCGACTGATATTTGATGTAAAGGAATGAATAGAAAGAATACTTGTTGCAAATTAATACACAACAATATTCGTTACACTGTAGATATATTTCTATTAAAATATTTATTTCAATAGCAAAGCAAGAGTTTAGTATTGTGATAAAAACTGTTCTCTCGTACTTTACAGAAAATATAAATTTTATCCAGAGGTGCATTTTATGACGGTTCTTGTAATTCTCACATATCAAACAAAGAATATAGCCTCGAGTTGTTACACAATAATACACAAAATATCATTGCTGTCATTGATGTATTTTTTCCCAACGCAAAAATTTACACCAAATTTCCAATAAACAAACTGAATATTATTTGCTTTGGAAAAATCAGAGATTCCAAATTATCGATAGTAAAGTTATTTCAACATTTTTCTTTATGTCTCAACTGCCTTACTAAAAATTTACAAAATTTCAAAATGAGTAAATGATTTTGAAAAATAATCAAGTAGATCAAAGTAATACTAGAAAATTACTTCATAAAGAAGAGATAGAGAAACCATTAAATAAGTATAAAGATACTTATATCAGTTCAACAATAAACCGCTTTTACGATGAACATATCGTACATATATTTTAGTGTATGAAATGCGTAAAGTTTCCATTAATGAACAACATTAGTAACCATACAGAGGAACATACACTTCAATAATAACAATTCCTATCAATAAATATTCACCAGATACAATCTGGTGATACAGTAATCTTTTGAAATAAAGAAGGATTATCATACTTATATTCAATATGAAACAATATTTAATCTGTGTTTTGCAAGAACACAACTTCTTCTTTAAACATGGAAAAGTCACTAATATTTAGTGAACATCTGTGGCTTGCTCTACAATATAAAAGATTCTACAACTCTACACCCGCAAAATGAACAAGAACATTTAGCTATATTCACATGGGGAGATCACTTTCCTTGTTTCAACATCAACTTTCCGCTATTTCTCAGCTGACGATGTACCCTGCTCAGGTTTGAAGATCAAACTTTGACAAACAACAAGGACAGCATAATATAGACCAGAACACTTCCTCATTGCAGACCTTTTCATTGTCTATAACATTATCCGAGACATAACACAAGACTCAACAAAATATTTTGAAGAAGTTTCAAGGCTATTTTTATGAATCATTTGAAAGTTTTGTATTAAGATGCAAGTGCTGATTCTTTGGATGTCATTCAGTAGATCCTAATATTGATGTTTCCAAATAAATGGAACTGCGCCATAGATTGTATTAGTGATTAAAATATTGAGCTCTGGTTTTTTATGTTTTTTTAAATTCGCGCATAGATACATCAAGGTTCCCTGCACCAACCGTCCCGTAATTTAATAGTGTAAAAAAACTGTAGGAAAGTCAGTTAGTCACAACCCACCGTCGACCTTTGGAATACTCTTTAACAACGAGTAATGGACTGACCGTCACATATTATGGCCACTCCGTCAGAAATATCAAGTACGTTTCGTGTGACGGGGATTTATTTCTTGTTTGCTACAGATAAAATGATCGATTGTGTAGGAATTCATTTAAAGAGAGCGCTTCATATTATCTTCTGAGCATTTGATTTCCTAATATTTCATTTCTGCAGAGATCTCCAAAGTTTGCCACAAGAGTAGCCGTGTACACTAGTCATTAATGTTAAAAATTTTGTTGTACATTTAGTTTTATTGATCAACGAAGCCATTTAAGCTGATACTAATACAGAATCTTATTAAAACAATTGTGTTATCTAATGTATAATTAATTAACAAAAATAAATTTTCAGATAATTGTTTATTTTGGATTTTCACACAAAGCCACTCGAAGGCTATCTGTGCTAGCCATCCCTAATTTAGCAGTGTAAGACTGGAGGGAAGGCAGCTAGTCATCACCATCACCGCCAATTCTTGATCTTCTAATTTACCAACGAATAGTGGGATTGACCGTCCTATTATAACGTCTCCACGGCTGGGAGGGTGACTCTTGGATTTTGAATCGAACGCTTTACGCGCTTGGCCATTCCTGGCCTTTGCAGATAATACTTCACTCATAAGTTTTGTAGCTTACAGAGGAAGTAATTCACATTTAATTTTAAAATTAACGCTTACACAGTGTAAGAAGTGTACTAGTTAGTAAAGTATGAAGATTCAGAGTAATCTCTTTCCTTCAACTGCTAATATATTTTAAGTTAAATTTTTCTTTACGTACTACTAGTCACCGAAAACAAAGTTAAAATAAGAGAGTCTGTGTTTTGTTATAGCAAAGTCACATCAAGTAATCTGCTCTTTCCAGCACACGGAAACTGAACCCTCAAGTTGAGCGTTGTAGGGCCGCAGACAAACCGCTGTCCCAGCAGGGAACGAAAAGACAAAAACTAACACTGACCATCACTGTGTATGTGTGGAGTACCTGCATCAGTCAAGAGCAATATTTATATATCTAACATGTGTGTTACTTGAAATGTTTGAAGTAAAACATGGTATTTTACAAGCGTGTTATATATTGAATAATGTTTCAATAGCATACAAAATGAATAGTGTATTAATTTCAATAAGTGAAATAAAAAAAAAAATATTCTCACGTGAAAAATATGTAAAGTCTATGTGATATTCAAAAACTGACATTGTGAAATATTATTAAACTGTTTGTTGAAACATCTACAGACAATAGAGAAGTCTACGCCTTTCACAACTGTAATGAACATTATTATCCATCACCCTTTCTAACTCTTTTATCAGAACACTATGACCAGACATAACCAAATGTAATTTATCAACTTGTATTTCTTGCAGCCTTTCTTTTATTTACAAAATAACTGTATCCAGAAAATAATGAAGGCGTTTTCATGTTTATCTTTTGTTTGGATGACACCTCCAAATTTTATTTTGTTTAGTAGCTTTTCTATTATACAAAGAAATCATAGTTTGTTTTAATTATTGTTCTATTACTACTGTATTATTTAAAAAGAATGAAATTGATAATGTGTTTATTATTTCTATTATATCTGTTAAATGCTCATTTTACTTCTCAATTTATGTCACGAACTGTACAGCAAAAGTACGATCTCTTTTAAATTCTAAATGAGTCAACTACAATTCTACATACCTGTGGCAGATGGTCTGGTCTGAATAGATACCAAATTCTCTTACTGTAGATTTAGTTATTTGTGAATTTCGCTTGGCTCTGAAAGCGATTTTTTTCTTGGTTATACACTCATGTCAACTTATTTCATATTGTCGTTTCTCGTTTACTAGATTATTCCTTTCACTAAATGAAATATGATAATCTTTCTTTCTTGAGTTTTTGAGTAAACAACTTTTGGCTTCAAATTTATCTACAAAATAAATTTAATATATGTTATTTTTAACTGATTTCTGGCTCTTAAATAAACTATATTTTTTCATGTGATTGTCTTTAAAATTTGAAATTCAATGCTGGTAAAAATCTTAAGGCCAATGAACATAAAGAAAAATCATGCATTTAACGTTTTTAGATTCTTCCACTTGGTTACTATAGTTTTGAAAGATAAAAATGAGAGAAAAAAAATAAAAATAAAATTCTTTTTAGCATGTAATAAGGAAAATGTAAACGATATGAAATTAGTCTAAATATAGCTGGTCAAAGTTTAAGACCACACTGAAACGAAGCGTTAATCGCAAACGAAATTTAGTCATTTGTGTTCATGCGTTAGCGTAGTCAAAATCTCTCACTGACATCTCCTGTGTTACATTGAACAAAATAAAGGCTAAAAAGTGAAAAGAATTTGAAAGCGACATAGTAAAACTGCTGTTACCAATCCGGATGGATACGGATTGAAAACATCAAGTGATCGGCCATAGAAAAATTTCGCCGTCGTTGAGCAGGAGGATTCAACGGGTTATCCAGCCGATCGTCGAACCATTGTGCCTTTACGAACGCACAATGCAACTCAAGAACGATAAGACGGCATCCAGAAAAGAAAATTTTTAAAAACCGTAAACGTCTTTACGCCGCTGTTTACACCCCGAATCGTATCGGTTAAACTTACGGAGAAGCACCAAACATGTCTGCAGCCAATTTTTAAAACTGTTTACCTTACAACGAGTCTGTAAAAAAAAACACCCGTTACAGTTGTATTGAGCCTAACTATACATCACATTTTCTCAGCCTGTATATATTATTTTTTCAAGCAAAATAATCAACATAACTAAGTAATTTTCTTTAATTTCGATTTCCTGCAACATTATTGTTATTTTACGAACAAACCATGTCGAAAAAGATATGTTATTCTTCACTCAGTGTAATAAGTGATGGCATTATCCGTCAATAAAATAAGTTGTCATAGTTTCTCGGTTAGAAATCAAGAATGAACGATGAGGTTTTATTAAAACTAAAGAACCGAAAAGTGAAAATATGGACTACATTAACCTTCAAACTTCGATCATCATATGGTATCCGAAGACTTCAGACAATGAAAAACAAAAAAAAATCAGTAATATGATATAGAATATACACTGAAAATCGTAATTAAATTCAGATATACAGAAAATATTAATGATAAACGAAAATAAGTTAATCAAACGGAGAGTGTCATGGTGTAAGCAATGACGTCTTTCAGTGACATAATCTTGTTCTTCTATAACTTTCTGTTACGTTTTTTCATGTGGACTGAACGCAACAGAAAGACAAATATAACAACTTATGTAATTTATTACAATAAACTATTATATATGTGACAGATATAAAATAAATTGTATAATAACAATGACAGATATTCAGTTTCAACCTTCAAAGCTAATTACAATACAAAATGGTACTGGCCTGTGTCCAATATGATGATCCAGAATGAAAGTCCAAAAGTCCAGGTCAGAAGTCCAAAATTCCAGTCAAGGGTGTGAATTTGGTCCCACGAAGAAATTCCTAAGTTTGAATGGAGAAGTCCAGAAACAATTCACAGTCCAATAAATTTGACGAAGATATTTTTAAGATGTTTTTGATGAATGTCTGAAACTTGTCGTTATCCAACTTGCCCCGGTCTCCCCTAAACAGTCTTATATGTGTTTACTTTCCGTATAACCAGTAATTCGAATGAATCGTAAAGATTGACGAAATAAAATCACAGCTTTTGTAGATCTATCTCCAGTCACAAATCCAAGTTGAATAAACACACAGCAAACGTTGAAAATTTCTCAAACGTAGACAAATTCTCTTGAAATGAATGAAAACGAATGACTGACTCTCCTCGCATCGCCGTCTGTTTATATACTAGTAGGCCTACTTTGTTCTCGAACAATCGCGTAACTTCCCAGCATTCCAGAGTAATCTAGATTCGTCTTGTACAGACACCAGGCAATACAAATGATTGATCTACCTAATTCTAGAAATTTCCACATGAATAACAATGTATATACATAACGCTTTATACATAACACTTTTAGAATATATCTCGATTTTTTGAATTATAATCTCTTATGATTTTCAATAAAAACTGTGTGATATGGCGTAAATTAATTTTGCAATTAGGGTTAAGTTAAATTTAACTTCATAAGTTGTAGTAAATAAAACTAATTGCGCTGTTTCCTTATGGTTGCGTAAAATATGTATTAATATCTTCAAAAGATCAGACGTTTTATCTTAAAGCTTGTTGTGTTATCGTCCTTAAGTAAGGGCTTGATAACAAAAAAGGAGGTGGAAGAAGCTTTTTAACTTTATCTTTAATACACTTCTTTTCGTTAATGGATGATATCAACTATTAACTATAAATACTTATAGGAAACTTATCGTGATCGGATGTCTGATGTTCTTATAGCTAGTACTTAATGCAACTACCTAAATCTAATTATCATTCAGTTAGTTTGTTATTATAAATAGGATAATAATTTTGATTTGTTGTTTTGTCATTATCGGTATATCTACGTTCTTATAACGCAGGAGACTCGGCTTCGATACCCATGGTGAACAGGACACAAATACCTCTTTGTGTCATCGTGCTTAATAACAATAAGATATCTGAAAAAGTTTCATGTAACAGAAACAATTACGTTTTTGGTGTTTATATATGTGATTAAAATTCAGTAATTCTATGGTTAATACAAATTTAAATTATCATACACTGTGCTTTAAAAATACTTATAATTCATATTGCAAATTCTATTTACTTACTTCCAGAGTAAGATTTACATGTTCTTGCCAAGTTGAAGTTTTTTGTAAATTTGTTGATGATTCTATACTTTCTCATTAACATTCCTTTTTTACTCGTCCAATTTCATCAAGTTCTAAGCCAACAAATGATGCAATAATGAAACTTTTCTTTTCAATGGTTTTTAATTTTTTCCTCGGATATACATTCAGAGGCTCACCGTTTCTGGCGGGAAAGCTATTATTTATCAACAACGATTCAAGTTTTCGTCTTTAATTTGAAAAAAAACAACAATGATTTCTAACTGTCAATTATATCAACTCACAAAAGCAGCAGAACTACTTTGACATTATTGTAACATTCACTTTCTGGCTACCAAACTGTCTTAAAAGTTTTTCTGATGTGTGTGGTGAGAAACCGAGTCTTAAAAAGGTTTTTAAGTTAGTAGTGACTCAAAAGATTTTTGACTGAAACAGAATGAATGGATGATTAAATGACTTGACTGTTCTCTAACATGTATTTATTATTCAGATTGTTTAACTGATCGCAGAGTCAAAATGCCAAAACAAAGTATTATTTTCAGACACTGAAAATATACATCAGATACTTAAAAACGTACGTCAGTTGGATGAGAAAGTTCAATACACAATTTTCAAAACAGGAGCATGAGTTAAGCTTATTTTGGTTTTGAAATGTGGTCACCCATGTAAACATAAGACTACTTTATATTCACATTTTGATTATTTCATGTGCTAAAGTTACACAATGTGTGACTGTTTGAAGCCTCTAATTGATATTGGAACCAAAATATTGAATTTTATGATCTCGGACGTCTTCAAACCTCAAAGTCTAAGAAGATATCATCAACATATCGTTTGTTGGGATTATGAAACCGACAACGATTCAAGTGGTAAAGCCAGTTACCATTAGAGGTAAAGTACTTTAGTTAGAATAATTTCCAGACGAATGCTAATCTACGTTTGCACATTAAATCACATAGGTGATCTCTGCAGTCATAAAAAAGATTACTGACAGTTTTGATCATCTTGTCGTTTAATTCATTTGTTACTATAAACTCAATAACGATCAAAGTCATGGTCCTGAAAGCATTCCGAATATAAATAGGTAAAAAAATTTCAATAAAAATATGATGTTCGTGTGATTGAAGAGATAATTTAATTGCAGTGTGGAAAAATTTTATAAAATCTTTTGGTCAACTTTTACATCCAGTTAATTATAATATATAGATTAGCGTTTTTTATGATTATTTCACTCACTTTAAGGGAACTTAATATTCAAAAACAATTTAAGAACATTGTTGGAAATTATCTGATAATATTACCCATATATTGATACGTTACCGTCTTACAACAGGTAATTTCTGTCTTCAAATTTGCTAAAGTGGTTTCGTTTATTTCAAATTAAAATAACAGATGCCGTTACTATAGTAATATGAATTTCTTTCGTTTTTCATCTTTACCTCTGGTGTGTATCCGTATTTTATTCTCAAACAACAATTACTTTAGCTTCCCCAACGAAATAATTACTCGTAATAATTGCATATGGTCTGCAAGAAACTAAGAGAAAACGTCATTTAATAGCTTTTATTACTTAAAGGACTGCATAATTTATGTAGAGAGAATTTTTCATATTTCAGTCTCGATAAGTACCTTTTAGCATGGAATGAAGAATAAAAAAAAACGTCACGATTATATTTTAATATCACCTAATTGTACAAATTCCGTTTGTGTCTCGTTTCATGAACTGATGGTTTGTTTTCGTTTGGATCGTTTTGAAAATTTGAATTGTGTACGGTACAAAAATATTGACATCATCATAAAATAGCTGATAAATATTTTATAGAGTTAAGCAGCTTTGGAAACAAATATAATATATTATTAAAACATCTCCAAGGAGTCAAGTATTAACCATTTTCTTAAGGTTTTAGCAGCATATCACACGTTAGGGTTATTTGGGACTTCTTTATTATTATTTCCTCGCAATTTATTGTTCTAAATTTTCTTCAAGCACACGTGTATACCCGGAAAAGAAACTGTTGAAACTAGTTCAGTGTAATTTTTTAAAGTTATCACATGACATTTTATTTTTACAATGTTCTTATAGCTCACAACTTATACTTCTATATTTATCATTTGAGTGTTGAACACATCGAGTGCTATGAAAGAATTACCTTCTTTTAAAGACTAAAATAAAGCTCTAAATACCTTCCGTCTGTATTATAATTGTTACTTGGTGGACAATAAAATATGTGTTTATCGTGAAATCACAGTGGTTCATATTAGACATACGTATTCTGTTACTTAAATATGACTTCTCTTGTACAAATTCCATTGCAAAATTTTTATTCGCAAAATTATAATATCAAATATTAGAAGATTACTGAATATAATGAAATGCATTGAATTTACCAGTTATAAAAAGCATGTTGAGGAGCTCGTAATTTAGGGACTAATGTGTTACAAGGATGAATCCATGTCAGTTACTTATTTGATTCACCGTGCAATACTCATGGCTACTTTTTGTGTACCAGTTATTCAACATGGCGTCCACACTTTTCTTCTGAGAAATCTAGGCCAATGTTTCATAGTTTTAACCAGAGTAATTATTGGAGCTATATCTATCTTATTTTTGTTCAAATGATTGGACTTTTTATCATTACTCAATGGTAGAATCCTTACGAAGTACAATTAATTTTCACATAAATTCTCGGTTTTTTAATACTACGAGGAAAACTACATTTGATTGATGTCATGGCCATCATGTTATCTACTGTCGGAATCATCTTGATCGCTTGTCCTCCATTTATATTTAAAAGATGGAACAGAAACTCGGGTCCCAATCTTGAATCCATAGATACTTTTTAGCTGTTCGTTGTGGCTTTTATGTGTCGTTGAGTCATATCATAGTGAGTCGGATGACATGTTTGAACTACGCTGTTATCATTTTCAATTACATTATTATCCAAACTCTAATATTAAACAGTTACTTTTCAGTTAACCAGACTATGTGTGAAATTGTAACCTTGAATGATAATAGTTTTTGCAAAACTCAGGTTCAGCAGTCAGAATTTTCATGTTAACGCCCTTAGTGTCGAAAAGACTATTTGCATGGCTTTGTATGTTTTTTGGAAATTGTTTTTTTTTTCATTTTTCTAATTACGATAACTGGTGAAGATGTAATTTTGTTAAGTGTTTTAGGTTCATTGTTTTTTACGTCAGCTGTAGCAATAAAAGCATGTCATCAATGGTATTCTAAAAATTATCTCAAAACGTCCAACAAAATATTTTTAGTATGCCTCAAAAAAAGAGTTGAAGCTTCGACTCAACTCCTTCTGTCGAAATGATAACATAACTAAAGGCATTAAATGTTGCAATGTTAAAATAACGGCTGGTTATAAATTTTTTACAATATTTTATTAACAGAAATAGTAGATTAATAACTTAAGCGGCAAAGAATAGTGAGCCAAATCATGTTTTGTATCTTTTAAGTATATTTGACCAAAATTATGTAACAATAATTTTAATACTATTTAGAGAAATGAAAAATTATTTCAAAATATATAAAAACGTAATATCACATAGGAGTCAGGTGCATCATGATTGAATTATTTTAACATTAATTGTAATCTTAATTGATTGAAATATTAATTGATATAAATGTTTTATATGTTAGTTTGATATTCTTCTCTGCAATTAAAGAATATTTTTATAATGTATATTGTCTTATTGATGTGGTTATTAGGATAACCACTAATATTGAAAAACAATATTAAGCAATATTGAGAAGCTTAATCAAATGAAATTCGTATTTTTAGCGATTTAATCCCACAGAGTTACCGATGAGTCATCTTTCATCGTTTCTTTAGTACTTTTACTTTGATATTTAATCCGAAATTCTCAAGGTAGATTTCCTGGAATATTTATAATGCTTTATCAAAGACATGCTGAGTTCCTATGAATATCATACATTAAATTCGTTGTGTATCCGACATTATGTTGATTAACAAACTTTCTCATGAGAAATAGAATACATATTATATGTATCAAATATAATCATATTTGTTTCAATTCAGATTTCTTAGGTATTTAACATACACCAATAAACTTTATGATTTCACCCTATTCACAGTGAATGTTGAAACAATGACAAAATTAAATTAATCAGTATTATAAAACATACATAATTAATCACATTCAACTATTTCATAAAAACAGATTTGATTATATTGGCAGAAAGGCAGAAATAAAACATTTTGCAAAATAAATTGAAACACCTTGTATCTGAGAAACGAATAAGAAAAATCATTTTGTGTCTATGATAAAAGAAATCATGTTTCTTTTTCACACATTTATATGTGCAAAAGGAGAAAAGTAAATAATCTCAGAATTACCAAGTATGCAATTAAATACACAAAGTAGATACACAATCTATACGCCCCCAGCTAGTACACGGGAAGTCTGCTAGCTTTCATCGATAACATCAGAGGTTCCCCTCCCCTCGGTGGGCTCAGCACAAAACCCGATGCGGCTTTGCTTTAACAAAACACACACACACACACAGTCTACAATGTTTATATCACTAGACATTAAGAGAACCACACAGCCTGCTTGATATTTCAAACTAATTGGAAGTGTTGGGTGAAAATAAAATTACTGTTTAATTCAATTTTCAAAAAATGTTATTGAAGGAAAAAATAAAACAGAATTTGGATATATATTGAAAATATATTGGCATATCAGTACATTTTGTCTCAATTTATACGTTATTTAGGCCGGGCATGGCCAAGAGTGTTAAGGCGTGCGATTCGTAATCTGAGGGTCTCGGGACGACAAGCACAGATAGCCCTCGAGTAGCTTTGTGGGAAAATCCAAAAAAGACAACAAAAAAAAACATACGTTATTTTCATACATAATTTGAAGATAAAATAGTAGCATGTAATGCCACCTATAAATTGTATGGTTAGCACGTTACATCTTATCGTATAACGTCTAACAATTAATGTAATAAAGAGCAAAAAATACAACTAATTCACGGCTCTTGTGGCACGGTGATTTGTCTGCGGACCTTTGCTACAGGGAAATATTTCCCTATACCCGTGGTGGGAGAACCAGAGATAGCTCTTTGTGAAGCTTTGTGAACACAAGGTTAGTCTGATGACAGACACAATAAGTTCTCCCACGTCCAATGCATCACAAAGTACACTCATCCTTTCTTAATTCATTGATAATGAACATCGATCTATTCCAATTGTAGTATGGAACCAGAAACAGTACACATACTAAACAGAAAGTTCTGGTATGTTTTTGGAAAAGAAAACTTTAAAGGACAGTGATATATTAATGGTAATAACAATAAAGAAGAGTTAAACATATTGAATTTTAATCAGAAAGAAAAATACTGAAGAATAAATTTAAAAAAACAACAACAATGAATTAAAAGTAACTTTGATCTCAGCATAAAAATTACTTTGCAATCGATACATACAATGTTCCAACTTCACACGTACATAAACAAAGATTTAATGAAAAAATCTAACATAATTTTTTTCTGTACAAAATATTTGTAATGCTCATAAAAACCTTTTCCAATTTCGTAAAGTTCCATTAATATGTTCATGGTGTTGTGGTGATTACAATTCCGTGTCAATACACGAACTTGTTTTCTTATGGCTAATGTTTTAAAATTATTTGTGAAAAATGTTTGCAAATATTTGATCGTAACCAACTACAACAGCAAGTACACCAAAAAATGGAATTTTGTGATATCTGTGACACTTTACCGAAATTTTATTTTCTTGTGTTAATTCAACACAATCATAAAAAATTCAATTTTATGCAACTGAAATTTCATTTGCCTTCTTCTTCATTATAATAGAAACACTTTAAAGTAAATAAAACTGTTGGAAATTGTATTTTATGAAATCTCAGGTAAAGAATTAAAAATAAGTTTTGCTTCAGAATTTCGCACAAAGCTACTCGAGGGCTATCTGTGCTAGCCGTCCATAATTTAGCAGTGTAAGACTAGAGGGAAGGCAGCTAGTCATCACGACCCTTCGCCATCTGTTAAGCTACTCTTTTACCAACGAATAGTGGCACTGACCGTTACGTTGTAACGCCCCCACGGCTCATAGGGCGAGCGTGTTTGGCGCGACCGGAATGCGAATCCGCAACCCTCAGATTACGAGTCGCAAGCCTCAACGCGCTTGGCCATGCCGGGCACAATAAAAAGAAAATAAGGTGTTACCATTTAAAAAAAAGTAAGTTGAAAATGTACCTCTTGAACTTGACATCCCTCAGTATGGTAGAAACAGACTCATTAATAAGACGATTTGTACTTGTATCAAGCGTTTCATCCAGTTATCTGAACAAACAATTATGACTTTTGAATTTATTTATAACAAAAAATGAGAGTAAAAATGAATTTTGACAAAAGAAAAACACGTGGTATAATGTGAGAAAAAACCACAAATAAAAACGTATATACCATTTTAAATATATATAATATATATATATAATAACAAGAAAATAAATTACATACATACATATATACATATATATATTTACAAAGTAAAAAAGTAGTATAATAACAACAAAATAAATTCCATATATGTAAATTTGAGAAAAAAACACATACAAAGTTTATTAATAATAATAACAGCAACAAATTAATTAGACGCACATACAAAGTAAAAATAATTCAACAACAAAATTATGACAAAGATACATGTATATAAATAATGAAAGTAAAAACAATAAAAATAATGAGGACATAAATACACTCGTATATTCAAAAGAATCATAAGAAAAATACCTATATATAGAATAATTACAAGTAGATGAAGTGGGAATAGAGTGACTCCAAACCAAAGCTCGACCCGACCCCCAACAACGTACAAATAGGGGAAACATGCAGCCGCTACTGATTTTAGAAAGTCCGTGAAGCTCAGCCATCGATAACACGCCTCAAAACGAACTAACAGCTGATATCCTACGTTACTAAATATCTTACAGTTCGACGCAGGGTCTGCTCAAAAAGAAATTGATTTCGAAGAAGCCAGAAGACGTACTTAAAGACTGTTAGTAAACACTGAAATAAAACGACGAAGGAAACAAGGTCCGGCACGGGATATAAGATGATCCCAGACGAGAGTAGCACTACCCGAAAAAAGTGGGCCGCCTTTTCCCAAATCTACACGGATGTGAGACAAAAGACCAAATTGTGCATGACAGACTCCACCTGAGAGTGGCCAAAAGGGCACAACTGAATAACACAAAAGTTCCACAAGTATGTTACGAACGATGTGAAGGTAAGAGCCTGGAGGTAGCTGTCAACATAAAGCAGCACAAGACGGCTCTAAATAATGTTCAACGGTAAAGCAGGGTGGTGTTAATCAATCCTGTGGATATATTCAGAAACCAGCAGGCGGTAGAGGGAACACGAGTCCCAGGCAACATCGGCTGACACGACACGACATTTCATGATCGCTGCAACACTGTCCACATACAGAATGGAGGGTCAAAACACATAGATTTTTGCAGGTTCAAATATCTCCAAAGTACAAGACCAAGAGGAGAATTCTCCTCCACACAACCTCTGCTCTACCAACAATGTTGGCAGGACAGTAATGGTAATGGTGCACCACTGAACAAACACGCTGCACCACCTCCCACAAGCAACCTCGGGGCACACAAGAAAAGGCACGCCAAAGCAAGTTATCTGGAGGAGATCCAGTCCAGTCCAAGCAAGAAGTTGGTAGACGAGGCCCATTTGCCCAACCACCGACACCAAGGGACTTAGCATAGTTGAGCTGGGCAGCATTGGTCTCAGAGTGAAAGTGGACAATGACCAATGCCAAACCTGATGATCTTGAGGGTGGTGTTAATTGATCCTGTGTGCACATTTGAGGACCAGCAGGATGTAGAGGTAAAGGGAGTCCGACAGAACTTTGGAAGACAAGATACGAAAACGCTGGATCACCGCAGCAGCGACAACGTACCAAGAAGAAGAGTTAAAACACATAGGTGTCTGCAAGCATAAAGGAACACCATAGAGCCTGCCCTCCGTGCCAACAAAGAATCTCGTGAGGTTGCAACAGAAGTGACCCTCCAAAGACAGACAGCGAAAAGTAGTAGACAGAAAAAGAGAAAGACACTGGGTTCGGAAACATGGTATGCCCAGAAATCCTCTACAAAGCGACAGCGTCAAGGAAAACCGACACACTGTCTTTGGCTTACCACCCCACAAAAAGGCAAAGACATGACGTTTGATGGCTCGTGAAATGCAGTCATCCAGAGGAAGAAAGCATTCAGTTACAAGACCAAGGGGAGTATCCTCCTCCTCACCACATCTGTCCTGTCAAACAGGTTAACAGAGCAGGAGTGGTAATAGTGCACTGTCGAACCAACATGCTGAAGCACTTCCTCCCACGAAGCCCCAGAGCCCGCGAGAAAACGAACCCCGAAGCAAGTCATCGGGGAGGGGGTCCAATCCAGACCAAATGGGGAGTTGGCAGAAGATGCCCATTTGCCAAACCTCCGCTACAAGACTTGGGAAAATTCAGGTGGGCAGCACTGTCCCGAGAGTATCGATGGATAACGGCCAGTACTGAACCTAACGATGTGAAATTTTCAAGGAAGAGGTATACATCGTCTGCATGAGAAACATACTTGAAACTCATACCCACAGTAACAGAAGGCTACATATGCAGACCGAGTGATACAGATAAGGGATCAGACATCCAATCACCAACGCTTAAAGCGAAAGGGACAATGTACAATATATGTTAATAAAGAGCAACAACATGAATGCACATTATTTACCCCTCAACCAAAAGGTATGGACAGGATAGCGTGAAGAAAATGAAAAGTGGTTCACCTCATAGACACAATGAGTATCCTACAGAAAGATATCATCAACCGCTAAACGGATGAAGAGGGAAAATGCGTAGATTTACTTCGCAATGTTACACATTCCCCGGATGTTCAACGTGATGCATTTTTCAGTCGAGAGGGAGGCAGTGACGCTGCTGCTTAATCTGTATGAACTGGCGAAAAAGCAAACAAACTTTTCATACCACCCGACCCCACCTAGACTTTACAGCTGCCGCCGCCAGCAACGGCCACTGCACAACCGGGATATCCCAACCAATGTCTGGTAAAGTTACAGGGCTGCAGTGACCCCACTCTTCCTCACTTTTCCCCAGCCCCTCAAGAGACTGGGAAAGTCGACGAAACAATTGAACGAGCCAAATGACGGTAGCTCGTCAAATGTGGGGTTGTGATTTGCAACGGCCAATAAGGAGTGGGCAAAAAGACCCGCAGCACCTAAGAATTCCTTACAACATTCCCGCCAGCGGGGAAAGCCTGGGCCACTTAAGAGGCACAATCTCCCATGGCTGACCACGTAGAACAGAGGGGAATGAGCCCTTCTTAGATGATCCAATCTCGACACATACTTTTGCAGCAAGAGTGTGGGCGCCAAAGCAGTCTCCAACCACCTCACAACCAGATTCTAAAGCTTAAGCCTTTACAGAGACGAAGAAAACCCCACAAAGGCCTCCCGGGTGGCCAAAGCCCTCTCAGAAGCCTAACCAAACTGAGGCCAGAAGGATGGGCCTGAGCCACCTCAAAGACCCCCACCCGAATGGCTCAGGGAGTGTCTTCTTCCTCTGGGCAGAAAAGACCTGACCATTCTCAGAAGACTTGGACCCTATCTTCCGACTCACGGAATTTGGAAGGTCAGGTGTCCCTTCAAAGGCCCTACCCCAGCAATTGTTGATTTTGGGGCAGGACAATTGAAGCCATACCCTTCACTCTTCTTAACACAAAGCACCGCGCATACACCGTGACATACGTTGTCACACTCCTCTGGCAACACTAGGACGTGTGGAAAACTTACAAACATCACACTTTATATCACAGTCCCTGTCTATGCGTTCACATGCTAGACATTGACCACACCGTGACAGACAGAACACAGATACCACTTTGTGTCACTTGTACTTACTAACAACAAAGACAACAAAATATTTGATGAAAGTTCATGTAACTGAAGCAAAAAGTTCCTGCCGTTATCAAAATGTGATTAAAATTCAGTAATTCTATGGTTAATAAAAATTTAAATTATCTTACACTGTGCGTTAAAAATACTTAAAATTAATTTCAAATTCTATTTACTTACTTCGAGAGCATGATTGACCTTTTTTGTCAGTTTGAAGTTTTTCTAAATTTTATAATAATGCTATTATTTCTCATTTACATTTTTTTTTATTCGTCCAATTTCATTAAGTTCTCAGGCAACAAATGCTGCCATAATGAAACTTTTCTTTTCAATGGTTTATAATTTTTTCTTCGGATATACATTGAGAGACTCAAAATATTACATTCTGAGTATGATTTTATGATACAGTCATATAATTTGTTAACTAACTTGATAAATTTAAAAAAATTACATTATCGAGAAATATCACAACATTCTAGTATGTTCTCAAAATCCATAAAAACAAATAGATTATTGTTTTTATAAACTTGTAAACAAAAATGCTTGACGGAAAGTTTGAGATATTTCTGGTCCGAGAACTTAAAATGCACTGAGATCGTTTATTTTTGTTGTAGTTTTCGTAACTTTGTGTTATTCGCATCTTGACTCCTAAAATTAATTGCCGTGGAGCTTTGTTAAAGTTGATTTGCAACCAGTGCTTAAATTGCATTTAAAATCATTTGCGACTTCATACTTAGACAGTGTGGTTTGTTTTGAGTTTCGCGCAAAGTTACACGAAGACTTTCTTCGCCAGCTGTTCCTAACTTAGCAATGTAAGACTACAGGGAAGGCAGCAACTCATCACCACCCACCATCAACTCTTGAATTACTTTTTTACCAAAGAACAGTGAGATTAATCAGTACATTACAACACTCCCACAGCTGAAAGAGTAAGCATGTGAGGCGGAGATTTGAACCCGCGACCCTCCGAATACGAGTCGAGTACTTTATCCACCTGGCCACGCTGGGCCAGAACAATAGAGAAAAGTATTCTGGTATAAATTATTTACAGTTGAATGTTCTTAGTGAAGTATGTTTTTAAACTGGTAACGCTTTTCAAAATCCTTTACTTAAACCTAAAAGCATTTGTTCAGTGTTTTAGACTGAATAATGATGTTGTATCGTTCTTTACATTTGTACAATTGATTTTCGGATTATATAAAATCAAAGTGTAGTATAGTTTGCGCAGATGTGAAAACTCCGATCATTTATTGTGTGTCTATTTAGAATTAAGCACAAAGTTACACAATGGGTTATCAGCTTTCTGCTTACCACGAGTATAAAAATCTACTTTACATTAATCTGAGTCCATAAACATGTCGTTATGCTACGAGAGAGTAAAACTTTTATGATTTGATATGAATGTTTCTGAAGAAAGACAAATATTATGAAGCATTTTATCAAAATTACAAATGCTTGAAGGTGATAAAACTGAGTTTGCTATGTATACCATAAAAACTTTTGTTTTTCAGCAAGGATATGTATATTAATGACCTTTCAAACGAATTATTTTTAAAGTACAATAAACAATTTGACTGAGATGCGATATTAATTAGATATCATGAGGTGATATCAGGAAGTTTTATCTTATCTGTAAAAACAGAATCCATATCGTCAATGATAAATTCTACAGAAAAAATTATATTAATTTTATTAAATACGAAAATGTATTTATAAAAACAAAAACAAAATAAAGAAACAACTGGTGTCCACTTTTGTTTTCAGAAATAAGCAGTGATTCAGTGAAATTAAACCAGTGAAAATAAGGACCTATTTGTGTGTTGACTTTGCAATATTGATTGATAAATCGTAATAACTTAAATTGAGGACACCCAAAGAGCACTAATTTTCTCAGAAAATGCCATGACTCACACCACACTACCATTTTCATGAAGATGAGAACTTTACAACCACTCCACCACATTCAGCGAGTGAACTTGCTGTGTGAGGACAATATCGTGTCAAATCTAATCAACTGATGGTTGATAATCAACTTGATGAAAACCAACATAAACATAATTGACTAAATATTTCTTGTTTAAGATTGATGTTTTTCTATGCCATTGAATAACATTTTTCCAAATCTTAGAATGTATTTTTCTCATTTATTTTCTCAGCGGAATGATCAGCAATATTCTAAATCAGTTTAAATGGTACAAGAGAATTTCATCAAATGATCCTCGTCGAGTAAATGAACATTGTTTATAGTTAAATATATTTAAACATAAGTATAGCTCAAAAAGAACCACAGTTATTTTTGAGAATGTTTGAAAGTAGCATAAATTTCATAAATATCTTCCGATAATATTTACAATACATAATAAAATAAATTTCGAATCATTTAATGATATACAGCGCTAGACACCAGGATATTGGACTTGGGGTAGGCACGAGACAAATAGGTCATGTATAGCTTTATGCTCAATTGATAAAATATATTTACCAACAATAAGAGAATTTATAATAACGATTATTATAAATAATATTTTATATACAAAGATTTTACAAACTTACCAAGAATATTAAGTCTGATATTTAGAACTGAATATTTTATCGACGTTTAACGATAAGCGAACTAATACCGAGTGGATATTGTTACACTTCTCTTTATGGCTCTCTATCCTTTGCTGTCCGCACGCCGTTTTTGCTATTTCTGAAGCACTTGTTTATGTATAAAAAGCATTAATAAAAATATTAAAATTACAAAATGATCGTGAAAACACATGATATTTCTCTACTGTACATTTTCACTCCATCTCTGCTTCAGACATTTTTTCAAGTTCGAAATTTACTTTAAACTTGGAACTTTGCCAAGAAGTGCGTTAGTTTTCATATGTTCTTAAACATGCTTTTACATCACACAAATAAAAATATTGTTAAACAAAAACTACACTCAATTACATAAGAAAATATTTTATTCTTGTAAAAGCAAATTACGAACAACTGACAATAAAATATAATAAAAACTTATAAAGCATGTTAATGTTAAAAAGAGTATCATATGTAAAAAAATTAAATCGAAAGAAGTATTCTTGTCCTTCTGTTTAAATGATATACCTTGCAGCTCTCACATAGGTACTCTTTCCGAATTGATCAATTGAAGAGAGAATACGGTTTTTAAAATTTTGATACTTAAAGCGTTCTATATAAGAGAACCAAGACCGCTTTTAGATATTTTCTTTCATCTTATTCGTGTGTTCATCGCATATGCTTGGATTTTAATAAATAGTTTTATAAAAGTTACTTTTCTAAAACACTGATGACCGGTTGTATTCACTGTTCATCTTATTTTATGTTGTTCACTCCTGATAAAGTGATCTATTTTTACCGAAATTATTTTCTCAACTCATTGTCTTCTCTATTTTATTCCACATATATATAATCGCTTCATATTATCTTCTGAACATTATTTTCACTGACTTTACATTTTACCGGATTGCTGTATGAGAAGTCGTAGACGATAGTAACTGATTTTCCTTTCTTTCGTCTAAAGCCCTAAATTACAGATGATTATACTTAAACAATCTGGGTCTCTTATTGTAAATTCAGCTTTATGTGTGACGTAAGATGTCATTCAAAATATTGATAACAATCGAGAATCTTGTAGAAACAACTGTCGCAAGAAAACTATAATTAACAAATTTCTCAATTAATATTTTACGTTAAGTAGTCTAGCTTACAGAAGAGACAATTTACGTTTATTTTTTATATTTAATGCCTACACAACGTTATAAGTTTTTCAGTTAGTACAGCGAAAATTTTCCAGGGAGTTAAGTTTTTTTGTGAGTCAAAAGTTTCCAAACTTAGTGCGATTCACCAGGGGTTAAGATGACAAAGACAAGCACTAAGATGAGTTGCCACAAATATTTACGTATAGAGTGGATGCATTGAAACACTCGAGCTTTGTTTGTGACAATTAATTCAGACAGAACAAAAACCTTTAAACGTAAATATAAATGGTAGTTTTGTAATAATTTTTCAAATTATTTGACACTGACTCTGACTCGTGTTGACTAGGACTGTCGACTAGAACTGGAGTGCTTGGTATGGCCAGTCGCACCAAACGTGGTCCCCATTCCAGCCGTGGGAGCATTATAAAGTGATGGACAATCCCACTGTTCATTGGTAAAAGAGTAATCCAAGGGTTACCGGTTGGTGATGATGAGCAGCTGTTGTTGTTTTTAGAATTAAGCACAAAGCTACACAATGGGCTATCTGTGCTCTGCTCACCACGGGTATCGAAACCCGGATTTTAGCGTGTACGTCCACAGACATACCGCATTGCCACTGGGGGGCAGAATGTTGTTTTTTTCTGTTGTTGTTTTTGAATTAAGCACAAAGCTACGCAATGAGCTATCTGTGCCCTGCCCACCACGGTTATCGAAACCCGGATTTTAGCGTGTAAGTCCGTAGACATACCGCTGAATCACTGGGGGGGCAATGAGCAGCTACCTTCCCTCTAGTCTTACACTGCTAAATTAGGGACGTCTAGCTCAGATAGCCCTCGTGTAACCTTGCATTAATCTCAAAAGAAACAAACAAACATAATGTCCGGATCAATGGGCTGAAAATGGGCATCTCGCATGCAGTAGAGAAGTAACAATGTGAATTATTGTACATTTCTGTCTTCATTGGTGACAGAATTATTCAAGAGATGGCAGATTGTCAGTTTCACAAACCACCAGACAGCATTTTTGGCTTTACAATAAACAAATAAAAAAGCACATCAAGTCGATAAGTTGCTAATGTGCCAGGCTACTCACACTCAAAATTTCATGATGCGATTGACAACTCACTAATGTGAAAATTGACGTAAAATGTATAGATTTGTCCCCAGATGAAAGATATGATGCCATTTTTTACAATATATAGAAAGGTTTTTATTATATACATCTCAAAGAAGGGAATTTAAATTACTGTTTTTCTTAATTCGTCCAGACTGCGGTTGAATGTTGGATATTTTTTTTCCGTAAGTTTTTGCTTTCGAATGAAAGAACAAAATATACTTATATATGTTTCGAATTTTTTTGAGTGATCTCTCATATGAATCCATATGCTCTAATTTATTTATTTTCAAATTAAGCAGTCCATTTTGTACTGTAGTGAAACCAACATTTTGTCTGTTTGTCATCAAAGCATCGGTTGAAATCTCCCATAATATGTAAAGTGTGTATTAAACCACAACATTATAATACGGTTAATAATAATGTCCAACCTAATATTTTTCTTTGTTTTGTGGTTCATATATCATGAAGCATCCCATGTATCATAGCGGTATGTCTTCGGACTTTTACTGCAAGAAACCGTGTTTCTATACTTGTGGTCGGCAGAAAACAAGTAGTCCTTTCTGTAGTTTTTTGCTTAATAACAAAACAAACTACAAAATATATCATAAAGTTTGATGTTAGGGTAGGATTTAAATTGATAGATCCACCAAAGTGTTATTAAATAGTCGATAATTCGTAGGCTGATATAAGGAAAAAATATCTTACAGTGTATTTAAAAACTACTTTAAACTTATATTTCAAATTTTATGTTCTTGTATCCAAAAGAAGATCTACCCTTCTTTGGTTATTGAAACTTTTGTAAATTTTTTAATGATATTACCTATTTATCAGTTCTTTTTATTTCAGTTTTTAACGTTTTTTTGTTTTATCATGATGATTCAATCGTTTTTCTTCACGTTCTTTTTTATTTCCAGCTATATTATTTCATTCAATTTCAGTGCAACAGATGCCGCCACGACAAAATCTTGTTTCTGTATACAATTCACTCCGCCTCAAAGTTGTTGTTTTTTCAATAAAATGAAAAACTAAATATTTGCATATTTTACAGAAAAACAATCTGGCCCATCATTGTATCCATTTAACCATTAATAACTGCATTCTTGATACAATGTTAAGACTTCATATGTGATTGTGCAGCCACATTGGACATACAAAAGGTTATTGTGACAACTAACTCTAAATAAATCACAAAAGTTTTAAATATTAGTCAACAATACTGCACAACCACAGCAATTGTATATTGTATATCACAACATATAAACAAATTAATTTATTTGCTATGCAATAAAAGCTCGTCAGTCATAAAATCATAATAATGTTTGGGGTAATAATCACTGTGCACGCGCTTGGACGTATGCTTTTGTGTCTGTTTCTCTATGATTAAATGTGTGTGTGCTCGCTGTCGACACGTGAGTCACATATCCTTGCTGATTGGTGGATGACGAATCGCGCGACTGGCCACGCTCCCTTTCCTCCCAATACTTACCCCATCATTACTCTACCTGCACCCCCCACAAGTAGTCAGTGTAAGATCTACAATTGCCAAAGCGTTCATTATTCAACATTTTTATTTTATTTTAACAAGGGGATAAGTAAGCAGAGAGGTGAGTTGTGTCCATGGCTAAACGGCGCAGATACTCAGAATGCTACCTCAACATTGGCTTCACCACTATGCTCGACAACGACGGCATTGAGACACTACAGTTTGTTTTATGCCATGCTGTCCTGAGTGCAGATTCAATGAAACCATCAAAACTCAAGCGTCATCTGGAGACAAAACATCCAAAACATGCAAAGAAGGGTTTGGATTTCTTCAAACGGCATGAACGGTGTCTAAAAGCCAAAGAATCGATAGAAGTGGGTGTTTCAGAGAGACAGAGTGCAGCTGTAGTGGAAGCTTCATCTGATGTTGCATTCGAAATTGCTAAACAAAAAAGCCTCACACGATTGGAGAAACACTTCTTAAACCCTGCATGATGAAAGCAGTGAATCTTATTCTTGGAGAAGCCAGTGCAAAGAAGATGAAGCAAGTATTCCTCTCAAATAATAGTATACAGAGACGCATTTCTAAAATGTCTGTAGATCTGAAGGAACAGGTTTTGACTGAAATCATAGGTTACCCTTTGTTATCCTTTCAACTCGACGAGTCAAAAGATGTAAGTTCATGTTCTCAGTTGCTTGTTTTGTGAGATACATTAATTCAGGTGACATCAAAGACGAATTTTTATTCTGCAGTGCACTTGAAACCACAACAAAAGCTGATGATGTCACAGAAAAAGTTTCAACTTTTTTCAAGACGAAAATCTTCAATGGGAAAACGTGTGTGGGGTTTGTACGGATGGGGCACCGGCTATGCTGGGATCGAAATCAGGATTCCAGTCGAGAGTGAAGAAGGTAGCACGTCAAGCAAAGGGCATCCACTGCATGATTCACCGATATGCTCTCGCCAGTAAGACTCTCCCTGCCTCTCTGCAGGAAGTGCTTAAACCTGTAACCAAAATTATAAATTATGTGAAGATTCAGGCACTCAACACTCGCCTATTCAAAGAACTATGCAAGACGTGAATGCAAACACGAAGTCCTTCTCTTCTGCACAGCAGTACGTTGGTTGTCTGAAGGAAACGTTATTAATCGTGTATTTGAAATGAAAGATGAAATAAAGCTATTCCTGGAGACTCAAGAAAAGAGAGATCTTGTAGCTTACTTCAAAGATGAAGCATGGAATGAAAGGGTTGCAAACCTAGCCGACATTTTTGACCAGCTGAACAAGCTCAATTTGAAGCTTCAAGGAAGGGAAACATATGTTCTGCTTTTTCAAGATAGTCTTCGGGTCTTTGTTTCCAAACTGTAGAACTGGCGTCGGAAAACCAATCTTGGAAACATCGCTATGTTTAAAAACTTTGTGAAGTGACGGATGAGTCTCAGATCCAACTGGATCAGTTCCTCAAGGATGAGATTACCGAACATCTTCAGTCTCTAGAAAAGGAAGTCGAGCGTTACTTCCCTGAGCTGTCAGAGGAATAGGAGGCCCTGGTAAAGAACCCATTTTGTACTGAACTTGATGTATCCAGCATCCCAGATGAGATCCAAGATGAATTCCTGGATATAAGGAACGACTATTCAGCTCGTGATCTTTTCAAGGTGAAATCCGTGACTCAGTTCTGGTGCACTATGTATTAGTTTACGTGTCCTTGTTCCATTTGCTCCTACCGACTTGTGTGAGGCAGGATTTTCCACACTTGTCAATATAAAAACAAAGAATAGGAACAGATTGGATGCTGGAGATGATATGAAACTGGCTCTAACAAACGCTCGGCCACGAACTTCAAAGCTTGCTGCTGAAATGCAACATCAGGCATCTCACAAGCTGGGTTGGATAGCTGTTCAAACCTATGTTAATATTATTTTAAGAAATATATGTTCTTTTTGTGAATTCAGGTTGGACCAATGTGATTAAATTTGCTAGTAAATAATTGCAGAATTTTTAAATATTTTTAGATGTTTCTTTCTCTCTCCTTCACAGAAAATAAAAGAAAAATTAAGCTGCTGATATTTAAACCCTAAGTAGGGGGTCACATGGGTTTCAAACTTTAAGGTAAGGGGTCGCGAGTGCCAAAAGGATAGGAACCCCTGTGTTAGAATAATACAATAATGATGCACTTGAATATTGCGTAATGATACGCTTTTACTTATTTTGAAATAATTCTTGCATTTCTGTGAATAATATTAATATTTATTGTGACATAATGTTGTTCAAAAACACTTAAATGACACAAAACATAATTATGATTCCTATTCTTTGACACTTAAGTTAAAAACTATTGTTTCTCTTTGTAAATATTGTAAAATGTTATAAACATAGCCGTCATTTTAACTATGCAGCTTTTAAAGCCCTTATTTATCTTACCATTCCTACAGAGGGAGTTAAGTCGAAGCTTCAACTCTTCTTTTAAGACATATTGCACATATTTTGTAAGAAACTTTGAGAAAAAATTATCGATTTCCAGAATACTATGGGTGGCACGCTTTCATCGTTACACTTAAAGTAATGAATGAAGAACTCAAAACACAAAGCAAAGCTACATCTTTACCAGTGATCGTAACTAAAAGAATGAAAGAAAAAACAATTTTTAGAGTATACACTAAGACAACGCAACGAGCCTTTTCGACACTTATGTTTCTTTGTTTGATTTTGAATTTTGCACAAAGATACTCGAGAGCTATCTAACCTAGCCAACCCTAATTTAACAGTGTAATACTAGAGGGTAGGCAGCTAGTCATCACCACCCACCGCCAACTCTTTGGCTACTCCTTACCAACGAATAGTGGGATTCACCGTCGCATTATAACGCCCCCACGGCAGAAAGGCCGAGCATGGTTGGCGCGACCTTCAGATTACGAATCACATGCCTTAATACGCTTTGCTATGCCAGGCTCCGACACTAATGGTGTGAACATAAAAAGACTAAAAGACTCGGAGATAAAACTAAGAATTACAATCATAAATGTAATTCAAGGTACAGTTGCACATTCTGGAAATATAGTCTTTTTAACAATAAAGTGGTAACTGTATGGAAATAGAGTCTCGATAACAGAGTAAATAAAAATAATAACAGCGTAATGAAATATGTCATCTGTTATGGAAATGTCGTGTAAATATTATGTAAACGACAACCATGTCGTGTTGTGTTTAAATTTTCATATCTATTATTTATATTTCCATGTTTATATTATTGTTTTGAAATTTAAACCAATAAAATATGTTGTTATTCATTTAAAATAACATTTAGAAATTTCTACAATTAAGTAGATCGATCATTTGAGTGTAAACGGAAATGTATGGCGGCCTAGTGTCTAGACGTCGAGTCTCGTGCATGAACAGACATGCCCGGATCGCTCTGGAACTCTGTAAAAGTTACGCGATGGTTCGAGAAGAGGAGGCCTACTAATATATAAACAGACGGAGACGGGAGAAAAAAAGAAATCAGTCAGTCATTAGTTTTATTCAGATCAAGAGGTTGTCTACGTTTGAGAAATTGTAAACGTTTGCTGTTGCGTTTATTGAACTTGGAATTGTGACTAGAGTTAGATCTACAGAAGCTGTGATTTTATTTCGTCAATCTTTACGATTCATTCGAATTACTGGTTATACTGAAAATCAACATGTACAAAACTGTTTAGGGGAGACCGAAGCGGAAAACGACAAGTTGAAACATTCATCGAAAACACCGTAAAAAGAACTTCGTCATTTTCCATTCAAACTTCGAAATTTCTTCGTGGGACCAAATTCACACCCTAGACTTGAATTTTGGATTTCTAATCTGGACTTTTGGACTTTCATTCTGGATCATATTATTAGATACAGGCCAGTACCATTTTGTATTGTAATTAATTTTGAAGGTTTAAACTTAATATCTGTCGTTGTTGTTATTTAATTTATGTTATATCTGTTACATATATAATAGTTTAGTGTAATAAATTATACAACCTGTTATCTGTGTCTTTTTGTTGCGTCAGTCTACATAAAACATAAAAAAAACGTAACACATCCGACGCACTTTTTCTGACTCAACGAAACAAAAGACCCATAACCAACAGATGGAAAGGATCCACGAATTCAAGATTATGAATCTGATTTGCTGGTACATTCTTTAAATATAAATAGCGGATGAGTAACCAGGATAATCACGACAATGGATAATGTGATGGCGATGACATCAATTAGATGTACTTTTTCTCAAAGTAATAAAAAAAACAAGAATTGCTGTAAAAATTAAATCTGTCAACGAATGGAATGTTGCATCGGTTCATGGCAATAGATCGAACGATTCGTACAGAAATAAGAAAGTTAGAGTTCCAATAATTCCTCTGGTGAAAATTATCAAACATTGGCTAAGATGTTTAAGAACAAAATAATGACGACTGTGTATAATAACTGGTACACAAATAAAAACCATGTATGTTCCACGACAAATCAATAATGCTTGTTTGGAAATATTTAGAACGAATTAAACCATTACATACTGACTACAGTGGGTGAAACAATTGAGTGAAGCTGAAATAATTCGAATACCAGGAAAATGTATTTTCTGAATCTGAGACACACTTGGTTTGAACATTTGAAATGAATTGTTTCAACTTGCTACTTCATATAATATTGTTTATAATATTATTCTTTATCTGCGCTTTCTTAAGTTCTAATTCGCCTTGTCCAGACAATATACAGTATGACAGAAAAATGCAGCTGTGAGATTTTTAAGAAAAAGGGAATTATGATAATAATTAATGAATCCTGCAAAGTTTTACTTTTCAGTGAAAACAAAATGCATAATTTGAATTCCATATGAACTATGTTTATTTACAATCAATTATATTTGAGCAAATGATTTACTGTTGCATAAAGATAACAAAAAAACAAGAGAGTGACACGGAATCATCATTTTGACACACCAGTTCCAAAATTAACAACTTGTTAACGTGCCCTCTATAACTGGTAAAGTGAACGCAGGTAAATATATTAAGTAATTTTAATTATCTTGAAATACCTAACATAACACTCTTCCAAATAGAAATTTCGCAAGAACATTTGTACGAAAAAAGTGTGTTTGAATAATTGAATACTTACATCTGATATAAACTTCTCTAAATTGAAGAGAAACACACTTTTTTATTAATTCGCTGAGAGATAATTATAATTAGTCAGAGGCCATTTAGAGCTTTGTTTTAATGGGCTTATTCATCATGGAGAAGAAATTGAGAGATATATAAATACGTAGAATATATGAAAATATTAAAGCTAAAAACTTGATTTCTAACTGTCATAAGTTATACTGAATTGAGTTTAATAGATTATTTGAATGTATTATTCAAAATGTATTATGTATGTATATATGTGTTATGTATTATGAGGTAATGTATGTGTCATGAGGTCTGGATACATATCCAGATCTCATGATCGTCTGGATTACATTAATCCAGAATATTTTAATTATTTATTATTTTTCTTTGCAAAATTGCTAAGCTAGTTTATGGCTACAACAGTATTTGTTTCTGTTATAAACAAGGTGAATTCTTAGGATGATACCGAGGGAAGTCAACCATAAAATCATGGAACGAAAAATAATGTGAATTAGTATAAATCTCTGATATCACTATATTTCTATAGTACTAACTGCACATTAAAAGTTGCTTACCCAAATTACTAAAAACATGTCTTAAATGAAATAAGAAGTTTTCTCTTTAATTAAAGTCAGCAGTCCTTCAATTAATAAAAGCTACATGTATAAAATTATATTTTCGCTTGCTTTCTGGAAAACCTTAGGAAAATATTGTGACTAGCTATTTCATTTCATAAGGTAAAACGATTGTCGTTTGAGAGTAAAATATGAATATACGTATATCTGACGTTTTGTGTATAAACTGTGCAATTCATTTCTTCTTTGGATCAGTCATCTATTATTTCAAATTGAAAGAAATGAAACCAGGCTATATTGTTATAAGCACACTTGAGGTAATATCATCAGATAAAATCCACCAGTTTTCTTAAACTGTTTTAGAATATTCAGCAAAGTCATTATCTAAGTGGATGAAATAAATATAAGAAGATTTCAAACTTTACATAAGAAATAAATAAGATGTCAAATTGACCGAAAATTTCTTATAAAATTTCTAGCACACTGCAATTAAGTTATTTTCTTGATCACACGACCATCAAATTTTTAGAGAAAATTGTCAATCTATTTATGAATGAAATTGTTTGTATGTCCGTGATTTTATCGTTACTAGGCTGATAACAACATACGAAATGAATGAAAATATGAAGAAAAGTGAAAGTAATCACTTTTATTATTGCTGAGATATCATATATATTTTATGTGGGTGAGCACAGATATGTATTTATGTGGGCATTATTTTAACGAAAACTTTTCATTTCTTATATACCAAGTGATCTTGACCACATTTAAACACTATCAGTGTTATTGGCCTAACAAAGGATATGTTGTTGATATTTTCCCAGACTTATAAAATACAGTGCAAGAACTCCCGCGACTTCTGAACAGGGAGAAAGAAGCAGAAAATGGAATCCTTATTCAAAGAACACAAAAATATACTTTTTCAATAATACAAATCAGATAAGCACAGCATTATAATAAAAAACACATTCAAACACAAAATGAGAGAAGCCACACCCATACAAGAACTGAAGCCAAAAGTAAACCGATATAAATGACATCTTTATGCCTTCTTTAAATAATAACCTAATTTCTAACTACAACGATCCCAACAACCTCACACCTACAGATAACCTCAGAAGGTCGAAAATTTGTTCTGTACTTGATTTTAATTTAAGTTTTAATACCTCTACCAGCCGTGTTCACAATACATTTTCACTTCATAGGGTTTCTTTAAAATTTACTAATTAATTAGTGGACTTAGCTCATCGTATTGGATACAAAGAACAACAGAAATGACACATAATCACTACAAACTTACAATCAGAACATAAACTTATTGATATTTGCATATAATTTTATACAGTTTTAACTTTACTGTAGAAATTAAATGGAATTAGTTTTAACTTCTAGTATTTTACGTTAATGTTAACAAAATTTCATAAATAACATTCTCACTGATAATAAGAATCGGGTGTTGTGCTACACACTTTCCAATATATTGTTTATGTCAGCTGAAGATGACATTACCTGTATAATTTCAAAATTTGTTTGATTGCTTTCGCCAACGGCCTGGTTTTCTCTTTCATAAAAATGACTAATATTACCAAAAACAACCTGACGACCATACTTCGTGATCCGTAGTAAAGTGTAAATGTTGTGTATGCAAGTTATTTTCCCAAACACTTTTATAATATATACGAACTTGTAGAGCCCGGCATTCCCAGGTGGTTAAGGCATTGGACTCATAATCTGAGGGTCGCGGGTTTGAATACCCGTCACACCAAAGATGCTCGCCCTCTTAGCTGAGGGATCATTATAAAATAGTAGTCCAAGATTGGCTATGGGTAGTGACGACTAGCTGCCTTCCCTTTTGTCTTACACTGCTTAATTTTACACATCTAAATAAGGGAGCTTGTTTAGAAAGCCCTTGAGTAGCTTTACGCGAAATTAAAACCAAACCAAACGAATTTGTAGTGTGCAGCATATAACTTATTCTGTGTTCTATGTTTTGTACGTAAAATACAATATTTATTATTGTGTAAAATAGCCGGAAAACCAAACCAAACGAATTTGTCGTATGCAGCATATAACTTATTCTGTGTTCTATGTTTTTGTTCGTAAAATACAGTACCTATTATTGTGTAAAATAGCTGGAAAATATTCTAAAGCTTTTTCATCTATTTGCGACTGTCACTCCACCGATAATTTGTAGGTTATAACGTAAGTGTGACAGCAAATGCGAAGTGTTCACTTAATATCAAGTTTAAATTTCTTAAAGATTAAGAAAATATAATGACGATTTCACTAGTCTCACGTAAACTGTGTGCAGATATTCAGCTATTTCTTTAATATAATATAAGATTATATACCACGGAAAAAAAAATATTTCATAGTAACGACATATATCTCACCAAAATTGAATGAAATTAAGTCCGACAAAAATGCAAATTAAAGAAAAATAATTAAAGATTATGATTAAAGATATAAGTTTAACAAATGAAATGCAAGTGCTTCGATAAAGTACATAATGTATCAATAATTTGGTAATTTGAACTGAAAACTGCCAAAAATTAACTTTGCATTTGGAAAGGATCCAATGTAAAACTGGCAAAAAAAGGTAAATCTTTACTTCAGAAATAAATAAAATTTTAAAAATAATGCTAAACTACAAGTAAAATTTCAAACACAAATTAGTACACGTGACTTTATTATTAACTCTCGAATTATTGACTTTTAATCACATTTCCGTGACTTAAAGTCTTATTGTTACAAGAACCTTCATTGTATATGAGCCTCAAAACAATGAAAATTAAATATGATCAAATACTATTGACATTAATAATAATTGTTGTGGTTCATTCAGTATATCAGAGAAAACTAGTGATTTTATCTATGATAAAATGTTTCATTGAAGGCAAAAAGAGCTCAATGTTGTGAAAAATGTTGAATTCAACTTCAGCTATATTCAATCAAATCGTTAAGTTGAGAAAAAGAAATAAATCAGAGCATATCGATTGATATGAGAATTCGTTCAGAAGACAATTCAGTTAGTGAAGTTTTATAAGAATGCCAAAAATGTTCAGTAAAAATATTCAAAATAAAACCTTCATCTTATCGACATAACAAAGGTGTTAATATATATCTCCTTCTTTGATAACGTATAAAAAAATTAATTGAAATAAAGAAAAGTACCATGAAAAGTTTATTTAATGACTAATATGGTTCTATGAAGTAAATAAGGATCTGAGAGATAGGATATAAATAATAAACATTCGTCAGATTTTACATGAATTATTTAATACAGCCGCTTTTAAACAATATTTAAAAACACTACCAACTATTTGTAAATCAGAGAACCTAAAAAGAATAGAATGTTTCAAATCAGTTTTCCCACTTTGTAATTTTGGAGTCTACCATATAGAAGATATGTATTACAAATAACAACAGTTATTTTTCTGGATATTCCCCACGCAAAAGAAAAATAATTCTCTTGATTACGTCTGAACACAGTATTCTTATATAATGACTGAAACAGATGAAAAACGAACAGGTCCATTATAGATGTAACACTTAGTGTCAAAACAAACATTAGTAGACATCTTTGTAGACTCGGTAATAATTAAAAGTCGTGTTTGAGAACAAGGTGCGATCGGAAACATCTTCTCTTCATTAGTCTAAACGGGCTTCCTTTTGTCTGTAGGTTTTTAATAAACTGTTAAGGACACCTTCTATGTTGACTGTGTTTGAAGATCACATTAATGTTACATATCTTTATTTACTTATATTTTGTTTCATTTACTGGAACTAATGAATATTTATTTTGGACACTGTTGAAATTTTAAAAAATATGAAACAAACTTGAAAATTTTGCATGTTACACCACATTTCAACTAATACATATGTATGAAAAATGTATATAAACTTTACATTCGACAGATGCAGGTACGTAAAACACAATGGCAGCCACAGATTATCGTTGTGTACAAAACTGTCGTCTTTTGGTGCTCAAGTACGATTGAAAACTTACGACTATAAAAATTTCAGTGGCTAAGAAGAAAAGAGAATCTACTTTTTACTGGCATAAAGACGATACTCCGACCTACCTACGTCTATTATTTCATGATGGAAATTATCAGTAATCACATAAGTACCATATCTTTTATGAGAAAAAAGTAGTTTTAGTTTGTCTATAGATTTGGTTTTATTAGAGTTCTAAACTGATTTTTTAAGAGATACAGACACTCTTCTCTTAAATACTCTTAAGAGGTAAATCACAGTGCTGTAAACGTACTGTCCGTTGGTAACATATTTAAGTTTATTACTTTGTGCAATTGTTTTTTTTTTAACAAAGACAATTTTACTTGAATATTTTTGTGTGTAAACAGTTTCTTCATTCAACACTAATCCACACAGGCTAAAAACGTCTGTTATATTTAGTGATTTAAACTGTGTAGATTGCATATCTACTTTGTGTATTTATTTGTATATTTGGTGATGCTAAGATTATTTGCACTTTACTTTGTGCATATATAATTGTTTTGAAAAAGAACCGTGTTTATAGTTTATTTATTTTCAATTTGAGATATTTATAGTTTGCTTTACTTTTATTGAATTAATGATTTGTTTTATCACAGACACAAAATGGTTGCTTTTCATACCCGACTTCCTATAAGTGTCTACTTATGTTACTCATTAAATGGTAAGTTTAAATATATCATACGCTTAAAATATGTTTCTGATAGATTCATCATTAAAAGGCTTATTTTTTACTTTTGTCGTAATTTTAATTTATGTTCATGGATTTTCGATTACTTCTAAATAAAGTAGTGTTTCAGTGTTACTGTTATGTAAATGTTTTGTAAACGACAACATGTCGTGTTGTATTTAAATTTTCATTTCTATTATTTATATTTCCATATTTATATTATTGTTTCAAAGTTTAAACCAATTAAAATATGTTGTTATTCATTTAAAATAACATTTAGAAATTTCTAGAATTAGGTAGATCAATCAATTGACTATAAATGGAATGTGGCGGCCTAGTGTCTAGACGACAAGTCTCGTGCAAGAACGGACATGCGCGGATTTCTCTGGAATGTTGGGAAATTACGCGATGGTTCGAGAAGTCTAGGCCTACAAATATATAATCAGACAAAAATGCAAAAAAAAAAGAGTCATTAGTTTTTATTCGAAGAAAAGAAGAAGAGTCAGTCATTCGTTTGAGAAAGTTTAAGTGTTTGCTGTGATTTTATTCAACTTGGATTTGTGACCAGAGCTAGATCTACAGAAGCTGTGATTTTGTCTCGTCAATCTTTACGATTCATTCGAATTACTAGTTATACTGAAGGTCAACACGTGTAGGACTGTTTAGGGGAGACCGTAGCAAGTGGGAGAACGACAAATTTGAGACATTCATCGAAAACATCGTAAAAAGAACTTCGTCAAATTTATTGAACTGTGAATTGTTTCTGGACTTCTCCATTCAGACTTCGGAATTTCTTCGTGGGACCAAATTCACACCCTAGACTAGAGTTTTGATTTCTGATCTGGACTTTTGGACTTTCATTCTAGATCATTATATTGGACACAGGCCAGTAACATTTTGTATCGTAATTAACATTGAAGGTTGAAACTAGTACCATTTTGTATTATAATTAACTTTGAAGTTTGAAACCAGTACTATTTTGTGTTGTAATTAATTTTGAAGGTTTAAACTTAATATCTGTCATTGTGTTATGTAATTTATGTTATATCTGTTACATATATATAGCTTATTGTAATAAATTATACAAGCTGTTATCTGTGTCTTTCTGTTGCGTTTAATCTACGAAAAACATAAAACATAAAAAACGTAACAGTTACTTTTAGTTAATTAAAATGTTTCAAAAATCATTTATTCGTACAGATATTTAAAAAAATATTTAGTCTGTTGAGACATAAAGAAGTGCTCCAAAAACGTTGATATATTTTATTATTGTACTTTTGTTTCTCTGTTGTTCCCACAGCAAATAGTATTTAATTTGCTCATTGATAATTTGGTATAATTTCGTACATTGGGAGGAAATACATCAGGACAACAATGTCCTTCAGTGCATAATTGTATGATACTCAGTAGTTATTCTTTTTGTTTGGTATATGTGGATCACCGGATCCGTGATAAAGTGTACTTCTTTAGGGCAAAACTAGTAGAAGAACAATTTTTAACAGAATACAAAAACTCTTGCTTTGCTATAAAAGTGAATATCTAAATAAAAATATCTAAAATATATAAAAATGGAAATATATATAAAAAGCTATATACCATAACAACTGTTATTATTGTGAATTTATTTTCTCAAGTGTACATTTTATTCATCCTTTGCATAAGGTATCAATCGATCAGTTAGATTTATATTTACTTTGAGATTATCCAAGCATAAGTTACAAATCAGATCTGTTTGATGTCCAAAAATATGTCAAATAATGAGCTGACGTTATATACACATGCACATACAATTTTACTGCAGAATTTCAGTTAGCTTTTGTCAAAATAATTTCAATATTTGCTATTTCTAAATTACCAAATTATTTTATGAAATGGTTGCATGTGATGGGTTATGTGTGTTTTATGATGCTGATAAGTACCCATTTTTCATTGTTACAACATTCACTGTAAGTTCGGTGAAATCATAAAGTTTCTCAGTATATGTTAACGAACGTAGCCACGAACACACAAGGAATTTAATGCATATTTCATATAGGAACATACAATGTCTTTGATAAAGCAAAATAGATCTTCAGAGAAATTTTCTTTGAAAATATGAGATTATGAATCGAAGTGAAAAGAAATAACCAAACGTTCTTCATGACTCAACGGTACATCTGAGGGTTTAAAACGCTAAAAATTGGTACTTAGTTCTCGGGGTGAGTAAAAAATAGATGAAGTGTTTTTAAATTTCTTTCCTGTAAAAGTGAGTACATTTTGAGGAAAATCACTCATTCTTTACTCAACTAGGATCGTTTGATGAACCTCATTATTATCCTTTTATACTGTTTTTCAATAATACTGGTCGTCCATTTAAGAGCATTAGTTAGACAAAAAACATTCAAAAACAGTGAGAAAAATATTAAATTAAAATAAAAACACGAATTCAAATTGTGTTCAAATACTTCAATAATGAAACTTATGAAACTTCTGTAATAATGAACTTTTATTTACTCTAAAATAATTATTGGACTTTAATGACTAATTTCAAACTTTTTTGACATATAATGTTGGACAAAAACGCTTAAATTACAGTTTCTACTCTTAATTTCTCACATATCTTAGTTAATGAAATAAAGCAAAATTAGTTAAAAGCAAGCGTTATATTAACCAAGCAGATTTTAATACTGTTATTTATCTTATGATTCATACTGAGGAAGCCGAGTCGAAGCTACTATTCTACTTCTAAAACATCCAAAGCAAACTGTGTTTAAACCTTTGAAAAAAATTTCAGGACTTCAAAATACCATTGAAGACATGCTTTTATTATTATC